>VZTA01027641.1:169-35285 GCA_013398855.1 Mohoua ochrocephala
CCCAAACAGGATGAAGAAGCAGACGAAATACTCTATAAGCATCTGGGAGAATCATAAAACCATAGAAAATGTTGAATTGAAGGGGACCCATCAGGATTATTGAGTCAAACTCCTGGCCCTGCACAGGACATCCCAAGACTCACACTGTGTGCCTGAGAGTGTTGTCTAAACACTTCCGGAGCTCTGACAGGCTTGGTGCTTTGAGCACTTCTCTGGGGAACCTGTTCCAGTGCTTAACCACTGGGAGAAGACCTTTTGCTGATATCCAACCTAAACCTCCCCTGACTCAGCTTCACACCGTTTCCTTGGGTCCTGTCACTGGTCGCAAGAGTGAAGAGATCAGTGCCTGCCCTCCACTCCCTCTCGTGAGGATGTTGAGGATTTGGTGATCCTAAAGGTCTTCTCCAAACTAAATGATTCTATGAGTCTATGGTTCCATGGCTAAATACAAAATGTTTGAGAAGTGATTTTTTTTTTTTTTGAGAATGTGCTTCAACTCTGAAAAACAACGGGAGGCTAGAAAACACTAATTTTATTTACGTCACATAAGGGAAGAGTCTGGGAAAGATGATGAAAATTAAGTTCATTAAATCCAACAACAGTATTAAGACATTTTTGAGATAATGTTCACAGAGAGTTTAAAGCTGCATTTGGAGAATGAAAATGTAATAAGAATGAGTCAGCGTGGGTTTGGGAAGAAGAAATTATGACAAACAATTCTGATTACATTTTTAAATGGAATAATGATTGGCTTACATAGAAGGAAGCCTGGTAGACATTTTATAGATGGATTTTCAGGAAAGCTCTCAACAAGGTTTCACATGATGGATTACTGCATAAAGCCTTCTAAATATGGATTAGGGGATGAATGCTTAAGATGTCTAAGGAATTGCTTAGAAGATAAAAATGGAGGAATTAAAAGTGCATTTTTGTTCGCCCAAGCTGGGATCTTTCATGGGAGTCCTTTTAGTGTCTTCAGCAGGACTTATATCAGGACTGTCATGTGAAGCAGAGGCCCACAGGGCCCCTGACGGATGGCTGTGTGCCCTCACATTGATAATTTAGATGGTGCTGTAATACGGGAGAGAGACATTTCAAATAGCTGACATGGGCTGTTTTAATACCATGTGGTGGAATATAATTCAAAGGGCTCTGAAGCAGTTCCGGACACACTGGTACTTCTACATTTTTAACACAGGACAAAGCAGGGCTCATAGGTAGAGCCTTTGAAGGGGTAAGCCAGGCTTGCCAGTGGTAAACAAAGAGATGGCACACCAAAACTTGAGGAAATGAGTGCTAGTATGATGCCACAATCTGCTCCATGAAGTGTTGTCTACAATGAAACACACTTGAAATGCTTCTATACCAATGCACGCAGCATGAAGAACAAACAAGGGGTTTGAAGCTTTGGCCTGGTCCCAGAGATTTGACATCATTGGCATAAGCAAAATATGATGGAGTGAGTCCTGTGACTGGAGTGCTCTGCTGGATGGTTACAGGCTCTTCAGGAGGGACAGGCAGGGCAGGCAAGGCAGGAGCGTGATGTTGAATCTTAGGAAAAGGTTCTTCACCCAGAGGGTGGTTGGGCACTGGAACTGGCTCCCTGGGGAAGTGGTCACAGCACCAAGCCTGACAGAGCTCTAGAAGCATTTGGACAATGCTCTCAGGCACGTGGTGTGATTCTTGGGGATGGTCCTGTGCAGGGCTAATTGTTGGACTCTGTGATCCTTGTGGGTTCCTCCCCACTCAGCGTGCTCTGTGATTCTGTGATTCTCTGATTCTGTGATTCTATGAAAAGAGCTAATATGAGAGAACCAGGAATCTGAATCTGTTATAAATGGTCGATTCACACTGGGCTTGTAGGACTCTGTTTTAAGACATTTGTATTGCTGTCCTTTTAAAGTTTAGGCCAGTAGGCTGTGTGTCTGCTTCTTCAGTTAAATCTCTGTGGGAAAAAGTGTTCTTGGTCTGGCATGCAGAAGAAAGATGAATACTTTAAAACACTATATCTGAGGCTCATCAGAATAGATCATTACCTTCCAATACAGCTAAGGGAACTAATTCATAGAGAACTGAAACAATTTGCCCCACAGGTCCACTGCAGAGCTGGGAACAGAATTAATGCCTTATAAAGCCGGATAAAATGCCCCATTCACTACTCTAATTAGAAAATTATATCAGTTTAAGAATGATGAATGATACAGGCTTGAAGATGATAATAGAAATAAGCACATTCGGCATGTAGCCCCATCTCCAGAATGAAACTGAGCTTGTGAGAACGGGTGTGACTTTAATTTGCAAAAAATATTTAAGTGATGGCACAATATTTTTGAACTACTTAAGAACTGGTACAAATTTTGCAAGTTTTGAAGAAATCTGAAAGAAAGAAATCAAATTATCGCTCTAATCTGTTCAATAGTTTTTACATAGACATAGGAAGTAACTGTCTTTTCTCTTCTGAACTTGTATTTTGAGAAGCTGCAAAATGCAAGCAAAGTATGTGGGAGTGTCAAAATTCCTTTGGTTTCCCTTATGGAGTTCTGAGCACTTTGGCATACCATGAAACTCGTGCAGACTTTTTGAAAAGGAGTTTATTTTACTAAAAAGGCTCTCTTGGTTAATCTTCTTGTTTGCCTGTTCAGTTACTTCTTTAAAGGTGTTGCGTAATTTGGGGATAGTTTTGGTCTGAAAGCATGTTTTATTAAAGGTCTATTAAAATACTTCACATCTAGAGCAGATGTTTTGGAAATCTGAAATCTAGCATTTCCTAAAATATAAAACAAGGATTAGTGGGAGCAGAGATGGATGGAGAATTGGCAGGTAACCATCATAAGTGTTCAGGGAAATTTAGGGATTAATTTGTCCAATGTGCATTAACTTAGATCCAAAGTAGTGTGGAATAGGAACAACTAAGAATACTTGCAGAGAAAATAACCTGGGAAATATTGACAGAATAAAGAAGTGTGCCTTTGTTTCCCTCTTGTCACTACAGTGACAACACTGCAGACAGAGATTTCACTTTGCTGCTGGTATTTTTTTGGCGTACAGGTTGTTTGATTTAAAGACCAAAGACTTGAGCCTGTAAATACAAAGCTCCGTATTTTACATCCTCTTAGAAGACCTGACTGTTTAATATATAGATCCAAACTCTCTAAATACCTTCTAACATAAATCCTGCTTTGACTTAGCCTGTACATATTTTCAAGCATTGATGATGATAGAAATATCATGCTTTTTTGTTAGAGGAACAAGAAAATAATTCCAATGATATCCAAAGTGCTCATGAGTTTAGGGAAAAAAGAAATAACTGTAAGAATGGTGCAGCACTGGATGAGGTACCCAGAGAAACTGTGTAACCTTCATTCTTAGAGAGGTCAAAACTAGTCTTGCCACGACCCTAAGCAAGACCCTGATCTAGCTTTCAAGGTAGTCCTGCTTTGATCAAGAGATCTCCTCTGATATTAGTCTTTACATGTTTCTGTGACCCCTGGATTTTTTTTTTTATTTTTGATTTTTAAACATATCAACATATTTGATTCAGTTAAGAAGAAAATGATGGTAAAAACATTTGTAGGGTAATGTTGACAGATGAATTTCCTCAGGCTTGTACAATTTTAAAATATTTTGAGATATTTCTTGGGTTTGTGAGATAGTAGCCATCATTAAATTGTCTTTTAATTTGATGTTGAAGGGTCACTAAACAGTCAAATTTACCTTTTAAAGGTTTGAGCTAATCTAAAATTTCCTCTGCATGCAAAGACTTTCAGTGGGATGACTGTAATGTCTCTGCCTTGCAGTAGTGAGCTGAGCCATAGATAGTGCTACCCCCAGCAAAAACCTGGTGATGCTGTGCATGTGAGAGCTGAATAATGAACTGGCAATGAAAACATAATAGCCCATGGCCAATGGCATGTCTCCCACAATATGTTCCTCTGCAATGGGTAAGGCTGTACATATTTCAGTTTCTGCTTTAAAATGTTTATTCCCTATTTTCCCATCTTTCTCCTTCTCAAAAGTCTTACCCAGTAATTTCAAAATCATTTTTGAATAAGTGCATCCCTATAAAGAAAATGAGGACTGAGGATCAAATAGCAAAAATGAACTTTCTCAAGTCAAATGACTGTAGAATTATCTATACAACCCCAGTGTTTGAATCCCCACAGACAGAAACTTTAGCAGAATCTCTTGCCAAATTGCAGTTGTGATAAAAGTTTTAAATGATACTCAATTTTCACCAGCTAGCAATAAATATAGTGCAATACTGTGTGTTGACCTTGCAAAGGCATCTGATAGAACAGATTGTAGTCAGCTGTAGGGATTTGCTTCCAAACTGTAGCGAGCTAGACGTGGAAAAGGCAGTGCTACAGGATACACTTCCCTCTCTAGATTTTGAACAGATTGAAAGGGAATACAGTCAACATTCAAATGCTTCTTTGTTGTCATGCATATTAAAAGCCCAGGATAAAACTTTGCATTTTTATTCCTGACTGTGTACATAGATAGTACTATTCTCCATCCAAATGTGCAATATGAAAACTTGTCTGCATCAGTCATTTTGAAATAATTGCTTTAATTTGGGTCTGCGGCTGAAAGTGAACACAAGACTGGTGTCATCTCTAGCAGTCACTTTTCCCGGCAATTTCCTTTTTCCAGCTTGACAAATAACAAATGCTTGGTGATAGCTTTAAATTTAAAATTCATTGTTGACCAGCTGATAAGAGACATATCAAATATTGAATTTCACTATATAAATAGGCATATCCAGAAGTACAAAGAAGATTCCAATGACTTTCATTTGTTGTGCTGCCTTGGTTATCAAATTTCCCACTAATCAAAACTTTCACTTCTGTCATGTCCCTGACAGCTTTACATATCATATTTATTTATCATACACCTCTGTTTATCACAGTTTTGTTTATAACATATCTCCTGTGGAGGAATGATACCCTGCATACACAAATGCAGCTGGTATTTGAGATTTTGACTTGCAGTCTTGTGAGTTTTAAGCCAAGATTTAAAGGATAAAAGAAAATTGCCGTTGTTTGCGAACATGAGAACAAAATGCCTTTGCTTACTCTGAGAGATTATGCACAATGATGGAAGAGACTGTAATGCAATGTGCTTAGAAATCCCATTTGGTGAATACTAGAGAGCTAAGAAGCTAACAAAGGAATTTGATTGCCCACATGGAATAGATGCTGAGCTTGGAGAGAAAATTTGGTACTTGATTTTTTAAATGACTTGGTGTCGTTTGTAGGATTAACTGCAACTTTGGTATATTTGTTTCCTCCTTTTGTTTCTCTTAGGTCTCATGTTTTGTTCTTTCATATATCTTAGGATACACCCAGTCCTTGCCCAGTCTCAGATGTGGCTCACGGGAGAGCACCTCTGTAGTCACCAAGAAAACAAATGGGTTTTTGTGGTTGTATGGGCAATGACCTGACAGGCCCTTCATAAAAATAGTTGTTTTGACAATGGAAAAAAGACAATTAAAGGAAAAGCATTTTAAAGCAAAAATTGTCACACAGGTTTGTCTCGCCTTGGTTTACTTCATTCCTTAATGAAATGTCTCCTTTTCCATCAGTTCTCTATACTGGCACTTGCACCTTCAAATGACAATTAAGTTCCTGAAGGTAGTGAAAATAAATGAGAAACAAATGCCTTGTTTCTTTCTCTCATTTGAAAAAGTGCCTGTAAGTTCATTAAAGTGAAAAAAAAAAAAGTTTAGAATTAATGGTTTAAATAAAATTAAAGTGTTTGCAACTATCTTCCTTGCTCAAAACTGGAAGTTTCAAACTTAAGAAATTATAAGTGAAAAATCTGTAAAATAAAAAGTGTCTGACAGGACTGACTGTTCTTTTTCAGAGCTGAAGGGTTACTCAGTTTTCTCATCTCTCTTAGGTAAAATCTCCAGTTATAAACACAAAGAGCCTAGCACTTCAACTGGCAGATGTCTCTAGTGTCTGCAAACAAGTCCTGCTTACACAGCTTGCTAAGCCTGGGTGTTGAAAGTGAATTTGATTGTGAAGACGGCAAGAAGACCTTGTGGAGGAGTTCAGGCAGTTCCTACGAGGGCAGGGAGCTGTGTGGCAGGGGATGTGACATTGGTAACACGGGGGTTGAGTCTCAGTGCAGGAAACCAGCAAGGACATCTGCCCTGCTGGGGTAATTAGTGCTGGCATTCATCCAGGTCTCATTTTTTAAAGAGAAACTAAGTTTCTCTTTAGTAATGCAGCATTCTCAGAAAGATGTTCTGGGATTTGTCCCATTGCAGAGATTTAACTCTTACACTGCCCACCAAGGGCTACCCAGTCTGAGGAAAGAGCAGAAGCTTTTACTCATGTAATACATTTTTAGTAGAATTTCTGTGGTGATAAATTATTTATGTGATTAAAACTGAAAGCAATAGCAGATGTCTCATTACTTTTATGCAGAGATGGATCTGAGTCAGGATGAAATTTTAGTGATTCTTGATCAGCCCTGACCATAAGCTGAGAAAGAGGATTCTTGTGAACAGGCATTTATGGCTGCTTAGAGTAGATTCCTCAGGCAATTTCTAGCAACTGGGAGTTCTGCAGATCTTAATGTGGACTGGTATTGAATCTGAAATTCTTATTTTCATACACGATTTTGTAGACCTACAGTTCCTGGAAGACCTATTATACTATCTGGGACTCCAGATTTTCTAGTGTAACATGATGCGGCTGTAGCCTAAAGTATGGTATAATAATTTCAGCTGAGGAAATTGCATTTAAAAGTTTGCTTCGTTCATCTACACTCTTTTGGTCACTGGTTTCCATGTGTTAATGGATATTAATGGATTTTAGTGGTTGACGGTATATGTTTTTAATTTTCCAGTACTGAGTTTAAACTGGTAGCTGTTTAATCCTAAATTACCTTCATAACATGAACATGCCTCTTTCAAATTTATTCTCAGAGGCAATTTTCAAGACATTTTCTTTCTCTGTTAAAAGATCAGTCCCTAATAAAGAAAATTTTTTTCATTCTTAAAGGTGTCTCAAATTCATCATAATCTAAGACAAGAGAAATTTCCTTTCTTTTTCTGGCCTTTCTCTTGTTCAATATAGCTGCTGATCAAACAGAAATTTGAAGGAGCCCTCATTTGCAACAAACTCTTTAGCTTTGTACTGCTTCTTTTTTGTTTTGCTACTTTATTCCATCCTTTTCTGCTCATTCTAGAGGCTGTAAAACCATAGCAAACAAATTACAGTTTATAATGCATGATAATTTCTCTTGCATGACAATTATGTTTTACGATCAAGCAAAGCGATGGGTTGATATGCTGCAGAAGAGAGGCTAGTGAAAATCAGAGAGTGAGAAGCTCTTGATCCTCCTTGATCTAACCTTTATAGTATGTACATTCACTTAATGGGTCATTGAACTAAGAATCAGGATTTATTCTAAACCAGAAGCCACTTTATTTCACTCAGCCGTGTACAACTATTCTATAAAACACTAGAGAAAAACTCGGAAGTGCACAACAGGGGAAGAAACATTACTCAGACAGTAGTGATCAGTTGTCATTTTCTAATTGTAGTTTTCCTGAGAACTACATTGGTACCTTTCCAGAGGCCAGTGCTGTTTAATATTTTCATAACAGTTTGATCAACAGAATTGAAAACATTAATAGAATTAAATACATGCTGTTAAAATTACATAAGATCTGGAGCTGGTACAGGAAGTTAGGGACCAGATCAGAACTGAAATTAATCTTGACAAACTGGAGGAATGGTCTCCAAAATAGGGCCCAGAGAGTGGTGGTGAATGGTGTTGCCTCCAACTGGCAGCCAGTCACCAGCGATGTCCCCCAGGAATCAGTGCTGGGCGCAGTCCTGTTTCATATCTTTACTGATGATCTGGATGAGGGGATTGAGTCCACCATCAGCAAATTTGCAGGTGGCACCAAGTTGGGTGCGAGTGTCAATCTGCTGGAGGGTGGGAGGGCTCTGCAGAGGGACCTGGGCAGGCGGGGTAGATGGGCTGAATCCAGCAATATGAGGTTTAACAAGGCCAGGTGCTGGGTCCTGCACTTTGGCCACAACAACCCCTGCAGCGCTACAGGCTGGGGACAGAGGAGCTGGACAGTGGCCAGGCAGAGGGGGACCGGAGGGAGACAGGAGGCTGAACATAAGCCAGCAGTGTAGCCGTATGGCCAAGGAGGCCAAGGGCATCCTGGCCTGGATCAAGAATAGTGTGGCCAGCAGGACCAGGGAAGGGATTCTTCCCCTAAACTTGGCACTGGTTAGGCCACACCTTGAGTCCTGTGTTCAGTTCTGGGCCCCTCAATTTAGGAAGGATGTCGATATGCTGGAGTGTGTCCAGAGAAGGGCAACAAGGCTGGTGAAGGGTCTGAAACACAAGTCTGTAAGGGAGCTGGGGGTGTTTATCCTGGAGAAAAGGAGGCTCAGGGTAGACCTTATCACTCTCTACAGCTTCCTAAAAGGAGGCTGCAGTCAGGTGGGGGTCGGTCTCTTCTCCCAGGCAACCAGCGACAGGACAAGAGGAGACAGTCTTCAGCTGCACCAGGGGAGGTTTAGGTTGGACTTTAGGAAGAAGTTCTTTACAGAGTGATTGGGCATTGGAATGGGCTGCCCAGGGAGGTGGTGGAGCCATCGTCCCTGGAGGCGTTTAAGAAAAGACTGGATGTGGCACTCAGTGCCATGGTCTAGTTGACAAGTTTGTGTTAGGCCATAAGTTGGACTCAACGATCTCAAAGGTCTTTTCCAACCTAGTTTCTTCTGTGATTCTGTAAAATTCAACAGTTCACGAGAAAGACATTGAACTTACACAGGGAGAACAAACTGAAAAAATACAAATCGCACAGCTTGGTAACAATTCATCAAATCAGGCCCTTGGGGCAGAATGGGGGTAGAATACAGGTAGGAATGTACATATCAGTACAAGGTGAACGCACATAATGTCATGTAATTGTAAACAAGGTGAGCACCACACTGAGATGTATAAGCAGAAGGGATATAATTTGCCTGCTGGAACTGTAAAGACATCTTTTTGCACCTTCCACGTTGGTAAGAATATCCGGAGTAGTGTCTTAATCTTTGGACACTGTGCCTCAAGAAAGATACAGACCAATTAAAAGGAAGATTGCAATGAGAACAGGCAGAAGTCTAGAAAAAATTAGCTAAGATAAAAGGATGAAACAAATGGAGAAGATTAACAAGGAGAAAATTAAGGAACAGAAGACAAGTCTTAGAAAATGCAGGAATACTGCAGAGGGAGAAATTTGGTTTTTTTCCATGTCCAAGATGAATGGGCAAGAAGTGCTGGCTCTAACTGTAAAACTTGGGAAAATCATTCCAGTAGTACAATTAGTCAGTCAGTGGGACAGGTGGAATGAGAATCTCCATTGCTGGAAATCTTTACAGACAGTGCAAGAGTACAACTGTCAGGATATGTACAGACTATTCTTCTGCTGAGCACAGGATGGCCCAGACTCCCTTCCAAGTCCTTCCTTGACACAGCTTCTCATGATCTTGTGGAAAGGTGGGAGCTGCAATAGATATGCTCTTGTGAGAAGGAAACATGAAGTCACTATGAAATCAAGGACATGATTTACTCAGGTTTGCATTGTGCAGGATTTTATGCCACTTTCTTTGCAAATGGATATAAAATACAGCCACACAACCACTAGTACACCTCAAGAGCTTACCACTGGGATGACTGTGGTGTGTATTATGGACTTAAAGAGAAAACTGTGATGGAGCAGTGACTGACTGTCACAGTAGCTGACCCACCAGAAGTGCGGACTGAGACACAGTATAGGGATGTAACCCGACCCCCTGTTCCCCCTCTCTCCTTATTGGCTGAAGTTTATGTAACCACGCTCCCTCGAGCCCCTTTTTACACTGGTCCCCAGAGGCCACACTTCCTCTTGGCACTGGGATTCCACCGAATAAAGACGTTTTGGACTTCCCTGGCCTTGGGCCTCCTCTTCTCTAGTGGCGCGTGGATCCATCAGCATGTGTGGGTTCAGCTGGGTGCTCGACAGCAGAGGCGAGGATTGGTAAGCAGGCAGCGCTGCCGTGCGCGAGAATTTTCTCTGTGAGAGAGATTCCTCGAATGAGCCGCTGCCAGCTCGCTTTGCCCACCATGTGCAGCACTAAACAACTGACTCTAGAGCTGACAGTGCCAGCTGTGGAACTGCGACAAACTGCTCTGAATGGCGACTCAACCTAAAAGGAAACATGGACAGACCCAAGACTGCCAAACTGATTGGGGAAAACTGACCACTTTGTGGATGTGGAATCTTTTAGTCAGGGAAAGAGTATTTTTTAAGTTCCTTCCAAAATGTGCATCACCTTGGATACAGCTTATAGATTTTTCTTTCCATGCCAGCTGCGCCTAAGTCATTTACTCAGTCTGAGTCTGGGGGTTTGGTGCCTGGGTGTGACTGGTTTGTGCTTGCTCTTTTGCAGGAAAGGCTCTGAAGTGCTTGCCAGCAGCTCTCTTTTCCCAAACACTGAAGAATCTAGGTGACATGCTTGTTCTGGTCATGCTGGAAAGTCTCAGAAATCACATGCGAATGAAGATCAAAGGGGAGCATGACTCTTACAGGATAGAAGTGCAAAAGCCTGAAGAAAGCTTGCACTTTAAGGGCTTGAGAACAGTAAAGGCAGAATAACAGCCACCTGTAATATTTTTCCAGTAGCCCTTTCTGTGTTACTTCTTCATCCAACACAGATAACAAAAAGTACAAAGGCTCTCATCAAACGAACCTTTCCGGATGATCAGACCCAGCACTGCCCAATCTGTTTCTGAACTTGATTTGTAACTGCTGGATTAGTTGAGCAGTCCAGAGGCAGCCGCAAACATCTCAGATGTTGCTGTGCTGCATTTTCCAGCAAGGCAGTATTTTCCACTGCTACTATAAGGGGCATTCTCAGTCCCTCATTTGTAAAGCTCAGCCTTTAGGGGCTGGACTGGAAAGCAACTTCTGTGGCAATGAATTGATCTGACTAGGGATCTGAGTCCAAGCAGCATGGCAATGCATCACCTCCATATGCTCAAGCTTGCTCCCTTTATCCTCAAAACATGATGCCCATGTCCAAATTGTCGCCTGGAAACAATCCTTGGCATCTGGTGTCTCCTGAGGTGTGCCTGGGTGCTGTCTGGACAGCGCTACTTGGCATGAGCCAAAACCGTGCAAGAGGCTGTGCTTGCAGTTACAACAGAGCAGATGATTGTGGACCATTGCCAGTGTCTGTGCCTTGGCCCTGCTTTATTTGTATTGAAGTAGCCTGAGAGAAGATCTGCTAATAAAATGACTGTTCTATACAATACGGTAGGTCTGATTAAAGCCGTATGGGATATTTCAAGGGGCTAGGGTAGCTGCATGCATAGGTCAACATATGTGGCTTCCAGAAGGCAGCTGCTCTAGGAACCAGACCATCAGATTTAAAATGACCAGACACCAAGTAATCACTTCACCATTTGCTTTTGGTGAGAATAAATTTTTCAGGTAAGTTTTCAGCCAAATTGCATCTCTGGCTGTGGTGTGTTGACCTTGACTACGTACTTAATGCCCACCAGAGCCACTCTATCGCTTCCCAACCTCAGCTGGACAGGAGGACAGAAGAACATAACAGAAGGCTTGTGTGTTGAAATAGAGGCAGAGGGAGATCACTCACTGATTACTGACATGGGCAAAATAGACTCAGGGAAATTAGTTTAATTTATTACCTATCAAAGCAGAGCAGAATAATGAGAAATAAATCCAAATCTCAAAACATCTTTGTTCCATCCCTGCCTTCTTCCTGGGCTTAACTTCACTCCCAATTTCTCTACCTCCTCTCACTGAGTGGCATAGGGGGACAGGGGAATGGCGTCTGTGGTCAGTTCATTACTCATTGTCTCTGCTGCTTCTTCCTCTTCAGGGGAAGGACTCCTCACACTCTTCTCCTGCTCTGGTGTGCATCCCCTGTAGGGTTGCAGATCCTGCCAGCAAATCTGCTCCAGCGTGGGCTCCTTTTGCCATGGGCCACAGTTCCTGCCAGGACCCAGCTCCAGCATGGCCTTCCCATGTGGTCACAGCCTCCTTCAGGCATCCATCTGCTCTGGCATGGGCTCCTCCATGGGCTGCAGGGGGATCTCTGCTCCCCCACTGTCATGGGTGGAGCGGGAGCTTCAGGCAAAGTTTATTAGAGAAGCCCTGCCACTGAGCCATGAGGTGCAGAAAGGACCCCCTTGCATTCTAAACTCCTTCTCAGAGAGGAGCCTCGGGGCAGCTGGATCCAATCTTAGCCTCAGGCTGTCAACAGTTTAAGTAGCTTTGTCCCACAGGTTTTAATGATGGCAAATCATATATATTTACATAAAATTAATTATTTACTGTGAGAAATGAGTAGACAAAAGATCTTAATCAGAATTATTTACTACACAGTAAAAGCTAAAACTACTAATAGCGTATAGCATAATATAGTGCACTATAGTAAAGCAATTATATTAAAGCTAGCAAAAAGAAACAATTATTAAGTAGAGATTGATGTAACTCACCAATGTCAACACTTGTGGGTAGGTCTCTTTCTCTTAACCTCTAGTACCTTTGGTGGGTGTCCCTGAAATCCAAGGGAGGAATCTCCACAAACTCTAAGGAGGAATATGTTAGAAGAACCTAACTGTATGAAAGAGGACTGGACTTTTACAGTATAAATCTATTGAGTGTCTGTCATATGTCCCCAGGTCATCTGTGTCAGTTTGGCATTTTTAGATAAGGACACTTTACCATATCTGCCTCACTATCAGGATGAGTCAGACTGGTTTTAGCATTCAAGCCAAAACCTGCATGACATCTCCTCTCAGTCCACCCCCAGTAGCTTTGCAAATAGGGCGTTATTTGAGTTGCTTGACCACATTCCAGGTAGAACATCCCGCTACACCCATGGGCCTCCAGGGTCTCAGGGGCACAGCTGCCTCACCTTGGGCTGCACAATTGGCTGCAGGGGAATCTCTGCTCTAGTGCCTGGAACACCTCTTTCTCCTTTTTCCTCACTGACCTGGGTGTCTGCAGGGCTGTTTCTCTTGCATAAACTGACTGGTCTCTCCAGCTGCTGCCCGCATCGCAGATGGGCTCGGCCTCGGCCGTTGGTGGGTCCCTCTTGGAGCTGGCTGCCATTGGCTCCATTGGACATGGGGAAGTTTCTGGGAGCTTCTCACGGAAGTCACACCTGTAGCCCTCCACTGCCAAGACCTTGCCACGCAAACCCAATGCAGTGACCAAGTTCCTGGTGTGGCTCTGTGAATTCTTGTACTGTCGCAGGGCAGGCACCTGGACTGCATGTCAGGGGCAAATCCGAGATGACTGCTTCCAGTGGAAACACGGATTTTGATAATTTTAAGGCAATCATGACATGTCAGTTTCAGAAAGCTGTGTGTTATCTTCCCTGAAGATCTAATTTTCGCCCTGGCTCCTTAAAAGACCAACCAGCTTGCAAATATTCATGCTTGCAAGTGCCTAAGCCTGAAAGCAATGAGACTTGTAGGCTGAATGAAGTTAGACGTGCATGCCTAATTAATAACACTTATTTTATTTTGAAAATGTGCTAATATGTATATTTTATCTGTAATTATAAAAATGAAAAGCAGAAATATCAGAACCAGTATTCTAGCACCAATTAATGCTGTGTCTTGGTTTCGAATTAATTTTTGTATTTCTCATTTAAAGTATCAACTCCTGAGGTTGCCGAGACCTTCTGTTTGTAAGTGGAGGGCTTGGTGAACTTGTGTGTCCACTTCATTAATATAAGTAATTAAAAAAAGTAATATGCCACTAAAATAAAGGTTAGCCAACTAATTAATGAGAAGAAAGCTTCACTTCTTTACTTCCAATCTGTGGTTGGCATATTGGCTTTTTTCACTGCTTATCTGCCCATACTCTACCCTCTGGCTTAGTTAGGCTTAGTAGCAGAAACTACTAAAAGCAGCATGTGTGCTTTTTTGATTCTTTTGACTATATGCATTTCTCAAAACTATCAAGTGACTATTTTGACATGTCACAAATCTGCTTTCTTTTACCTTGCTTTTAGATCAATGCCTGCTCTGAAGCCAATTCAGTCAATAGAATATTATTGCCTTCCAGGGAATTTGGGCTGCATCCTGAAAAACATAAAATATAGTGCAGTTCCTTTAAATAACAAGAAGAAAGAGGTTGGTTTGTGACTTTGCATTTCTGTCAGGTCTGTTAATATACTAGTTTCCTTCATCTTTCAAAATTGTAAAACATATAGTATGGGAAGAAGAAAAGGACAAAGGTAGCAAATATTTGTCAAAACAGTACAAAAAACCTGTTAATAATGCTCATTAATATATTTTAAATAGAAAAACTAAGGTTGTTTGTTTGGGGTTTTTTTTTGGGCACAAGAAAGAAGCCTAGTGCAGAATTCCAGTTAGGTAATTTTCCTATAAATTTATTAACTATTATAATGTTTAAACCCAAACATAGAAACACAGAGAAGGAAGAAACTCTCTAGTGTCAAAAAGTCTATCACAAGGCAAACCAAAACAGATTTCTTTTTATGATTGAATTTGAGAAGATTTTCACGAAACTCAAGCTATGATGAGAAATCCATGGTCCCAGGGGGTCTATCACCATAGCCCACACAATACCTTCTGTAATTCATGGTGACAGCAGGGTGTTCCGTTTTTCTGTAGACATGTCCCAATCACAAAATCCCACTGGTACAGGCAGGTTGTGGTATAGAGGCATCCAGTGAGCAAGAAAAGGTCAGGGCTGTACAGAGGAACGAGATTCAGCTGAACAAGAGGATGACCCTCTCTCTGAAGCTTTGACTGTCTAATCCGACCATAATCAGGCCTAAAATGGCCTTGGTGTCGCTTTCCAAATCTGGATGGACATGTCATCCAATAGATGCAAAGCTAAAGAATAAGCTTGTTCATCTGACTCAAAAATGAAGCAAGATTTCATTCAGCAACATATTTTGCCATTTCCCTGGATGAACATAGCAGCACTCTGGATTTCATTTTCAGAATTTGTGAATCTAGCAGTTTTCATGATCCCACAGATGCAGTGAGAAGTAGAGGTGCCCTATAACTTATAACATCATCCTGAGATGGTGGGAGTATTGTATGACACAGCCTGACAGGAGACACTAAATAGAAAACCATACGTCTGACACTCCATTTCCCTTGGAGATTTGCAACTTGTACACAGTCTATGATCATGCACTGCTGAGAAATTTCTTGCTATTGCTGACATAGCATTGAAGCTGGGGCAAGACACTGTTCTTTAATTTCACTACTTTTCCTCAGTTAGAATCATAGGTACTGTCTTTTTAGAAAAAAATTCAGCTGCTTTCATATTGATATTAAACTGATAAATAACAAAGTAAATGCTACTATTTTAAAATGTGAAAACTTATGCTACCTACTAGGTTTTCAGTATTACTGTGGTGGTCCAAGAAGAGAGGATTGGTGGGCACCATCTGAGATGTGAGTTTAACAACTGATGAGCAAAACCGGCCATGGCCTTAGCAAACCAGGACCCTACTTGCTGTCAAGAGTTTTGCAAGTGGTGCAGAGAGGAATTCTTCTGAGATATGCTCTGTAAGGTGATAAGGGATTTGAGACGTGTTTGTGAAGATTTCCTCTCAGCAATGAGGACCAGCATAGTATTTTCCAATACACAAGTGCTCTGGTTTCAGAACTGGGATGTGGGTAGTGAAGCTGATTGGGAACAGCGATTATCAAACGTGTTACGTCAGGAGAATGGCTGGCTGTATCAGGAAGGAGGCTGATTAATTGGGCCCCCTGAAGCTACTCAGCAGTGAAAGAGGTTCCAGGGACAGTAATTGTGGTGGACAAGATGGTCATCATGGACAGCCTGTACCTCAGGTAGAGGCCGTGGTGAAGGACAGGGACGAGCCAGCCACCTTCCATAGAAGAGAGAAGAATGTCCTTAGGACCCCGCCACTTGGTGAGGCAGTGAACTACTGAAAGCAAAATCCTATAATGGGGTGGAGAAGGTGCAAACTCAAACTTTTCTATTTATGTTGCATTAGATTTCTTTGCTTTGAGTTTTGTTGGCATAAAAAAGATATTTTTCTAGCTTTATTATACAATATTTAATAGTTTTTAGCTGGATGAAACCTATTAAGGAGAGAAGAGGGTATGTTTGCATTCTAAAACCTACTAATCTCCTGCAGAATCTCAGTATAAGGGACAGGTTTAAGCCTATTCATCTCATTGCTGTGACTGACTTGGGCTCTCATCACACCGTTATATTGAACACAGACAAGAGCTGATATAATGATGAATGAAAGGTAAAGTGACAGAGATCCCTGAAACCTAATGATGTACCAGGGAATTGGTGAGGGTAGAGGTGCTGCTGTGGACGAATGAAAATACAAGTTCATGTACCAAAGCAATAAGCCAATAAGAATAATCTTTGTGGTAACGCTCTAAGTTTCTTTGAGGTAACGAAAAATTGCATTCATCAAGACTAATGAAAAGTGATGGACCAGACCAGAAGTTGTGAGCTTAAAGTGTATCAAAGTTAGATAAGGGGATGTCTTACTATCAGTTGGGACAGTGAAGCACCAGAAAAGATTTCCCAGGGAGCTTGTGGGATCTCTGTCACCCAGAACAGATTAGGAACACATCTGCTAGGAGTAAAATAGATATATCTGATCCTGATTAAGGACTGGGTAAAGCAGGGCAGACTACCTGACCTCTTACAGGTCTGATTTTTTGATTGCAGCACAGGAGGATAAGAGTTTGGATGGAAAGACAGTGCTGTTTGGATAGATAAGAAAAGCTGAAACCCAGAGATTTTCTACAGTATGAAATCTCAGTTCTGACTGACATGTTAATGATACAAGGACTGGTATACACCTTCTGAGTTCCAGCAAAGATGAGATTTTGGGAATTTCTGGGTACTGAGGGGTAGACTTGGGGGACCCAGGCTGGGGGTTTGTCGATATTTAAATTAGAGAAGGTTTCAAACTGCAGTAAACAGAATCAGAGGGAGAAGATGGCAAGATGCAAAAATAGCTAGAAAGAGAAATTGAGACATTCTGTGATTATAAACGGCAGAGAGATCAGAAAAAAAGATGAAGAGGAGTAGCCAGGGTGTTCATAAAGGACAAATACCAAGACCTGGAGGAGTGGGCATGGAGGTAAGAAGAAGATAGAGATGAGTGGCTATATTGAAGTGAAGATGATAACCAAATTATCAGTCCCAAACTCTCATTCCTTAATGGCAGAAGAAGAAGGAAGGCAGGGTAAAGAAAGAAGGGTGTATTCCTGCAAGTGCAGTTTCTGAAGGCTGCCTTCTCATTTCAGTCTTTGCTGGGACTGCTTGGAGTTTCTTATTGAAAAAAAGCACATTAGAATCTGGCATATGAAATGTTCTGTTAACATCATGGACTGTTCAAGAAGGCAACTGCAAAAATTATTTCTTTTTAAAAGGCGTAATGTGTTGGTTTGTGTTTCAGAAGTAATACAGGCTTCTGTAAGAGCAGGCCTAAAGCAGCTGCTTTTGATGTCAGCTAGAACTGTCAAGCCCGGTTTTTAGACTGATTTTTTGATACTATTGGAGGAACTATCAGCCTGTTTTTGTAGAAGCCCTTTCACAATACTCTAAGTTTGAAGAAATTATGTGATAATACTTGTACTTGCATGACGATCCACCTCGCGGATCTGCCATGGGCTGTTAAGGGCATGTTTGAATCAGGCATGTTCAAGCCCGGCATTTAAACATTGCTATAATTCTGTTGGAAGCATCTCCAAGAGCTTTTGTTTGTTTCTTTTCCCCAGTGAAAAGAGTTTTTGATTTAAATGTTCTCCTCACAATGTGTGCAACAAAAGGTTACCACCAAATGCGCAGGGAGGAGAGACAAAGATAAACTCGTGAGACTTTTGTGCAAGGTAAATGAGGTTGCTGGACACAAACAGACACCTGCTACCTGCCCCAGCCCTGTGCTCTGACCTGCTTGGGTGGAACCCTCTGTGCAAGTACGGCTGAAGTAAATGAGCTGTGTCAGCACAAGGTTGCCTGAAGGACAAGGTCCTAATACTGAGGAAACTAAAGCAGGTTTTTTAAATCCTTCTGGCACAATAAGCAGCTTTTGCAGAGCAGGGAAGGCTATGTGGGCTTTTGGTTTTGTTTTGTAAATGGAGGTTGTGAACTCCATAATTTTCGAAGAAAATTATTTTTGTGTGGAACTGGTTTCAACTATGCACATGAAAAATCCCCTTTCTGCCCCTGCTTGGAGGAACCCCATGGCTTTTCTACCTCTAAAAGCCTGGCTGAGGGTTCCACAAAAGCAGGTTAGATTGAGCAGGATAATAAACATCTTTCTCCCTGTTCAGATTCCCCAGGTACTCCTAAGAGGCACATATGTTTTGCTGAGCACTCTCTACTTCTTATATCTACACTGTGCAATTCAATGGGAATTACTTTAAAAAATCATCTTCTTGGAAATTTGGCCTTAACCTTTCATTAGGTTTAATATGGATCTGCAGAGCAGGTTGTTTTACAGTCTTCAGATAATCACTCTCGTTAAAAATATGGGAAACAGAATACCCTGAAAATTGGAAGGATCCTCTTTTATGAAACAGTTAGTTCAGCATGTACTTCACTGTTTGAGGAGCAAAAACGTTTATTAGAAAAGAGATGAACTTCAGAGTGGAATTAAGAGGAGAATCCTTAGACAATCCTGCATAAAATTTGCCCAGTTCAGAACTCTGCTGAGAAGCTGTATCAGTGTGCTACAAGTCCAGTGGCACCCTCCCACTGCACATCAATAGCACATTGGTTATGTGAAAGAAAGTGACCTTGAACACTGAACTCCAGCTACTTCACCTCTTGTCTCAGTTTGGGAACTGTTCCAGCCAGCCATCTCCAAGCCAAAGGCTCCTCCAGGTCTGACTCTTTGCATGCCCATGGGCATGGGGTGGCCTTGCTGTCCTGCCTCAGTAAACCCATCTAGTGGAGTACTGGGGGCCTCTCATAAATGTCATTTGAGACACTTGTAATGAAAAAAGCATACAATATATTAGCTCTCTCTTAGTGTGAGAGGGGCACCCCAGACTCAGAGGAGATGGAGGGCCAAAGGCCTGCAGTGAGGATGTGGCCTCTGTACTCAAGAGAGGCTTCGTTTCAGTCCTCTTGAAGCAGAGAATATACTGATCAGCCTTTTAGGAACAAGCACTGGCTGGGGCTGTTAGCTTGGTCACAACATTGCACTGTCAGATTCTAATGCCTTTTGCACTGGAATTGCCTCAGATCTGCCCAGCAGAGAAATTCGAGTCTGTGGGTATCCCTATGTCCAAGTCATCATAGACAGGGCTAGAGTGTCACTTAGTGTCTTGTTCCCTAACATTTCCTTTTATGAGACTGTTATTTTAATTGTGAATGACTTAGCCAGATTTTTTAGGATTGTGCTTTACATGACAGTATCCTGAAGATTTTAGCCAGTGTAATTTCATTGTGTAGCCCATTTTCCAAAAGTCTGATGTTATTGTTATTGGAATGATAATGTTCATATTTTATTTGTACAAGGGAAACTAGGAGAGGTTGTGTGTGTGTGTGTGTGTGGAATAGAAAGAGTTGTATTTCTCTTTTGTATTGCAGTGAAAGAGCAATGTTTAAGAGGGAATGAATGTAAATGGAAACTTTCTGGTTGCAAATCAGAGAATTTTTGACCATTTCAGACGTGGTCATAAGTTAAATTGTTTCATGTTTATAGAAACAATTATTTATACAAATAATTGCAGTTTATTATATTTATGCAGAGAGCTGTTACATGATTACTTGTAATAAGAGACTTGATTTATTGGCTCAAGACAACCCTTCTATGAGTTTGTATTTTCAAGTCCTTCATTCTGTGTTAATGTAGTTCACCTTCATGACTGTACATTTTCATCCATTCTTGGGTCTTGACTGGCTCAATTATTCCAGTAGTATTCTAGTCCCCAAGACAAAGGGTTTTCTTATTTATTTCCAGTGGTAGATCTGACTGTAGGATTCCATTCTGTTCTTTTCTAGTCATTTCTGTGCAAATAGGGGAGAGAGAACATTGGGTTTACTTTTATGTTTTTCTACAGTTTTAAATTAAAACCACAACTCTGCATTCCATTGTGTGAACTTCAGCAAATACCATGTGTTTTCTTCGCAGCTAGCATTTTGAAAGAATATTAACTTGTTGTGGGACTGCTGCTGGAGAAATAGACTTCCAGCAAAATCATGATGTATGCTGTTTAATGAACTTCAAGGAGCTCAGAATCACAGATCCAAACCTCTGTGAGTAAGAAGAAAAACATTAAAAATTGTCTCGCTCTTACAGTGTCTTACATTTACACTAAAGAAAAACAAAAGGATGAACCTTTCCCCACTCGGTCTCAAAGAGTACCTGTAATGCAGCTCTATGGGACAACTCTTTTTATGTATTAACCTCTGTTTTGAACTCTGTTTTGTTTCAGTGTTTATGAGATTAATTGGGAGAGATCAAAGATGTGTTTTAGGGTCAGCTAAGTGGTGTTTCTCTTTGCTTGTCCTCTTGGCCTTTAGGCTTATCAGACTTGAGCGAGGCAGATTCCGTCACCTCACCGGGAGCTCTGTTCCAGGAATGCACTGGTCCTGCTGTATGCTGCACCTTTATGCATTCCAAAGCTGATGCTGATACTGCCACTTCAAAGGCTCCATTTCGCTTCGGGGGATTCTATCTTTAAAGCACTCAACATCAGTGGGAGGATTTTCACGTCATGTCACATCCCACTTTTGAAGTTTCTTGTTAATAGGGGTCGCCTTTGAAGACTTCCCACTCCTGAGAGGTTCTTCTCCCAGTTCTTCTTGTTGCAGGGATGTCTCTCACAAGATCTTTTTAGCATCCCTCCTGAGGATTTTCTATCTTTAGGAACATCCCTTAAGAGCTTCTTAGTGTTTAGGCCTGAGTCTTCAGAAGAGTTTTGATATCCTTTAACAAGTTCCTGCTTATGGGAGAGCCTCTACTCAGTGTGGAGTTCACTGTAACCAACTTACCTGAGAAAGATAAGCATGACCTGGACAAAGCTTTTCTTTATGAGCAGATTTCATCCTTCTCCCATTATTCAATTCTATTTAGAAATTGAATATCTAGTATAAAAATGAATACCTATGGCTTGTGATAATTATAGTTTTATTACTGATGGACAATTGCATTTTTATCAAATCAGAAACGAACTCATGCTCAAATCCTTCACCTTTTAGGAGTAAAGTCATCTTAATTTTGTTTTCGTATGATTCCTTTCCTCTTGGTGTTGCACTTCCTTGTCCAGACTGGAAAACACCACTCCATTTAGTATTACAGGCCTTAATGAAAACAAAAGGTACCAGAAAACTTATTTGAAAGTCTCTTATGAGATTCTGAAACCCCAGAGGTCTACATAGAAAACTAAACTATTTAGCATGTGCATGAGGCAAGTTCTGAGCCTTCTGAGTTTATCACATGACTTAGTATGGGTGTTGTCAGATGAATAATTTCAGAATGCTGGTGCACGATTTGAGACTCTACTGTAATTTTTGTGGAAAGTTCTGTATGTGAAAGGAAAAGGCAAACATGGATTTTTAAAAGTTTAAAATTATATGTGAATTGCATAAATTTTTTACAAGCTCAGGCATTCATATCATCCCAATTTCTATTCCAATGAATCGGGAGTGTGGTTTTAAAATTCTTCACTGTCAGATGTCTTTCTTGTTGTGTGTATGCTTTGTTGGATTCTTTTTTTTTAAGTTGACCTCCCTGGCATTGTGACCTTGGAATATGTGAGAAAGGTGGAAGAGAAGCTCCTGTGGAAAGCCACAAAGAGGATTTTTACAGTGACACTATGCAAGTCAGGCTGCAAAACACGAAAATATTTTTGGAAAGCATTTAATGGAGAATCAAATAGTCACATGAGCATGAGAATAAAGTCAGTCTGGTGTCCAGCGTGTTTGTAGCCTCTGATGGATTCACATGTTAGCCGGGAGAAAGGACAGCAGGTGCAGTTTGGAGACCTTGGGGACCTTGACTAAGACCTGGATCAATGCTGGATCTTTCACTTGTCAGATGATCTAGAGAGAGAACTTACTGGAGCAGGGAAGAATGGGAGGTTGGCCGAGACGTGTTTTGAGCTGCTTGAAAAAAAGAGAGAGCAAAGTAGCAGCTCTAGGAGCTGCAAAGCAAAGGTGTGTGGAACTGCCAAAAACCTTGCTAGGGAATAATTTAGTCCCTTGAGCCAAAAAAAAATCAAGACAACAGGCAAGAGGAAATACTTAAATCAATGAGGAAAGAGGGTTATGTAAATGAGACAATCCATGGGCCAATTATCTTCATTTTCAGACAGGAAATATCCTCCTTTGGAAGCTCACAGATGAAAACTTGATGTGAAAGTTTGTTTTTATTCTAAAATTCTGCATTATTGGCATGTCATAAAGTGGATTATGTGTAATAACTGATATTATAAAATTAACAGTACATTCTTTTGAATAGGCTTTCATTTTAAAATGCATTCTACTTTTTACAGAGAACATTGTAAGTGCTTATCCAAGAGAGAACAAAGCAAGATTATGTGCTACAACTTATACATCTACTGGCATGTCAAGAAGGTCTTTATTTTCTTCTTACGATATTAAAAGTTTTGTGAAGAGCTATTTTAGTAGAAGGTTTCATTATGTTTCAAGAAACATAAGATGCTTTGAAGAAGATAATAGAAGGAGATGTTTTACTTGGTAGTTTAGTATAAGCTGGTTGTAACATTCTGGCAAAGAATGGCAAAGAGAAAACCTTTACTGCTTGTATATCAATTGGATAAAAGTAACATAAGTGTATTGATTACTATATCATGATATAAGTTGAAATAAATGCACGCTTAAAGAAAATACTTGTTTTCACAAAACTAAGTTGTTTTTCTCTGGAAAATTGTTTCTTCAGGCATTCCAGCATTGTCTAGTCATGTCCAGTTCCCAAAGCAAAAAAAGCCCTTAGGCTGTTTACAGTAAGGTTTTTACTGAGACCAATACTCATGCTGTCTCAGCCTCTGATAGGCAGGCTTATGTTGAAGTATGTGTTTCCATTATAATCAGTTTTGTTTGATATCTCTCACTTAAATCAAAATTGTGTTCTCAAACACAATTTTCTAGTTCTCCTTTCAAAGATACTAATGTTTTCATCAGTAATGTCAAGTTCTAACTAAAAATCAATAAGATTTTTTTCATATCTTACTTCTTCTGAAATCAAGACTCTCCCAGTCTCAAATTACTCACATTCATACTGTGTGCAATGAATTAAGTTTTCCACTCATAATGAGAGATTATTGTGATAAATATCAAACATGACTTTGAATGAAATGCAGAGTCATGCGATCCATACTTAGCGAGAGATACCATCTTGAATAACGTCAGAATCATTTTTGAAGCTAAGAAAGAAGAGATAATTTGGAGCAGAAATAGCTGGTTGGGAAAAAACCAAACCCTTGCCAAACAAGAAAAACCCCAAGAATGGCTCCTCTCAGTGTTATCTCAAACAGTAAAATCTGCTTGTTTAAGGACCTATTAATCACAGCGTAAAATGCTGCCCAATTTACATAACTGAGCAGCAGAATATAAAATTTGACAGAGGAGAGTGAACATTAATTAGGCAGCTCTTGTAAGTGACAATGAGCTTCCCTGTTCTCCCTGAATTTTCTAGTACATACCCAGTAATTTCACACAGGATTTGGGATGTCTTGCAGGAGTTAGCTGGCACTCGTGTCTTTGTTTCTGATCTCTGTCATGCCCTTAATAATGCATGCTGCAGGGGACACGGTCCATCTTTGCCAGACCCTGCAGGTGAGCACTGGGAAGCTCTTCTCCCTTCGAAGCTGTAGGTTGCAGCTGTCTGAAGCCTGATATGTGCCTGTGATGATTTAAAGCCCACACTGCCAGCAGCAAAATTGACAGTCCCAGGCCCTCAGAGACTGGCCCCATTCCCAGGCGCTCCAGCGGATGGTGCGTTTCCAGAGCACTGACTGCACCTGGCGCGGGGATGGGAGCGCAGCGCTCTTTGCTCTCCTGCGGCCTGCTTAGGTTGTGCTTGCTGCATTTCATTTCAAACAACATGATAAAAGGTCCCCTGACATTGCAATGGTTGTTGTACATGCCACGGCCACCTGGCACCTCCAGGTAACAGCAGAGGGATAACCTCGATCTGTGCCCTCTGCAAGGACTCGGTCCCAGCCACGGCAGTGACAGGGAACGCTGTGACACTGGTAAAGGAAATATTTTGCACCGATATTAATTCATATTTCCATGATGTTTTTATCTTTAATTAGGGCAATTCATCTTCAGAAGTCTCTTAAGTTGCATAGTAACATATTTTCATTGTATTTCCTTTGAAGACACTGGAATTAGCGCATCCAGTTTCCAAAGGGATGATTAGGAGCAAATAATGGCTCACAGTTTGGCTTCTGGCTGAGGCAAACCTGGCTGCGTTGCTTACAGCTCGTTGCTGTTCAAAAGGTTATCTTGGCAATCAAAAAGGTGGAAGACTGTTCTCTTTTATTGTGAAATGAAAGGGTGAGATTCTTTGGATTTTGGATTACTGACAATGTGGCAGAAAAAAATAGTACTTTTTAGCAGAAAAAGTAACGTGTTGCCAAATTGCTTTAGGTTAACACAAATAATTTGTTTCCACCACTACCAGTATAAATATTAGTGCAGAGACTGGATCTTGAATTTTTCCTGCCGATTTCTGGCTCTTTAAGACTGATTTTTTAAAATAATCTTTAACTTTGACTATAGTTTTACCACCATCAGTAGGAAACTACTCTAAATTAGACAGTAATGCTGGGTTACAAATTCCTCAGCTAGAAAGACAGAATGTTACTATTTATTCTAAAGATTAACATTGGAAAGCTTCTGTATGAGAGAAAAACCCCCAAAACTATTTCTCTTCATTGGTAGCTGGATTATATTATTATTTTAGAAAGGTAATATTGTAAATATTAGAAATCATTATGAACCTTTGCATTCCATATATGGTTCCATGTCTAATACTTGGATTTTAGCTTTGCTTTCAAATATATTGTCTAGAAAATGATCCTCTCTGTCAGGAGCATGTAGCGTTTTTTTGAATAACTGAAAATTTAAAGTTTCAAATTTGTTCTAAAAATGTCAGTAACAGAAGTTCTGTCCCCAGAATTACAGCATTTGCATCAAGGCCACAATATATCCCTTGCTTGGGCAGATGTACTGACATGAGAGATATTTTATTAATCAACCGTTTACTTAAAGTAAACCCTTTCTTACAATCTTTTTGTATGACCCTGTGAAAGAAATCTAGAGACCAATATGAATCACAGATTGCTGTGTGACATTGATGGAGAACTTAAAGGCTCCCTAAATCAAAATCCTATGTAGGCATATGACAAACCTTTTGCACAAATGATTCTGGATAAAGTATCTATATAACTTCGAACAACATAAATGTTTTGCATAAATATTAATTTACATTTTACTGCTTTTGTATCACCAGTGCAACAGGTGCTTCCAAATGCTCTGGGAGCAAATGATGAAGCAGATATTAGATGGGGTACACAGAAATATTCTTTCTCAATAAGTTGTCCCAAGCAACTGGTAAGGGGAATATGGATTAAAACCCACAAAAGCAAGGAGCAGATGCAAACTTCCAGGAATGCAGATGTTGGTACATATATGGAAAAGGTTTGATTTCTGCCAAAATTCTCTTTACTGCTTAGTCATTGCCCACAACTGTCTTATTTGCTGTACAGAGCAAAGAAAACAAAATCAAAATCCTGAAGAAAATTACAGTCTTACAGTAGAAGGGAAAAGAAAAAGAGGTGTGAAAAAAAGAGCCAGCTGGTTGAGGTGTCTCAAAACTGGTTCCATGTTTATGGCATAGTCAATTTTTTATCTGTAGTTGGACTGTAAATCAGTGAAAGATGCCTAAATAAATGCTAGGACAAATTTATCTCCCCCATCCCCTTCATTTGCTCTCTTTCTGATGTGAAAATAAACCATAAGATCTAAGTATATTTCTGATACCTGTAGTTAGCACCACAGTCTTCCTTAAGAGAGAACTGCCACCATCCCTCCAACCCCCCAAAGTGATAAATTTTTGTACACAAAGTCTCATGTAGCCCAGAAAAACGTCCTTGCAGCTAAATATAATGGAAGTTCACTGTCCTGCCAACTGGCACTACTTGAGGAATCTGCCTTTGGGGTGGATATAACAGATCCTATGCAAAAATCACATCACCACATCACATGTATCAAAGCTGTTCCACAGTGAGCATCACTAACACTGACTACCCTGGGCAAGAAAGTGCACGGTGGGTATTAACGAACAAAGAGAGTGCTCATCATCTCTTATGCAGAGAGACTGCGGGAGCTGAGCCTGTTTAGTCTAGAGAAGAGAACACTGAGAGGGGATCTCATTAATGCACATAAATTTCTCAAGAGCAGGTGCCAAGAGGATGGTGGCAGATTCTTTTCAGTGGTGCCCAGCGACAGGGCAGGGGGCAATGGCCGTAAACTGAAACACAAGAAGTTTCACCTCAGCATGAAGAGGAACTTCTTTACATTGAGG
Organism: Mohoua ochrocephala; assembly: GCA_013398855.1. Classification (NCBI taxonomy): domain Eukaryota; kingdom Metazoa; phylum Chordata; class Aves; order Passeriformes; family Acanthizidae; genus Mohoua; species Mohoua ochrocephala. The sequence goes on from VZTA01027641.1 coordinate 26,767, forward strand.
GTGGCAGAGCACTGAACAGGCTGCCCAGGGAGGTCATGGAGTCTCCCTCTCTGGAGGCATTCTGAACCCACCCGGAAGCATTCCTGTGTCACCTGCTTTAAGTGACCCTGCCATGGTAGAGGGATTGGACTGGATGATCTCCAGAGGTGCCTTCCAACCCTAACGATTCTGTGATTCTGTCATGTGTCTGCTGGATGAAATACCATAACCATGGACAATGTGAGGAGGTCTTGCTGTCTCAGAGGCCCGAGACGTCTCTCTTAATAGCTGGGGAACATATCTTGCACACATGATGTTTCCAGGTGGTGCAAGCAATGTACAAAGTAAGGTATTTTTTTAGGCCAATGTATTTTTTATTTGGTTTTGATATGGAGAGGGCATACAGCATTGCAGGTAGAGTCTCTGCAGATCTCTGATGTTGCTACAGTGCAGAGCTTTAAGCTGTGCGCTCAGTCTCTGTAGTTCTTCCTTCACACTCTGTTTCTGGTTAATAAGTGAAGCACAGCATCATTTCCATTTTGCACTGGGTAGACTCTGGGCCTCTCCCTGCAGCAGATATAGAAGCAGTAGGGAGCTGGAGAGGGAATAGGGGCCATCAGCTGCAGAAACACCTGTCAGTAAAGGGGAACACATCAGCCTTTCTGCTGGGATACCAGCAGGTTTCATGGCTACATCCTGAGGCCTCAAGAACCATCCCCAGGGTGAAGCTGTAGGGGCCTGTCTGCCAGGTGCCATTCTGGCTCTGCTCAGAGGGACACCCCTTCCAATACACACATTATTTCCTCAAAAGCTGGGAAAAGAAAGGGGCCAGAGGGAAATTTTAAAGAGGGCCAACTTTTGTCTCTGTTGGTGTATAAGAGAAATGATGAGGATGTTATGTTAGCATATATCAGAAAGGGGAGAATGAGATGTATTTGAGAGGAGTGTGAGGAAGAGTTTACACATGTGATACCTCGTCAGTCTGGAAGCCTTCCAGGGATGGATACTGCCTCTTGACCAGCTGCTGCTCTTTCCCTTCTCCCCTCCAAATGCCTTCACAGTTTTGGCCTCTATAAATCCTTGGAACAGTTAAGTTCTGCAGTTGACATTTGAGTCATGCTAACATCAGTTAAAATTTGTTGCCAGACACTTTTACCACACGACCAAGTTTGAACCTTTCCCGTACCATTCATGGTTTTCTCCCATTTCCTTTCTACCACTTCTTTCTTTCACCACATTTCAGCCCCAAAATCATCCCTGCTGCCCTTCTCTGTATCTTTGCTGTCTGAAGATGGGCAGGGCTGCACGCCATACCCAGGAAATGTCATACTGTGAATTTATCCAGGGACTCAAGGAGAGAACACTCTCCCTGTGTCTTCCCTAATAATTCTAAATGCTTCACTTGCCTCTTTGACTGCTGCAGGGCATTGAACTGACATTTTAAAAAAAAGTCTGTCCTCAACGACTTTAAGATCTCTTTCCTGAGTATATAAAACAAAGTAAGTTTTAACAATACAGAAAAGAACACAGCAATAGTTTATTAAAAATACCACAACAGTGAGTGACCAGTAAAAGTATGCAAAGAAGCTAAATGCATGTTCTCACAGAACTTGCATCTGCAGCTATTTGCAGTTTTGCCACAGAATATCTCCCAATATTTTGTTTATTTGTTTGTTTTGAGTGTTTTTTTCCCCTTTGGCTTTTTACTACCCTTGGTGAACAGCTTGTTCCTACTGGCTGATGAAAGCACTGGAAGAAGTCTGTCTCATGCCTTTTGTCCAGTCTGGATGTTCCTTACCTGGGCAAGACCAAGAGCTGTCACACACCCTGCCACTGAAATCTCATCTCTCTGTGGGTAAACGAGGGTGGCAGAGGGAAGAGGGGAGAGTCACTGTAGCAGTTGACTTCCTTCCTTCCTTCCTTCCTTCCTTCCTTCCTTCCTTCCTTCCTTCCTTCCTTCCTTCCGTCCATTTTAAAGGTACAATCTGCCACCAAACTGTCTTTTTTTATTACTCCTCTTCTGAGACCTGCAGCTCCTCATCAGTGAGGAGCAGCTCTGTTCTCTGGTGACATGTCTGGGTTCCCTCACCCAGTGTCACCAGTACCTGGTATCTTCAGCCTTCTCATCTGCATACAATGTCTGTGCCTCTTGCAATGCTTGGCTGGCATCAGAGCCATGTGCCTCTGTAAGCTGGTTTCACTCTTATGCCAGTATGAAGACCAAAGATCCTCTTGCAGAGGTGTCACAGCGGGAATTAGCTCCTGCCTGGATACCTGGTCCCTTCTGCCCCAGACTGTCCCATCTTACAGGAAGTAAAAGTGGCTGATGAACAAACCCTAAATTCATTGACTGTGTGTGGGTCTAAGCATGCATCACCCAGCATGCTCAAAGCTCCGGGCTCCAAGGACTCAGACTGAGGATCTGTTGGATAGCATCTGTGCATTGAAATCAGGACGTGGGAAACAAGCAGTAAGGAAGAAAAGTCTGGTTCATACCCAAGCCTTGCCCCAATATGAGGATGAGATGTGGGCAGTGTGTATATCCAGGTTACAAGGTCTCCCCCAGCTCCTATCAAGTCCTTTTTCATTGTCTACCAATAGTATGTCATGGTTTGATTTCCTTATGTGTATCATCCAAGTTTTTAAAAGGATTGTAACTAAAGCAGCCGTGCATCAGCGTTCACAGAGCCATCTGTGCGAATGGAGCAGTTCCCACCTGTCCTCTGGTTCTTCAGGCAGCAGAAGTGCTTTCCCCCATGAGCTTCAGCATCAATCTGTTGCTGTAAAAGGAACTTAGGAGTAATTGCCATAATTAATAATAGTGTTTCAACTGACTTTGCAAACATGCACTAGGTCTGCCCCACAGTTCTCCACAGGTGGATGAAGGGAGAGAAGCACATAAGCTTCTTTGTAATGAATACCTGGGTATCTAACACAACTATAAGCACAGGTACTGTTAGCAGCACTTGGCATTTTTGGGTTCGGAATTTTGTTTTGACAACTGCATTATTAAATAATGCCTCAACATAGATTGAAGGTGGCTAACAGAAGAGGCACTCAGTTCAATCCTGCTGGCTAGACTCGTAAAGAGTTTTTCTGTGTCATATGTAGGGAATCCCCACCCCAAAAGACATCATAACCTTGATCCCGGCTAAGCAATTCCTGCAAGGTGAGGAACAGATGCACAATCCTCCACAAAAATGTGGGTACACATTTCTTGGGAAGGTGACATACACTGCATTGCGTCCCTGGGAACAGTCTGTTGTCAGAAATGCTAGGCTTTGATTTACTGGCATAAATATGGACTTTGTGTGCTGAAACCAAACAAAGTACTTTGTGAGGCACATGACACAACAGAGCCTGCTGTTTCTGCTGGCTTGGATGATGCTACTTAAATCTGAACCACTTGGCCTTCCTTTCGCCTTCTCCCTTCTGTTACTGCTACCACTTAAGTGAAGATGCTGCCTGCTGGGTCTGAAACTGATTTATGCTCTCACAGAAGAGGAAGTGTACTGCAGCGCACAGAGAAAAAACTCCAAAAAGCAGTCTGAAAGTAAAGGTTGACTTTTGATTAAGCATAATATTTTTGTCCTGAGTGCTATTAGAGACGAATGTGTCCGTCTTCCCAGACATGAGATACAGGCATAGGACACTGCTCAAGAACTCAGCAGTTTGGCTTTATTTAGATGAATACCTCCCACTGAAACCAGTGGAAATAAGTTTTATAAATATCACCGAAGATCAGGGCCATTGAGGCAAGGCAATCTTAAGAAATAATCCAGTGAATCTTTAAAACCATTTTCTATTAGAGTTAAGCTGTAACTAATGCTCCATTACAATTGCATACTGGAGTCCTTGGAGACTTCTTAAGTACCCACTTCAGGGAAGAGCTGCTTTATTCCAGTATGCAGTGAGTATTTGGGCAGTCCTTGCCTTTGTCCCTGGAATCTCGAGTGAGTCTTACTGTCTCTGTTCCCACCTACAAATTGGGGAAAAGTGCCATAGAAAAAGGCACTTGAGAGTGCTCAGACACTGTGATGATTATGACAATGAGGAAGGGACATTTTAAGCATCTGCATAAATCAGAGCTAGATGCTAAAGGAGGGCAAGCGTGACATTTGAGCCAGGTGCTTTTTGCATAGCAGCTCTTTCCATTTACCACTCCTTCAGGCTGAAACTTTAGTTCAGTAATTTTTGTTGCCTCCTACTGACGTTCTTTCCAAGTTTAGTGCCCTGTTTCAGAGGAAATAAATTAGACTGTGGTATAAAAATTTTAACTCAAGGCCACTCAATGTATTGACAGATTTCTTTATGCTGGGTGCAAATTAACACCTCTTTCCAAAACACCTTGTATTTCCAGTTACTGCTGGGAACTCCTGTTCAGTTTATTAATTTCTGAGATTCATGCCAGGCTGGGGGCAGAGACAGAGAGAGGGAGCATATAGATTTTTTACTGAACTGCCTTGTCTTTTAATCTGAGATGTCTGCTTACAACATTAGCTATTCTGTGCAGAACTGGGAGAAATAGTCTCCCAGGTCTGATCATACTTGCAGACATATTAGGAATGTTCAAGTTTCACACTCCAGAGCACAACTCACTCAGTTGACTCCCACTTCTTCCAGTGCACAAGCTGATGTGTGATCGTCATGCCTTGAGCAGAAAGTCCATTACAAGCTTTGTGTATGTACCATGTGCCCGAATTCTGCCACTCTCCCACTGCTCCACTGGATTTCAGCTTGACCATCTCTTCTAGACAAAGCCTCTGTCCTCAGTGCTCCTTGCCTGATCTCATCTGGTATCTGCCTGAGGTTTGCAAAACATGGGCACGGGGAACCAAGCTGAAGGTTTCATGCTGTCTCTGCTTATGCACCGAGGCCTTTTCTGAAGTGTGCTCCTGTATAAAAATAGGAATTCAAAACAAGTGTTGCTAGCCACGTTCCAGCCTGCAAGTCTGGGCCTGCTGGTACAGGCTGCTATTTGGCTGGGAGCACTCATCAATCAGGCGTCAGGAGTGGACCGAAAGCATTTACAGCCAGCAGTCTGAGCCACAAAATCTAAAACTCAGCAAGAGCTGCTTATAAATAGTATGAAACAAAGTAGTGAAAATTAATCTTGTGTATCTGCAGGGGTTTCTAGGTTAGATCTTTTTTCAAGATGGAAAACAAAGGTCTGTTTCTGCAGCAGTCATGAGGGTTTTTTACTTTGAATTATCAAAGTGATTTCAGAGGAAAAAAAGATTAAAGGTTAAAAAGAAAAAAAAAAGGAAAAAAAGATCACTTCTTCCTTCTCTTCTTTTTCTTGCTATGGCCTCAGTTCAATCATGGCAGCACAAAGAGTTGATGTGACATTTGGCACAACTGAGGTGATGAGGAATCTTAAAGAATCATAGAATGGCTTTTGTTGGAAGGAACATTAAAGATCATCTAGTTCCAGCCCCCTGCCATGGGCAGGGACACCTTCCATTAGACTGGGTTTCTCAGAGCCCCGTCCAACCTGGCCTTGAACATTTCCAGGGGTGGAGCAGCCACAGCTTCTCTGGGCAACCTCTTCTAGTGCCTCATCACCCTCACAACAAAGAATTTATTCCTAATATCTGATCTACACCTACTCTGTTTCACCTTAAAACCATTCTCCCTTGTCCTATCCACTCCATGCCCTTGTGAAAAGTCCAGTTCTCTTGGAGTCCCTTTAGGTACTGGAAAATGCCATAAAGCCTCCTGGAGCCTTCTCTTTTCTAGGCTGGACAGCCCCAGCAAGGGCAAGTGAGCACTGAGGCAGTGGTGGGTGTATGAGCTGCATCCGAAAGAAGATCAGTCACTGATGAAGCAAATTTTTCTTCTGCTAGCAGCTGATCCAGTTTGGTGCTCCTGCCCATTCCTCCTCCCTCTTCTGAAAAGGTTGGTACCCCCCCCACCTCTGGGCTGGATGCCAATGAGCTGTTTGTGTAGCTGCCATCCAATCGTGCGAGTGGAAACCTGGATGGGGAGCAGGACAAGGATCTGACAACAGTGTGGAAAGAGGAGCATCTTAAACCCAGAAAAGTGAGTCACTGCCTTGGTCGTGAAAATGCTGATGGACAGCTTGCTTTTCCATGCAGCAACACCACTTCTTATTAGTGGGAGGGAGCAGCTGATGAAACTGGCCTTGCTTGCATGAGCAGGGAGTAACATCAAGACCTTTGATCCATCCACAGGCTGTTTTACAGCCTTTCCATAGCATGTTCAAAAGTATGGAGACAGGGACATCAGCTGCGTAGGAATCTGGCCAGATAGCAGACAGACTGGTGAAAACAGTGCTCAGGAAATAGAGCTCAGCATGGCAGCACTTGTCTGAGGATCCTCCAGGAATCTCAGCAGGATGGGTCTTTCAGGGAGTGTCAGCAAAAGGAAGATTATGTCCCTCAAAAATAATTGGTGTTTTTCTGATATCTTCCAAGTGAATTTCAGATACAGCTCTCTGCTATTATTAAACATGAGATGGGTGCTAATGCAGAGGAAGGAGGAAGCAGCTGTATGCACAGGTACTCTGCCAGCATTTTCTAACCTTTTGAAATCTTTTAGGCTCGATGTTTAATGCTGGCAGTGTCCAGTAGAGAAAGGGAAGGAGGGTGCAGAGAAAATAATGACTGAAATGTGTATATTACTCTAAAAAGAAACAGCAATCAAAGAGTAAAAGGGCACATTTGGAAGAAAATAGACTTAGCTATCAGTTCCAACCCCCTTCCTGTCCTTAGAGGATTCTGATTAGGCTGCTGCCTGACAAGCCTGAAGGAAGGACCTCAGTTGTTCATCTCAGCCTTATGGATTTGTGCCAGGTTTCTGGTCACATTTATACAGACTCGTCCCCAGCAGGATAGAAAAATGTCCTATTTTTAGCAAACTCAAAGATTTAGCATATGGCCTGCAGTCTATCATCCTGAGCCCTGGATGCCACGTTGCATAAAAGGAGCAGGGTTATTTGGGATCACTGCCTGGATGGGAAGACCTCCAAGGACAATCTCAGTGGTGTCGGTGTTTCAGGAGGTGATATTCTTTCTTCTGAGTCCATGAGTCATCTTGCTTAATGTCACTAAATTCTTTCATGTGAAGCAAAAGTCATGAACCTCACTACTTTTGGCCAAGTTTCAAGTTTTACAGCATCTACAATAATTTTTCAGAAGGGTGCCTCTGCCTCCTGAGATAACGGTGCATTATGGCTATCCCTCCTAAAAAGCTGTCTATGCATTTGGTGAATTTCTTTCAAAAATCTGGTCTCTTACTTTGTATTTTGTTGTGAATTGTTTGGCCAGTCTGACTCTGAAGGATATAAGATGTTGTAGGAAAAACAGAGATGTGGACCATAAAATGATCTGTCTTTATAAGTGCTCTAGCAATATCTACCCCTGTATCTTTGCCACTCTCTCCCTTCTTGAATTTGTTACCCAGAAAACAAGGACACTGAAAATCCATTGGTTATTACCACCATAAAATTTGAACATTATCATGCAGAAACAAGGGGAAAATGTGTTTTGACCTAATTGCTCATCTGCGTGGATCTCACAGAGCACATCCACGATGTGGCTGTTAGGTGATGCCTGTAGATGGCATTGCTGTGGCCTGTTCCAGCCCAAAGCAAAGAGTGGTGCATGGATGGATGAAGGGTTCAGCTCTAATCTAGATGCCTTCTCCTTCAACCTGAACGTTTTTGTCTGAGTAGACCAAGAAGTCCAAGATTCATCAGCTCACAATGGCTGGATGTGACACAAGGCCAGTAATTTCACCTAATCCATAATTCATAGGCTTTCTGGATGGCATCTCTTTGTTCAGGATAATGTCTGTCACGTAGTTGCAGCTGCAAGTTTAGTTATTTGAGGCCTCCTTCTTTAGATGTAGGTGAGATGCTGACTCATCTTGGGTCACCTTGTCCTAAAATTCACCTGTTCCTAGAACAGCCATTATATGAATTTTTCTCTGGGAGTGACCACTGATTATGAAGATAATCTGTCATGACCAGTTTGGATTAAAATCTCTTCTACAAAGGTCTTGATGTTTTCAGTGAAAATTACAAGATTAGATGAGGTAAATAATTTTTTTTTTCCATATAAATCTTGCAAACTCTGATCTTGGAGGCATCTTGAGGTATTTATGAGCAAAATCTTCCCAAGCATTACCTAATTTGGAGAGAATGATTATGATAAATTGATATTATTAAATATTTGTTGAGAGTTTCTTCTTTCCTAAGAGGAAGGTGAGTGAAGCAGAGTGCATTTTTTTCTCTTTCCTTTCTTGTAAGGGAAAGAAGCATCCCTGTTTATTCCTAATAAGTGTCTTACCAAAATTCTTTCAGCTGCATACTATGATATTCCCTAACTACTGCGTGGGGTGAAATCACCTTAATAAAAATATAGCATAAAAGTTCACTTTTTCCACAAGCTGCATAATGGCAGTTCTTTCACTTTTTGTTTGGTTTCTCCTGCATAAAAACTTTAGTTTCCTAAAAATGCTGGGGTTTTTTGGTTGTTTTTTTTTTTTTTTTTTTTTTTTTTTTTTTTGTTTGTGTG
>VZTA01027641.1:35303-61956 GCA_013398855.1 Mohoua ochrocephala
TTTTTTTTTTTTTTGTTTTTTTTTTGGTTGGTTGGGTTTGTTTTGGCTTGCTTATTTTTGTTTGTTTGTTTATTTATTTGTTTTGAGTAGGGATTTTTTTATTTCTTTGAGGGTTCTGGGAAGTTTTATATGTTGCTTCTTCATTTGGTTCACAGACATGTGCAAACCTGTTCTGTCTACAATTTTCCTGCTCACACAAACTCGCACAAATAGTTTGATCGGTTCAGTCCCAACCAGGTTTATTTCCACCCATTTTCAAAGGTTTCCACCTCACCTGTGGCAGTTCTCTGACGACTAAAACATCTAGCACTACTTGTCAAAATAACCCTAATCCAATTTTTACCATCCTTAATGTGCTGAGTTAGAATTTTATGGCGATGCAGGAGCTGTTTTTAAAGCAGCTGTGTCACACTTGCAACACAGATCAAGGGAAAGTATGGAAGTGGGGGACTTAGAGCTCTCTTATCCTCACTCTTAAGCCAGAGCTCCAGGCTTATGCATTGCCTGTGATTGCACCGATAGTGACCTACATCTGCTACCTGTATTTACAGTACATACTGTGCACCCTGTTTGTGCTACAAATGCACGGGTTCAGTTGACCCCAGAAGCTGCCCAGCCCCATCTGGGAAGTTCTGCTAAGGCCTGTCTGTGCCTACGCTGTGTTCAGAACATCCTTGAAAACTGTGGGCTGTGGGCAGTTGCCATCATCAAAAATTAGCCCTGCCTCTCCTGCTCCTGATTTTCTTCCCTTTTACACCTGGCATCATGTTCCTATTGCCCACTCTTAGAAACAAGCCCAGAAGACACAAGACCACTTCTGAGAAGGACCTAGCACAACAGAGATTATTGCAATCAAATTATGTTAGGAATGAGGAAAGAGTGACTTATCAGTTTGATCTGGGTGAGGACAAGTCTCAAATTTGATCTGAAACTGGTAGACCAATAGACTTCCCTGTAAGACAGTGTACATGGCCTTTCAAACCTTAACCTTTCTATCAGAGAGGCTTCACACTCAGTTTAACATCAGGGGTGTATACTGAGAATTTGTAATCAGAAGGATATAGAGTGTCTAAGAGATGGAGACACTCCTAAACACCTGAGTTAGCCTCAAGTGAGATGTGCCAAAATATAAAAAGAGATCCAGTCAAAGCACCTCACAGTGACCATGTCTGCTCTAAGCTTTGTTGTTAAGTCCTCCCTGTAATCTGGAGCATTTTCAAGCTTCTGCCTTGCAAACTCTACCCTCATTCTCAGTTCCCCTGGTGCTCTGATGCTTCCTTTCAGCAACAGCAAATGCCGTTTTCTTCCTTCTTTTGTCTCGGTCTTCAGCAAACTCTCATTATCCCTCCTTGCTTTCCCAAAAACCTTGAAAGGCAACTGGGTGGCAAGCAGTTATTGTAGATGCCCGTCATGGGGCCCGTGGGTTCTGCCAGCTATTCCTGCACCCCTTTGATGTTGCTGAAGTCTAATTCCTCATGCAAGGGGGGTCCACTCCCAGAGCACATTGTGCATCCCAGAGAGAACAAGCTCTGATTGTGCTGCCAGTCAAAGCACAGCAGAGATGCTGCTGGGGCTGATAATGGGAGACACAAAGGTGGCTGAGATCACACACTAAGGAGGGGAGGGAGAGAAAGACAGACAAACCGCATTGGAGTTCAGTGGTTGAGAAGAATAGCCAGGCTCAATTGGAAGATGGTGGAATAGAAAAGGAATTTCCACAGAGGTGGTGGAAAAGAAAAGGGATGGCGTTTTATCAGTTCAGTAAAGGGCTGGGATTTTTCTTTGAGCATTGACAGACCTTCTGTTTTTTGAGCTGGATCTTTGGCTTCTAGCCCAACATTTACGCTTCAAGGCAAGCTACTACTTGCAGTGCTTTTGAGGCAGAGAGAGCAAGTTAAAAATACTGGCTTTTTAGAATTACCAGATTATTTCAGAATGGGTAAAATATTAAGAATTTTTCTCTTTCTTTTTTCCTTTCTTCCTTTACCTTCCTCCTCCTCCCTCCCTTTCTAAGGTAACCAGCTAAAAATCAAACAACTTCTTTTTCCTATTTTAGAAAATGTTTCCAGCTGGGGAAGGGCCTTTGAACTGAGGCAAGGCCACCAGCCATCACAGGGACAGAGTGGAATAAAGATTATGAACAGGTTACTGGTGAGCAGAGGGGCTTATACATAGAAACAAAATGGGAAGAGAAATTCCTTGAAGACAAGATTTTTAAAAATAGATTTAGTAGATTTTTCCTAGCTTTTTGTTGTAATTTATTCCATGCTGTGTATCCATTACAGAATCTATTTTTGTGTAATTTTATGGCACTAGCCAGGTGTGCTGTGAACAGCTGTGGTGACTTTCAGGTCCATTGAATTTATCCAACAATAAGGACATGGCAGCATGCATTGTGTTGTGCAATTAATAGGAATCTGAGCTGTAAAACTACATTTCAGATTTAAAGCTCTGCTTTTTGGAGGTGACAGGGTTTGAGTTTCTCTTCTTATTAGCATTCAATAGGACTGAGAATGAGACAATTAGTTACAATCAAGCACATATAAAAAGAATGAGAAAATTGAGTGTAGGCCCTCTTCAATATAACAAACTTGTTTCTCTACAATTATGAAATGAAGCAGAGTTTAAAAGGAAGATGACAAAGACTTGGAGACAACAACAACACTCAGACAAAAAATAAGTTTCTTATTCTCAGTTTTTTCCTTTGCTGTTTTCAGGACGTTCTAAAGATCAGCCCACAAGTCTGAACTCTCTGGGTCCTTGGGATAACATCCTTATTCTGCCTTTCTGCCCCTTAGATCTGAACACAAGCAGGGGAGATATCAATGTCAATAGGCATCTCTAATAATGATGTACAGTACAGAGTTTAATAGAATGAATAATCGTTTTCCAGTTCTTGGTTTATATTATATGTTATATCCCTTTGCCTCCCTTCACAGGCTTTTATTTGTAATATGATGGTGCCCTTGTTCTTGAGACTCACTTCAGCTCTGTGTTTGGAAATCACCTACCACAGTTAAAGGAATGGGGCAATATGAATAATAAATTCTGTAGATATGAAGGGATATGCTGAATAAATGCATGTACATTTTCTCTCTTTGCATATACTTTCTTTACACTATGTGCCTCAGACTGATCAAATATTATAAGAGAAATAATTGGATAACTTTTCCATAAAAAGAGAAGATATTAATATATGGAATATTATTCCTTTATCATATCCATTCACTTTTTAAACTACATTTGAATCACATTATGAATTTTGGCATTGAATTTTCTGGCCTTTGCCAAATCACTAATCAGGTCAAAATCTCTTTATTGCAACAAACTTGTGCTGGAATGATCTGTAATACCATGGCAGAAGTGGCTTGTGACAGAAATATATATATCTTCGTTTGCATACAACCATTTCAGTTTTGCCGTTTGGCACCTCCTTGAATAGAAAGTTAACTCCCCTTATTCCTTTAAGTATTGACCTGTGGCCTCTTCAATATTAAATAAATTTGCAGTTAGTCTTCTTGAGACCATGCCTTCCTCTAAAATAAGCAAAATTCCTCTCTTTGAAACAATTCCTTTGGGATCTCTGCCATCTCCTTGTTGCTGTCAAGAGTGCTTTCTTTGTGATCTGGTTGTTACCAGATATTATGGTTTTAACCACAGATATATTGGATGAGAAATGGCAGGCCCATTTGAAACAAAAAAACAGCAAAAGAATGTACAAAAGTATGTATATGTAAGAAAGTCACCAATTTCGATAATGCCACTTTAAAGTTTTGCAACTGTGCTTTCAGTTTAGTGCTTCAATTTGTACCTGCAGAGTGTCTGCTCTGACAGGTCAGCCCTTATGAGTCATGGTGAACCAAATCTGAGGTCAGTATCCAGTCACTTAATTCTGTGACCAGCAGTAAATATTACCTGTTAGCCACAGATGAATCAGGGGCCCTGTGGAACTGATGGGAACTGGGATTTCTGTAGGATGAACTGCTGCACAGAGTGGCACCGCTGATAAACACATTTTCTTATTGCACTGTTCAGCAGGGCACAAGTATTTGAATTCCTTGGGCTTGGCTTGCAAGACAAGTGCTTCACCAAGCAGGTCTCCTCATGCCGGGGACATAACAAAACTTAGGGAAAAAGTGGTATTTGTAAAAGAATGGCACTATTATGTGCTTGCATGTTTCTCAGAAGAGATATAATGCAGGTGGTTGCCCCTCATTTTGCCTCCAGCAATAAGTACAAGCCAAGAAGGCTGCGTGCCTTCTTTGCTTCAAGACTTGTTATTGGAAGGGCAAATTCCAGCCTAATAGCCTTGGGTAGTTAGGATGGTTATTTGACCCCAATGTAAAACGGTAAATAAATTGTGCAATACTTCAACATGGATTCATGCTTTGTTCTAGTTCCAGGAGCTGTTCTTTCTATCCCTTTAACTGGTTGATTGAAAGTCTTTCTCAAATGTAGCCATGTTCATGCATGTGCTGGTTTGGGCTGAGGCAGAGTCAATTGTCTTCATAGTAGCTGTATGGGGCTGTGTTTTGGATTTGTGCTGGAAATGGTGTGATAACACAGGGATGTTTTGCTACTGCTGAGCAGGGCTCACGCAGAGTCAAGGCCTTTTCTGCTCCTCACCCCACCGGTGAGGAGGCCGAGGGTACACAAGGAGCTGGGAGGGGACACAGCCAGGACAGCTGACCCCAACTGACCCAAGGGACATCCCACACCATATGGTGTCGTGGTCAGCATAAAAAGCTGAGGAGAAGAAGGAAGTGGGGGGACATTTGAAGCGATAACATTTGCCTTCCAAGTCCCTGTTATGGGTGAGAAAGCCCTGCTTTCCTAGGGGTGGCTGAACACTGCCTGTCCATGGAAAGTGCTGAAAGAATTCCTTGTTTGGCTTTGCTGGCATGTGTGGCTTTTGCTTTACCTATTAAATTGTCTTTATCTCAACCCACAAATTTTCTCACTTTTATCCTTCTGATTCTCTTCTCCATCCCGGTGGGGAGTGAGTGAGCAACTGGCGGGTGAGTTGCCAGCTGAGGTTAATCCACAACAGTACATCCAAGATGAAAGATCTCTTCTAATTTTAACCATTTAATCATAACAATAAAAGATCTCACAAAACCTTTTGTGAGCAGGAGACTGCCAGCTGCCATGCCCTAGTCAGGGTCTAATGATATACAACACGACTAATTATATTTCACTTAACCAAAAATGTCCATAAAACTTCTGATTAAAAGTTTTTCTATGTTTCTCCTAAAATCCGATCGCATTTGTGAAAGCATTATTTCCACGCTACAGCCAAAATGCACTTTTAAGAGTGTGTGAGTTATCGCTCACACATGCAGTTGTTAAGAAAGCACTTAGAAAACTTATGGGAGGAAAAGCACATTGTGTCACATTCAGAAACACGATTCCTGGGTGAAATTATCACAGAACAAGGACAATAAGCAATTACTTGGTTGTTACAGGCTATGTCAATAAGGTTAATACATCTCTCTATTATCACTGTATCTGAGCCTTATTGTGACAGGCAGCATGCAAGCGTGGTACAAACTCTGCTATGATCCCTGTGTCTGTAGAAATGAAAAGAATTCTTAATTTCTAGAGGGATTTGACTTTTTGATTTGGCCTTTTCTTCAGCTCCTTGATAATAATAATGTTTTGTCATTTTTTGGTCCAAGTATTGTTCATATTCAAAGATGATCCTGTATGTTGAGAATGGGAGTTATGATCTGTGTCTCTGGCTTTCCTGTAACAGCAAAAGGGAAGTTCTTCCTTTCCCCTGGATGAGAGAAGTTGTCAAGCACCAGAATTCAGAGAAAAATCCTGTCCTGACAAAGACTTGATCCCATGAGAAGGGATTACCCAAACAACAGGTCTGCTGCCATCAGCCAGACCATTCAAAAAGACCATCTCCAAGGGTCAGTCTCAAAAAATATGTCTTCCCACTCATAAAGTGATTTCTGCTGTTTGCAGCTTCTGGGCAGAAAATAAGATCAGTAAAAAAAAGACTGTTTAAATGAGGAAAGGAAGTGCTCTGGATTACTGCATGACTCCCTTTCCAAGGACAAAATACATTCATGTGAAAAAATTGTCTCCATCTTCTCTTTCTCAAGAGTTTCCAGATTTTCGGCAAGTGAAAGCAGAGGAATGAATAACTAGTAATGAATGAAGAACTATTGATGCAGGAACTAGGAATGTATGAAAGCCTCACACAGGCCTTTCCCTTACGATTCTTAAGAATTCACCCTACTTTGAGCAGGAAATAGGACTTTTTACAGTGTCATAGCCTGTTTTCATCTGGTCATGCCTCACATGTGAAACGAAAACTCTTATCCTTTTGCCTCTCTTTTCTCCCAAATATTTTCCTCCAAATAATGATTGCCTCCTGAAATTTGGTTAATTCTTTCAATTTTTACTCCTTAAGGCAGTGAGCCACAAACTTCTCCCTTGAGGATCTTTGTAATTAACTGAGCTCGGGAAATAATGTTTTTGGTTAAAAGGGGGTTTTTTGCTGACAATATTGTTTTTGTTAACAACGTCACCTTTGTTTAGTAATGCTGTTTGCCTTTTGAAGATCAGTGGCTTTGTTTAGCACTGCCTTGCGATGCCTTTTGATTCAGGAGCTGTTTGAGGATGTGCCTGCAGCTCAGTGACCTCACAGATTCCATATGACCAGACTCATCAGCAGTGCTTATTCATATGAATGAAAGAGTGCAGGTCTCTGTGCTTGTAATTAGGACTCTGTTGAAGGATTCAGCTGAATGGGTGCTTCAGACTAATATAACTTGAGTAAGGTTGGCTGACCAGCCTTGGCTTTTCATGTTATTTTTTTCTTTCTGCTAAAGGTTAAGCTCGATATTAATGACTGACTGCAGGAATTAAGAACAATGTAGAACAAGGTAGCAAGTGAGCCAGCTGGAAAGATAAACTGGTAAACTTTCAGTGAATTGAGAGTCTTTATGGGAGGTGTAATGCTGACCCCAAAAATGAAATACTATAGCCTAAACGGAGTCATTTAAGGAAGAAACATATGCTCAGTTATCATTCAGACATTCAGGCATCTCATTACATTGCAGCAATTTTTCCTTTGTCATAATTCAGCAGAAAATTCTATTTGCAATAGAAAATTAATTTTCCTACTTATGGTCTGCTACAGACATTATCATGATTTGTTGTCAACATAAATTATCAAGAGGTGTTACATTGTGCAAAATTATTTAACATGTGATAATACTTTGGAGAAAATACAGGATCTTCTCATATCCTTTACCTGTGTCCCTCTAAGGGAATTTCATTTGGTTGATTTATAGTGGCAGAGGGAAGACACTAACTTTTGTTGTTTTACCTTCAGGTTCATTAATTTGTGCCAGTTAACTCCTTGAATGAAATTCTAATGCTCTTTTTCATTATTTATGCCTTGCCAGATCATGCCAGACCCTGACCATCTTTAGCTCTTCCCTGTTTAAGGATTTAATCTGCTGACAGTTTTATCTGGCAGTATATTCCATTTGTTTTTCTACTGGTAGAGAATCTAAAAAGATATAATCCAAATACAATTAATGATAATAAAATATAATCGAAAATATAATGATTAAAGTTGTCATTTGAAAGGAAAAAACTTTTGGTCTTAAGAAAGGTGACTATGCCAGCAATTCAGCCAAGTATTTGAATAGGTATTTAAGTACCAGGAGAGACAGCCTAGGAATGTGATGGAGTTCCCCTTAGTGAGGGCTTTAAAGACTGATGGTTGAATAACCATGTGGGAATGATGACATTGAAGGAGCTGATTCAAGCTGAAGGCAGAGAGCTTAACTAGATGATCATTTTGTCCAGCTGACGTTCACTACCATTGAGTTTTCTGTGTGAGTAAACTCCAGTGCAGAAAAAACAACCAGGCAGTGTCTCAAAGAATTTGAACTAAACCTGGCTGAGGAAAGCAAAGTTTGCTACCCTATGAATGAGCATTGTCTGATGTGATGCAATCAGTGCTGACTATGACCTCAAAAAAAGGTGACACCCGAAACTATTAATCCAGCAAGTGAGATAAAAGGATATTATGAATACCTTGAATTGTTTATATTAACTGAAAAATGGGGAAAGGGAAAGTATATTTCAGTCTTGTGAGTAGTGTGTTTATTTGTTCATTAGTGTCTGAAAAGCAACAAGTCCTGAACAAATGAACAAGTGAAGGGTTCTTGTATAAAAGGTTATAAATCATATGAATTCTAATTTAATAGCAGAATAATAGGAAGCTTTGATAAGGATTGATTCTTGTTGGTTTTAGCTGTTATCCAAACATAAGCGTAAGATACCATCCTCAAGGAGACATCTGGAAAATAGTATGCACCACAATGGAATATTCATGGATCATGATAACATACAGTTCTCTTTGCTAATTTTTTATAGTGGAAGCAGTAAAGCTATTTAAAAAACAAAGTCACAGCTGATGAGTTTCAATCCTTAATTCAGTTTCTTTTAATTAAAAGCTCAATAGACAAAAGCTTGCAATAAGTTTATCTTCTAGACTAACAGAGCACAGCATTTAATTTGTTAGAAGTAACTCAGAGGGCTGCAAAATAATAATAATTAAAAAGTTAAAAAATGAAAAAAATTTGTTTGGAGATGTTTGCATTCAGATCAATCCAAAATTATGAAGTATTTTGTATGTTTTCCATAGACCTTGAACCAAATCCCTAATCACTGCTTAAACTTAGCATCAATTTTGTTTTCATGATTTGCAGCTGATTTTGCACACCCTGCCCTGATCATGAAAAGTTGTGTGGCATAAATCAGTATATCCTCTCTACCACTGAAGAATATCAACCCAAAACTGCACAACCTTGACCGAGTGAAAATATGGGCCAGTGAAGAATTTCCAATCTCCCAGGCAGAGAGCTTTTTGTCTGTCATTTGTTATTGGTCTTGTGCAGAAGGTGAGACTCACGTGGCAGTAAAGAGTCACCGTAAAGGACAAGGGCTCAAATCTGTTACTGACTGCACAGACTTCCAACACAAAAATTAATCAAAGCTCAACTGAAAATTAGTGGATTCAGATAAAACCAGACTGAGGATTGCAAGGAATCTGGGGCCTTTTTGATTGAGTACTTGTCTAGCTACATACACTGTATAAGATTTGTTGTCCTCATCACACATCATTCCCTTCCTCCTCAGTCTCACAGTAATACTAGTCTGGAGTTCAATAAAGTTAGAAGTAAACTACTCTAAATATACAGGTCCAGTGGTATGAAGATTTTTTTAAACATTAATTCTCTCTCTATCTTTATGCCTCCTTTGCATGCTGAAAATCCTTTATCAAGTGATAGCAGGCTTCAGAAAGGTCACAGGGCACACAGTGTGGCAATTTTCATTGTAAAATCAAATGTTCCAGAAGCTTATTTCTAGGCTCATGAACATTTTTCATAACATCTTGGTGATTTGTGCTGACATCAACATCCATATTCAAAAGAAACACAAAAACGCTGCTTTCAGTTAGAGTTTTGGTCACTTTGCAAACAGATTATATAACTATAGAAGGTTGGATTCATGGTATGACAGTGCCTCAGCTGCATCCCCACTGCCTGTGGTAGATTCCCGAATGTTATAGGCAGGAATTGGGCAACTATTTTTGGATACTTTTTCACAAAAAAAATGCCCATTTTCAGGGTGATCTGAACAGTTCACAGATAATTTTGGGGGAGGCTCGAATGAGGTGAGGAAGAGATGGAGTCACACAAATAGTTCCCAGGAAACTGTGATTATCAATAAAAATACATTTTTCTGTCCAAGACAAGGGGAAATTGCACTTAATCATTACTGAGAAAGGAAATGAAGTCTTAGTTATGTACCTCTTTTTCTGCCTTATGGAAAACGTGGAGAAACCTAATTTTATTAATTTTGTAAATTTAAAAGTTAATTTTGGTAAATTTTGAAGACGATTCTTTTTTTATGGGCCAATCAGAAAGACCTCACTGTAAATATTTGCACCATGCAAAATGCTCGAAGCTGGGGCTGAGGAACAAACCTGTGTTACATTTCAAACCCTGAACTGATTCTGTTCAGGACCATCTACACCTCTATCACCCAGTGATAACTTAATATCCTTCAGCAGACCTTTTTTCCCGCTGCCTGTGGAGCCATCAGTACTTGCCTTGTTAATTCTTTTTCTACCTTTAAACAGTGAAGAGAAGAAAAATGCCCAGATGAGCTGATGCTGGTGAAATTGTCTTACCTGCTGCAGACACAGTTGCTGGAATGTTTACTAAGACCCTCCATCCTTTCATGCCTGACAGGCTTAATGAGCCCAACGGGTACAGCTCTCTCTGTGGCCTTAATGTCTCAGTAGCTTTTCAGGTAATGCTGCCTCCCTCTGAGTTTCAAGGCATGAAAATATTAATTACTCATTCACAATGTGAACAACCTGTTTTTATATTATTGGTTGCAAATTTACCACCAAATAATTCTATTTTTGTTGTCTTTTAATTTGTTGTTTTTTATTCTGGCATAGGAAATAGTGGGTAAACTGGCAGATTTAAAGATGACTCACAAGAACCAAGGATTGTTTTCATTTTGTTTTTTTCTCCCCAGCATAAATATTTTTACCCTTTTCAGAAATCTGCTTCTTGGAAACACCTCCCCAGTTTCTCAGTCAGTACCGAAGGTGCATACAGCACACTCCACATTACAGATAATAATAACAGAAAGAAGTCTGTGACATTTCATCTACTTATTTTAGTGACTGTGTTGTAAAACTCACTGATGACATCCAAGGTGTCTTGCAGAGATAAGGCGATACTGTTTGCTCATATTTTGAAGGAAAATTTTGCTGTTTTCCATTTAAATATTGACAGTGAGTGCATTCATCAGGACAGCTGCTTTCAATAGAGAAGCACAGCTGGAACTATGCTTGTGTGTTGGGTAATTTATTTTACATTTTACAGGCCATAATTTAGGAACAGAATGCTAATTTCAGTCTGAATTTTCTGAAGATTGTAGGCTTGCAGGGCACATGGTGTCCTTGACCAGCATTAGGCACATAGTGAGCAGATCACTTAGTCAGAAATGTGGTTTTAGGATTTCAAACTAAAAGAAGGAAGATTTTTACCCCTCAGGTTTCCTTGAGAGAAAGTTAACTCAAGGTACCTCAATAACTTCTCTTCAAAGAATAAAGTTATATCTCTGTTCCAGACTACGTCTGCCAAAATTAACCCATCAGACCAGGGAGAAAGATTGGGTTAATCCCTTTCACTTTACTGCTAATTAGAAAAGTATTTCTGGCTTTACATGAGCAGAGCCTCTCCAGCAAGCCATACCTCCTCCTCCTGACCTTGGTTCATCCTGAAGGAAAGGATGTCTTTCCTCTCCTTCTGCCTGCAGACCTGCGCCCACAACCATGATGAAATGTTCTGCCTCAGAAGCTCTGTGGTGCTTCTTGCAAACTTTTGGGCTGCTACAGAAAGGTTGGGATGGTTCTTTAAGCAAATGGGTGCGTGCTGGGTATCGACTCTGAATTTATCAGAGAAGCTGTACAATTAAACAGAAGTGCAGGAGTGGAAGACTTGATGCTGATTTCTTCGATCCATCCAGTCCAGCCAACAGGCATGGACAAGACACAGATGTGTCCTAGATTTAAATACATGGCCTGCTGGAAGGGTCCAGACAGCAGGACCTTTGATTTCTTGACTAAAAGGTGGTGGTGTAAGGAGGAAGAATGCATAAAGAAACTGGGATTAAGTTCTCTTTGTTACATTGTTATAGGCCCAAAGTGTGACTCAGACGTTGATAATTAGGGAAAGGTTAAAGGAGGAAGAAAAATAATGAATCAGTCTGCTGAACAGATGCAAGAAGCATGGGGAATAAACAGGAGAATCTGGGAATATTAATTGTAATGTACTGAACTCAGTTGGCAAACCAGAAAGCTGGAGGATGCAAGTGCAAATAACTGGAAGTACAACATCATCTGCAGATGGTCAGTGCCTTTTTCTGTAGCGGAATTGCCATTTCCAACACACTGCAAGCTTACAATTTCCCCTCAAACAACAGGTATCCTTTCACCAAGTCAGGTGCTATAGAAGAGGCTTTGCACTGGGAAATACCTCTCAGGCATTTTTCTTTGAGAAACAGCAGTTATTACACAGTACCCTACAGAGCAGGTTCCCGGCACTGCTATGTGTAATGCAGAACCACCACACCTTGAGGCCCACTCAAGTAAGAACTCCTAGCAACCTGTTTTATATATTCATGATTTTCCTTCTTTCAGAAAAAATTTTGTACCCTCCTTTGTTGGGTTTTATAGAAATTAAATAAATATCAATGTTGATAGTTGAATTATCTTCATTAGATTTCAGGGTGAACAGGCTCCTGAGGTGAAGAAAAGCAACTCAGATCTCAGAGAATGCTTACCTGTTAATAAACTCAGACTGAACAGCTTTCAGAGGTTGCATTGATATACATCTAGAAAATCACCTTTTCAACTCTGAATATTAGAGATTGGTATGCAAATTTCCAAACACTGATCTTTTAGCACTTAAATCCAAAAAGAGAGGCTGAGCATTTGAGGTTTGCACTGCTCCTACCCATTCGTATTAAATGAATTGCCACTTCTGAAAATATGCCTTTTGCGACATGTAGACTCTGGAGTACCAAATACTGCCAGAAAAAGACATTATATTATTTTCCCAGTGTGATACAGACTTGCTTTAGCAAGTCTATCAGCTGTGAATCAGCTCATTTCTTTAAAAACGTGGGAGTGGTGTACGAAACGTGGGCACTGTTTGTAGACTGACTACTTGAGCTAGCCCAGTGATGCTGCAGTTCATGTGAGTGCAGCATCACTGGAATTCAGATATAAGAATGACACTCATGTAAACTTGATGTAACAAGCTCTGGTCTGCAGCAATCTGGAGCAGATAGCAGAAGAATAATGCTAATGGAGAAGCGAGTGTTCTGTAAGACAACTGATAAAACACTCATTGAAGCATATATTCTTATCTGCATCACTCTCATCCTTGAAAAGGTATTTCCAGATGATTCTTAGAGAATTTTTAGATGGTATCTTTTTAAAGAAATTGTTAGCTTTTTTTTTTTCTTTCCATATCTAAGCACTTTTGCAGCTGTGTTTCTTCCTTCCCTCTTTATCGTTGGCACTAAGATGACATGTGAGACACCAATCATATGTGATTGAAATATCTGTCTCTATGCCATATTATTGTGTCCTATCAATAAAGCCATATTTTGTCAGGGAAATTAGTCATTCCTCCATTTTAGCTCTTTATCAACAGCCAAAGCTTCCTTTTGAATTGCTTGTGTGACAGCCCTGTCTGTAGCACAACATCCATCTGCAGCACACTTTTTAGTCTGGCAGATTAATAAGTTAATAAATGTCTAGATGAAATGAAGTCCAGAACTCATCTTGGGAATAGTCTCTGAATTTTTCAGCTTCAAAGAGCTCACTTGGTTGTCACATGATGTGAGGTTCACATTAAACAAATCTAATCACTTACTATTGACCTTGCTTGCAATAATACATAATATCTCAGATACCAGTTTTACAAAGGTTTTCTGAAATCTACCTTGTTTTTGGGCCTTCAGAATGAAATATTTTTAAATGATATGGATACAGATAGGAGCATGCGAGTCAGGATTACAATAAAATGTTTACTCTTTTTAGAGGTTGGTCTAGGTTAAGACTGTGGAGGAATCTGGTTTCATTATTAACATACCCTTTAGGCAGACCTGCCTCAAACTCTGTTTGTCATTCAGCCAGAAATTAAAAGTTCTGTGGAATCTTATCATGTCTTCTGAAGGAGACATACAGTAACTTAAATACATGCCTATAGAACTTTACCTTATTACTCTTATTTTGTTTGTTGAAGTCACTATTATATTTTTAGGTCACTCACAAGCATATTCTCTCAAATCTAGTGTTCATCTGTTTTTCATTTTCATGCACAATAGCCAGATAAAGTATCAAATGGCTGTTTTCTATTACACAGGGCTTCAATCCGTGGGATTTTTCCCATGCGTAAAACATTCATTGTCAGAGCAGGAACAAAACAGCTTGATGAAACAATTAATAACTGTTAATTCAACTCATTATTGACCTAACCCAAATCCCATTCATGGTAATGAAAAGATTTCCAGGGATTTGGGGTACATGAGGTATGAAACTAAGGGTTATGCAAAGTCTTTTACTGTCTTTCTACAATAAATGCCAAAGACTTGCTTGTGCTGATGTTTAAATCTCAGCGGTGAGGGGTAGGAGAGGGGGCAGAGAGAGCTTTTAAGATAGAAAGATTTCCTTTGCGACTTCAAAGCTGTCAGGACTGTCCTACTCTGTCAATTCAATTTTAGATATGAAACTTTTTGCTCAGATCACTGAATAAAATTTTACCTCACAGTGGGATCTCCCTATATACAAATGCTTAGAGACATTCAGTTTTGCATTGGAAAGACTCAAGGGAAAATAATACCTCTACCCCTGGGAAGGATCAGCACAGCTTCAGTTTGAACACAAGATTGTGGTAGGAGGAGATGCCAAAAGAAAAGATCAACTGTTAAGTGACATGGTAACATCTAAAATCAGACTTAGGAAAGGTTTCTGGAGCACACAAAGCAAATCGCTCTTTCAGGCTATCTCAACTATTTGTGGGAGAACCAAGCAAAATTTTCCAAAATGGAAATCTGAGTTAATCAGAATACACATATTTATCATGGGAAGAGCATATCTGCAGCACTGACAAACACTTGTGTAGCCCCAAGTGTTTCCACTCTTATCTGTGCAGAAGACTTCTTTGTGATGGATGAATTTGATCAACAAAGGTATATGGTTTTGTTTTGGGTTACTCACAGAGGAGGCACTGCTCCTAGATAGAGAGACCAACTACCAGGTGTGGGTATCTCTTACCCCAGCTCCTCTCTGCACTACATCTTCCAACAGTAAGGGCAGGAAAACCTTGTCCTGGAAGCCACCTGTCCCCCAGGGGGGTAAACCACTGAACCAGTGTTACCCTCCTTCTCCTTTGCTGAGGATATAGCGAATCTTTTGAGACTGTCACTGAACGTTTTGTTTGGAGTACAGCAACTTTTGCTTTTCAGTCTGGCTTAGCCTTCATTGCCTCAGAACAACATGCATTGCCACAGGGTGGGCACCTGAGATGCTGAGGGCTTCCAGCTCACAGGGTGACTACTCTTTGATCAGAGGAAATGTCCAGTGACCGTAGAAACTGCTATTTGATTTTATTTTGTCACTGAAGCAAGGAATGTGTACTCACCTCAGTTTGTAAAGCTTCAATAATTATCATGAGATTTAATTTCTGTGTGCATTGAAGCATAGCATGCAATGCCTTTTTAAAGAAGCAACATTCAGAACAAAGTCCCATTTATTGGGGTCTGAAAGTAATAACACAGAATGTCCAAACAGAAAGTTTTGTTTCTTTTTTGAAAAATAGTCAAGGTTATGTAAAAGAATTTTATAATATTTATGATTTTCATTACATTCAAAACTAGGCATCACAGATCTTCTTTCAAACTGGAGTTTCCCTTTTTGTCACGAGAAAATCAGCAAGGTAGTGCTGAAACCATGAATTCAAACACCTATAAAAGCCAAATTTTTGTATCTATCTTTCCCTGAAAGATAAAATGTATTACTTGACTCTGTGGCAAAATAGGTGTTGAGATTGGATACCTGCAGTGGGTGATATCCATCTGGCCCAGAAGTGGGGCTCAGCTGTGGGGCTCACACTTCTCTCTAGGTGGCTTCATCTGGAGTGTGGTGCACTCAGTAGTCTGTGAGGGTGCTGATGGATCTCCAGTACTGCACTGCAGCCTCCATGCCTGCCCCAATGTCACAGAAGGACCTACATCTTCCTAACAGAAGCCAAAAAGGAAGATGTGTGCAGGCTTCCAGGTTTAACAAAGCACCCTAAGTTAGGTCATCAGTTTGTATCACGGAACTGTGGCAGTTCAGATTTCATCTATGGCCTTAACATTCAACAGAAATATTATTGAGTTTCATGTTATAATTGGCAATGATTATGAGTTTTCTCAAGGTCAGCTGCCATGGCAGCTCAGTTAATGGCCAGTTCAGCTGGTCAGAGCATAGAACTTCATTTGAAGAATTGCCTTGGAAGTATTTTCTGGTTTTATTAAAAAGAAAGGTTTGAGTGTTTTGCTTGAAATAACTCAATTTCTTAAGAAAATTCCCCTTGCTAAACTACACCTGAGAAGCTGAAGTCTTACAAAATTCTTTGAGAAAGTTTGAACTGCTTTACAGTTTGAATATGCAAGGCAGACCCCCTACCTGAGGTATCGTATGCATATGTATTTGCAGTTCCAGTGGCTTGAAATGGTCTCCATGTGATTGCAAGGACCTCAGTCATTGACATAACCGTACAACTGAAACTGAATTCTATGCACAGTAGTTCACTGCTTTTAGAAGTTCATCAAAAAGTCTGGTATTCATTCTTATTTGAAATATTAAAAATATTGAGAGGTGTAGGAGTTCTAATCAGATGAGCCTCTTGCTCTCTCCTCTCAGATGTATACACATATCAAGGTACAAATCCCATGCCTGTCTTGTCTTTGGTACTTGTGAAAGGAAGCATCCAGAAGTTCCTGACCCTAGAGCCTGGCATTGAACAATGTGGAAACCTCAGGGCCATTCAGGTCAGATGGGTCATTTTCAAAATCGTATAGTTTTCGATATTTTTGCTACACGTATTGTAGCTCTCCATGTTTCAACAAAGCTCATTGAGAACACCCTTCTTTAGCTCAGCTGCCTCATGAAGAAGTTGTAATCATTGCCACATATTCTGTAGGTAGGATCATATCCACTTCAGACCCTCACACTCTCCACCAGATTCACTGCAGATTCATTCTGACTGTTGTGAAGGGCTTTTAGGGAGAATTGGGTTCTAGGTAAATCCATATTCTATCAAAAATAGATAAAAGACATAGAATGCAATGGATTCTCGGGTCCATATTGTTTCTTAGTAAGAAATAGGTCTGATCAGCCGGAGATGTTCTCTCCTTTCCCTATTACCTTCCCAGTGCAGGTGTTCCAACCCACCTTCCTAGAAGGAATTCTGATGTCACTTGTGGGACTGCATTACCTTCCTAAATGCTAAGTGGAGGGTGGTGTTTGGCTGACCACAGAATTTCTGAAGTGGAAGGGACTTCTGGAGCTTTAGTTCAACCCTTGCTCAAAAGAGGGCAAGGCCCAGGTAGCCCAGGGCCATGAATAGTGTTGTTTTACAGAAAAATAAAGGACATTGTGCTGTGCACAGTCCTTCACTGTAAGTGTGACAAGACAAAGTGGGATAAATTGCTTCAGACTTTCTTCAACCTTTTGTCAAAAGCAATATCAATATTGCACATAGGTTTGGGGTGGCCACTGAGATCATATCCAGAAGTCTGTTTCCAGGGAGCTGCTTACTACATGCCAGTGTTTCCTGACCTATATGTATATACACACGCATAGGCAAATGTGTGTCTTAAGTATGCATGTGTGTACATGTGTATGCATTTATGTACATCTATGCATTTATGACTGGGTCACTGAGGCCCTGCACAAAAAGGTAAAATGCTCCATTAGGCATGCTCTGCAAGAGCTGACCTTGCCTCTATCTCCTTCCTTTGTTGCTTGCAGAGCCTCACTCGCAAAGACCTCTGAAACATCAACACAGTGTATTTCCTGTCTCAATTTACAAAGCCTCGCAGTATCAGAATTTGTAATGCAGAGCTAAATACAATAAAATAAGGTGAGCAGTAAATGACAATCCTGTTTGTCAAATAACACATCTCAGTTTATTCATGGTATTTCTGCTCTCATGAAATATGCTAAGCAGTGAACAAAAAATATGTTGTTTGATAAAAGAGAAGAAAAATATTTTGTTAAACTTTCATTTTCGAATTCCTGCCCATGCAGATATTTTTACAGTAGATATGGATACACCAGTTTGATCTATAGTGTCGCTGCAAAAAGAAAACCTAATATAGAATTAGAAGTATAACTTGGCTTCCCACTGCTGAACTGGCCTTATTCGAATTTAATTTACATACGTTATATTAAAGTAAAAAATAGAATTGTATATTAGCACTGGATTACTTCTGGCTCGTAATTTTTCATAACTGTTGAAGGATTTAGCAGTCAAAATCCCCTTTGAGGAACTCAAGTGTTCCACAATAAATGCCTACAGTTGGCTGACACCAATTCTACTTAATACCAGTAGGCAAAGAAAGTAATCTGCTTTATTTCATGCTATCTGGTCTCTATTGTGCCTCACTTCCAGGGCATGTATTGCTTTCACAGTGCCATTAGATGTGACTATTGTGCCACTCACTGTGCAGAGCTGTGTCTGCCAAAGGGACTGGGTGACATATAAGAAAGGTATACACAAGGATGGCAACCACCCTAATGAGGAGAGACAGCACAAAGCTTAATTCCTTAGGAGGGTGGCACAGTGAGCATTCTAACCATCATTTTAGATCCTGTTTAAGGTGAACGTTAAGTTAGATTTAATTTAAGTGGCAGCTAATGAGGTGGTTTAGTCTTTCTCATCTGTTCTCATAAACACAAATTGGTATTCAAGTCCTATTTCTTTCAAAATCGCCTCATTTTCTTGCTGTGGTGATCTACTCCTCATCAGTGAAAGGAAACAGTTCTTGGAAGCTCTTGAAGAACCTTAAGACACTTTCAATACAAAAAATATGAGATGCCTGTGGCCTGTGAGAAGTTCAGAGGGTAACAGAGAGGGAGAGAGTTATTATAAACCATTCTGACTGGAAGAAGAAAAGCTGCTTCCTCAGCGTTTAATCACACTTTTGTGGCACAGCCCTTCCATCTTTCATCCAGAGCAATTGAAAATGTGGAGATACTCTCAGCCAGCTATCTCATAGTGATGATGAGTTTTCAGCTCATCGTTCCTCACTGTGTGGCAGATGTGCCTATTGTTCTTTCCATTCCCTGTTTTACTTGCCTTCTTCCATTTCTTTACCAGCTCCTCTCCCTTTGTGTGTCAGATTGAACTCCTAATTGTCTATTCTGACTTTTCATGTAGCCCTGAACTGCTTTTGACCTCCTAGCTCTCTATTCTTTTTTTCTTAGTCCACGAATAACTTCTTTGTGCCATACCAGATTTTGTTTTCTGCTATGCTTCTTCCTATGTATCACACCATTTCCCTTCCCATCTAGTATTTTTTAAAGTACTCCCTAAAACAAATACCTATGTCCAAACTCACAGGTGTTAGGAAACCTTCTGAGTAAGAATCCCATCACTGATTATTTTTTTTTTTGTCACTGACAAATTCCTGGGGAAAAAAATAACAGCTTTAGGTATTGTTTTTGCAATAAGAAAATCTCTGATACAGATATGATACTCTCTTCAGTATCTGTCATCTGTTGAAGGATGGAATGATGGAATGACTTCAGTCATTCCAGCAGCACTTAAAAGTGACATGTTTTGTTTCTTTAGGATGATATCTGGAAGATGTTTGCTCTCCTTTTTTCCTGTTATCTCCACGGAGTGGTCTACTCTGTTGTGCTGATGTATCATCTTGGACTGAGGACAGCTGAAAACCTGCACCATACCTCACCACATGATGCATTCGTACCGCATAATGACTGTGAAGTTAGAGTTGGACACAAAACCACAAGAAAGCAAAAGGTTCATGTGGCTGCCAACAGGGAAACTGGTGAGGGAAACTGGGCTTATTACAGAAGTGAAGCCTGAGGATATAACACTGGCATCTGAACACAGGGTCCATGACAATTAAACTCAGAGTTTTGATTTTTCTGCTTAAAGTTACACAAACATACACACATACAAGGAGTTTGGTTTTGTGGTGATTGATCTTAGCTGGCTGCAATGTGGCAATCGAACTGCTCTGTCACTCCCCCTCCTCAAAAGGACAGGGTGTGGAGAGGAAATACGATGAAAACACTCATGCATTGAGAGAAGGACAGGGAGATCACTTACCACTTAGTGTCACAGGCAAAACTTAGTGTCACGGGCAAAACCTGAGGAACATTAATGTTAATTATTGCCGAATAATAGCATAGTAGGACAGCAGGAAAAAAACCCCAAAGCTAAAAATATCCTCCCTCCACATGCCTCTTCCTCCTAGGCTCAACTTCATTCATGACAATTCTTTCTTCTCCCTCCATGCAGTGGAGGGGATGGGGAATGGGGGTCACAGTCATCAATGGTACGTCACCTCTGCCACTCCTTCCTTCCCTGCTCCAGTGTGGGGTCCCTCCCACAGGGTATACTCCTTCATGAGCTGGGTTCTTCCCTAGACTGCAGTTTTTCAATAACTGCTCCACTGTGGATTCCTTCCATGAGGGAAAACAGAAAATTAAGCATTCTTAACCTAAATGCTCTTTTGGAAATGCTGGCCTTGTGGTCGGTATCAAATTTTGGAAAATCAGACCTAAATTACTATATCAGTATTTGTCTTAAAGTGACTACAATTATTTAAATTGATTTACATGTACTATTTCTTTGATTTCTGAATATTCCCCATATTATCAGCAGACTGTGGCCCCAGAAAAAATGTGATTATGCACACTTGCCTTTCTTGTAGCTTTTTCCTGTTTTCCTCTCCCCAAGAGCAAAGATCTTCAGTGGGTATGTAAGGAAGGTAAAATTTCTTCCTGAGCAATTAAGTATTCCAGGAGATTAGTTTGTAAGTGGAAAAGGTGCTGCAGACCCTTCTTTCCACCATGATGAGCTCTATAACCTGCTCGTTGTCCCTGGTTCTGCCAGAAGCCCTTGCTGGGAGCTGCCCAAGAGCTTGGCTAATACCAGGCCTGTAGAGTGTTTGCCCTCATGTCTGGGTGCATTGAAAGAGATTTCTGGACATGGTCATTGGTGCCAAGGAATTTCTCTGACCTTCAAAAATGGCACTATCTATCACCTGTGATTCTTTTCCTCTTCAGCACAGGGAAGCTGGAGAATGCTAGTGAGGGACTGTGGGCAAAGTGTCAACACCTTTCAGAAGCTGGGCATTACTGTGGCAATGGCTTAATTCCACAGATGGATCAGAAAGTTTTGTGAAAAGCTGGTATAAATGCAGAGCTGGTACATGAAATTCTGCAGTGCTGTTTTTTGCTCCCCTTGTTCATCCCAGAGAACAAGGGGATTAAGGCATATTGCAGTGGAAACCTTTCCTGAGATCTACCTTTCTTGGCCTAATCTGAAGGATTTTTCCTGTTCTGTCATTTTCCTTTGAAAAATAAAAGCCTAGTTGTTTGAGTCATAGGTAGACTGTTTTAAAAATGTATTTTTATACTGTTGAATCTGGCTCCCATGCTAATGTTGATGAGATAGAGTATTCTGCGTATCACAAATGTGTGTCTTATGTTTTCTTTGGTTAAGAAGAATTGCTATTTGCTGGTGTGGGATGGGAGGAACAGCCTGCTACTGGAGATCCTCATGTAATTCCCATTAAGTTAAAAAGACCTGTACTGCACAGTTCGGTAAGAGTATGGGCCGTGTCTTGCAGGAGATATTATGCCACTCTTTAGCAGATGATGTAGCAATTTCATTTGCTGGAGAGTGTTACAACACACTACAAGTATTTAATCCTTCTTAAACTGTTGAGAGTTTATTACATATAAATCTGATACTCATTTCTTGTTTTCCACTCTCTGACGGTAATAGTGCTGCGTTACTATAATATTTGAGGTTTTTCTCTGTGGCTTCTGTAAGAGGTATGTCCTTTGAAGTGCTGGAATTCGGTATTTAAGTTTCATCAACAAAATAAGTTGAACCAGACTAAATAAAGCAGTCTCAACAACATTATATTTAGAAAAGAATTTTTAAATATAAAACAATTGCTTGGGTGTTATGGCCATGAGACAAGATTAATTCATCATTCCAAGGACCAAATTATGACAATATAATGACATTTATTTTCCCAAGAGATCAGATTTGGAGACTATTCAAGTCAAGCAAGCTCTACTGAAGACAGTAAACTTGACTGCATTTAAACCAGAACTGACTTAGCTGTGAATCTGTTCCTGTGTATGTGAAGAGTGAATGGGAATGTCCAGATGGCTCATTCATCACAATTTATGTAAAAAATAATCTGTGTGAACTCCTTTATGGAAGGAGATTTATCTTCTTTCTCAGTTCCTTCACCTTCTCCAGTCCTTGTCAGCAATGGCCCTCAGCTTTAAAAAAACAAAGAAACCAAGTCTCTAGTTGTCTTGATCACCTGGAGACGCAAACTTGATAAAAAAAAGGAAAGCCAGCAGCAATTTCGGATGAAACTACTTGTTTGGGAGCTGTTAAAAATTCACAGTTGTTAAATGAGGACACAGAAGAGGCCCTTTGATACACTCCATGCTGCAGGTCAGAGCGTTCACAAATTTGTGCTGAATTACCTCAGCTCGGAAAACCAGGCTGTTACACGTGATGAATATATATCCATGATACTCAATTAATTTCAATAAATGTTGGTACCTAATTTCCACAAGTTTCTTTTGTAAGAAGAGGATTTAGGACTCTTTACCTTCACTGAACAAATGGTGAGGAAACGGGTAATTGAAAAAATGAGGAAAAAATTTTATTTGAGGAAAATGTACTTGAAATAAGAGAAATACGTATTATTCCAAAAATATGTCAGAAAACTTAGTTATTTTTTGCTTATCATTTTAAAGTAAAGTTCTTTACGATACGTCCTGCATTTTCAGAGAGTTAGTTAACATCTATTGCTATTGGAAAATCTGATTTTCTGATGACCAAATGAATCAATTGGGAAGTAGAGTGAGTGTGATTAGCAAAGCAAAGCAGATTCTAGTAGCATCTCTTATAAGCTGTTCTGCAGCATTAATTAAGAAAAGAGCCATGGATTGTTTTCCCGAGGAGGGAAGTGCTGTTTCATTTCTCATGCGCACCCACCGTCCACGAGAGCTGCAAAAGCTCCTTGTGTAACTGTGCAGGGGTTTCTTTGTAATTGAAACACTCAGGGAAACTGTTCCTGAATGCCAATCTAACCTATTGGGTAAACAATAAAGAACAGCCTAAAATAAGAAGAAGGAAAGCAAAAATAATGCTATTATTATAGAATTGTGTAAACAAGAAAGGTTCTGCATTTCTTTGCCAACTCAACATCATTGTTTTTCATACAGTTTTTTGACAAAGATTTACCACAGGGTAGAATTGGGAATAAGCTCTGTGTGATTGTGGCAATTATACACCAACCTGACAGCTTTGGGCAGAGAGCAGCTCTTTGTGTTGTTTTTTTTTAGGGAGGAGGCAGACCACTTCAACTCATCTCCTGATTTCAGTAGTGATGTGGGTTGTTTCGTTTTGTTTTGGTCTTTGTTTTTTGTAACACAGCACACTACTTTCTGAGGACTGTGTCTTCAGCCATCAGTTCCTGTCAAACAGAGTGAGCTGAGTTATAACAGCAGTGCATGCAGTGAAATTCTGCCACCATTTTGTGCGTGTGCAGGGAGCTCCCCATCCCTGCTGCAAGGGCAGTGGTGATGGTGCCCTGAACTTTTCCCTCCAGCACTGAGCGGGTCCCTGTCTTGGCTGATCTTCTGGGTATCTTTTCTGCTAAAAACTAATTCACTAATTGGGCTTGCATTAAAGGTAAATTACTGAAGGTCCAGTTTTCAGATGCTCCCCCTCCTTTGTGAGTCCAGCTCTCCCCATCTAAATCCTCATCCACCTTCAGCATTCCTTTACAGGCTCTTTTAGAGCAGCTTCTGTGAAAGCAACACTCCCTGTCTTACCTCAATTGCTAACTGGAAAATCCTTTTTTATTTTCTCCAGCTCCTTTCTTCAAGCTGCAGTAAAGTGATAGCTCAATGCTAAGAACTTGTCCTTTGTTAACAAGTGTATTTATTGTAAACCTGCAGTGTGTGTTACCGTGTGGTAAATTCACATCCCAAGCTCTGGAAGTCACCAGGCAGCTCTGGCAGCACTCAGAAGCAGCCTGCATCTGTAGCAAAGTGGTGGTGGGGGGGAAAGTCCCATTTAAAGAAACTGTGAAATAGTCAAAGTCATTAAAGTAAAGCTGAGAAGCATTTAAGAAGGTGACACATCAATGCAAAATGTCTGCGATATAAATTGTCTTTCTCTGATGTGTCTTCAGTCATTTAGCATAGAGTGGGAAAGACACATCTTGTTATTCAGGCAAACTTCGACACAAATTAATTCTAATAATAATTTATGGTATAAAACAGTGCTTGTTATAGAAAATAGGCTGATGGTTTAATTTAGGGCAAGAGTAATCAAATGGATCTGGCTGAATTTATTTTAGAAAACACAACAAATGGAATGTGGGCTAGGTAATGCCGAAAATGTTGACAATATGCTTATTTTTTGAAGTGCATTATTAACTAACCAAACAAAAGTAGCACTAAAGGCCAGTATTTTCAAGGAACCTGGCCATAAATGTTTAATGATGAGACAGAGGTTTTATCTTTCTTTTCTCACCTCATCTGAAATTAATGTTCTAAGTGATACGGCTGTGACTGCAAACTTGGCAGTGTTGGGGACAAGTCTCTATTGCTGTTTCAAGTTTCAAACAATATAGGCATGGGATATTGGGGAAAAGAAGGAGGATATTATTACCAAAGCATGTTTTAAGGCAAAATGCTGTTTTCCTGCTTGTTGCCTGCTAAGCAGATTGCAGGGTCGAGTCTCCTCTTCTACTGAAGTCTCTTTAAGATAGTTTTTTTTAGGTGTCGGAACCTAATTCCAGCAATTTGGATCGCTCTACAGGCCAAATTACTTTTACGAGCCCCACCAAGTTTCTCCTACTTTGGAAGAAATCAGAATGAATGGTTGTTCTACAGCTCATTACATCCCGGATGTTTGAAATGGAAGGGTCTTGCAGAGGTGTCCTGTCCAGCAGGTGGGTACCAGATGCTGTGTTCATCACCAACGACTGTAGCAGACAGTGTGGTGGAGCAGCTGAAAAAGGAGATTAATAAAAGTCAGTGGATGACCGGTGCGAAATGTCATCCACAGCTTCATAGTCAAACCTTGTAGGGGCTGAGGGGAGGATAGGAAATACTTCTTGATTTCATGTGGAGCTGGTGGGCTACTGTTTCTGATGGTTTGTCTCCTGCCTGTGTGGGGGTTTTTCCCAGATTTTATGATTTAGTGGATTCCGTGTCCGATCCTGAGAGCTCTATTTTCTAGGCATAAGCACACTAGAATTGCAGATTTCCTTCAGCCCTTTTAGGCATGAGGTCATTCCATGTATCAGTGGAGTTTATTTGCTGGTGTTTTGCCATTGCTTTCCTCTACACATAATCAGTATTTTGTATGTTTAGCTTACTCAGCACTGCTGCTGCTACAAAGTTGACTTAAATGGCTGGCACTTGTGCTGAAAAACTCAGCTCCCCATCTGTCTGCTGGAACAGGCTGTCATGTTTTGTTTGCTGGACACAGCTGTGTAAAATACATGATCTGGTTGATCTTCTGCAGGTTCTTATCTGGGCCTTGGCACCGCCTTGCCTGCATGCTTTCCACTATTTGCCCAAAGCAAGTGGCTAATCTGAAACCTCTGTGTGAGGCTCAGCCATCCTCTTCATTTATATGCAGCACAGGGCTTTGTTCCAGGAAAAGCGCCGTAAATTTGCATGTTAGGAGCACGTGTGTGTGTGTGTGTGATGTGCTTTCACATTGTACCGCAGCTCTGACTAATGAGTGTTTTGCTTTTCCTTCAAAGCCCTGTCTGCGTCACGGAGCGCAGTGCACAGGGCAGGTTAGCAGGATGGAGAAGGTCAGTGCAAATCCCCAGGGAATAACCTTTTCCCTGTAATGAAACACTTTTATTTCAGAAGACTGTGAAGAAATTCACATACCAAACACGAGCAGCCAGATGGGCAACACGGCACTAAAAGTTGTTATGAATGAGAGTTTGAGATTGCTTAAAGAATCACTAGCAAAGGTATCAGTAAAAACCAGATCTAATATAAAGTGACAGCACAACAAAGTTCATTGGCAAAGTTCACTCTACTATTTACTAGATGGTTAAGGCACACTTAGGAAAAAAAGCAACAAACAAAATCCACTCAATCAATCCAAACCAAAATAAACCGAAAACTGTCTACGTGTGTGCATGTGTGTGACAAAAGGATAGAAAGGGCAAGGATAAAAAGGAATGGGGCCTAAAGCGCTTAACAGCACTCAACTTATTATTTAAATTAAATTTAGCAATTTAGCAAAGTAACAACACTTAACGGCATTCAACTTAACTGAAACTTTCCACTTTAGCAAAGCATTCACATAGGATTTACTGTCTCACAACAGTAACTTGCCTACAAGCCTAATTTACCTAGTACTTAAACATCTAAGAGAGCAGTATTTCTTCCATATTTGCCATAACATATGTGCATAATATGCACACAGACATAAAGAGTCAGTGCGAGGTACCTGTGAAAAATTCCCCTTGAAAGTCAGTGAAACACTCATTTCAGGTGACTTTGTATATTCCCAGCAGATGAAGGGTTGAGCTTCGAGGAGTGGAGGGATCAGCCCAGTATCTGTCCGTGCCCAGTGACCTCCTGAGTACAGCAAACTTGAGAGTTCACTGGCTCTGAGAAGCCCCACTCAGAGGGAGTCCGCTGGTTGCAAAATCCAGAAGAGCTCAAGAGAGTTGGCTTAAGTCATAATAATGTTTCATCCTG
>VZTA01027643.1:6390-22502 GCA_013398855.1 Mohoua ochrocephala
TGGAGTCATATTCGCTGGGGGTGAATTTTCATGGCAGTTGTTTTCCTTTCGGTTAAATAACATGTCCCCTGCCTCCAAATTAGGCAGCTATAATGAACCAGATTTTTTATGAACCACGTCTCATCATACACTTCCGACTGAATGGAATTTGGTTCCACTCCATTTGCTATTTTGGGTTTTTTTTCTCCTAGCTTTGTGTCCATTTCATTATAATGAGTCCTCCTTTTCAACTGCGTAGATTAAATGTAGATAAAATACTTTGAAAATGAGTTCTAACACACTACAGAAAATTACAGTCTCATGGGTAATTAAAACAAAATACATCATAAAGGCAATGAACCAAAAATTGCAGAACACACTAATCTGAATTTACTTTATTCTGCCAACTTCTAACACAGAAGTGGTTTGATGATTTCTGTGTCAAAAAAAAGTATTAAAAATTTCTATGTTGAGAGGAAATTCAACATGATGCAAATAAAGAAAATAAAATTTCAAAATGGGATCTGAAATGTCACCATCTTTCAGAAGGACTTTGAGGGTGTTCAGTGTGTTTCTAAAAGTATAGAAAGTCCTGAGGCTGTTTTTCCCATTTCTTTGTCCTAAGTTATTTAAAACATAAAGCATTTTTATAATTCAAATGCCTCATTTTAATTCTTTTGAAGATTTGCTTTCATTAATTGTGATTTGCATCTTGGCTAAAGATTTGTTTTAACTGTTAGCTGAGCTGTTGTGATTCTTTTATTTTTATATTTAATGTTAACAAACAAATACATAAATTATTAAAATATGTATTTATTTGTAAGCCTTTTGTTATCATACCTACATGGAAGTTATTGAGTTATGAGTAAATTAAAAATATACCTGGTTTGAGAAAAGTTGCCAAATTATGTGCTTTAAGGATACCCTGTTTTAGGAGGGGAACACACTTCTTTTGGAGCCATGAATATCTTCTGCTGTAGCAAGAATTACAGTGTAGAAACCAGGTCAAGGATGTTAATTGTGGTCAGCAATAATGGAACCACGACGGTATCATCCACCATTGTCGGTGGGAATTTTCCATTATTTTTGTGTTACTGAGATAGGTATGCTTCTTACCACGATAAACACTCCTTACATCTTTTATTATCTGACATTTACTTTTACTTGCAGGCTGTCTATCCATATGGATGATGAACTTCGACACATTGCACAGAATTCTCTTCAGGGTCTACTTGTTGACTTTGTTGACTGGCGGGAGGATGTACTCTTTGGTTTCACTAATTTTCTGCTACGTGAAGTGAATGATATGCATCATACCCTTCTTGATACTTCACTGAAGTTGCTGCTACAATTGCTTACGCAATGGAAGCTTGTAATACACACTCCAGGAAAAGCTTCCGAGCAGGCCAAAACCAGATCTGCAGAGGTATGGAATCAAGAGATCTGCGTCCTAACATTTTTACTAATTGAAGGCAGAAATTATATTCCTTGGTACTGCTGTGGTTTGTGTGTTTTGTATTTACTCACCTGAGAAGAATTCACCATGCAAAATTTTTTTAGGTAATTAGTTCACGTGTCTTTTGAGGACAGCCATGTCCTTGTGTAATACAGCAGATGTTGTTGTTGAGCAACATAAGAGAATGCATGTCAAACTAAAATATGCACATCAACAAAAGCACATAAAGTGAAATATGTGTATGTAGATGTGGCAGGAGGATGTTTTCCCAGGGCTGAAACAGATTGATAATGCTAGTGGGAATGCTGTGAGGAGTGAAGTAGACCTTCTTTTCCCTCGGTTGATTCAGAAACATCAAAGAACCTGATTGTTACCGTAGCCGGCTGTCTCCATGTGTTACAAACATTTCTGGGAACTGAACAGCTTTTCTCCTGATTCTCCCATCTGCACTGTCCTACAGATATTTTCATTATGAGAAATTATTTTTAGACATCTTATCTCCTAAACGAATCACACTGGGTATGTTTTCCTTTGGGCAAACATGATGTGTGTTTTATATCACGGAGGACCATTAATTAATAGGTAATAACGGGAGTACACAAAAATGTAGAAAAGATAAATCCTCACATACTTTTCATTGAATGTTGTTACACTTTACTGGTGGGGTCGGGTTCTAGAGGCCACCTACCTAAGGTGTTGGCTGCTACAGGACCAAAGAAGGACCTGAGGACATGCTATCTGGGATCAGAAAAGTGTAGTGTTCATAGTCTGACTTTTTCATTTTTTAGTGGAGGGTGGAAAAAAGTGGGTAGATTAATTGAAAATTAGAGGGAAGGATTTGTTCAAAGGACTCTATTCATACACTGCTTTTGTGGAAGAAGGTAACCTAGAGCAACAAAACTTGGTTGTTTGAGGGAATATGTCAAGTTTCCCAGTCTCGCATCTCCGTGGCCTCTGCATTTTGTTTCTTTGTATGTCCTAGTTAAATAGAATATTTCTTGGAGACCTGGTTTGCAAACGCCACCACTCCATTTTTTCCCCCTTGCACTGTTCTACAGTTGATACCAAATGGATCCAGCCACAGGATACAGTCAGAAAGAAGCCCCTATTCCAACGTCCTGCACGCAGTCGAAGGATTCGCACTGGTTCTGCTGTGTAGTTTCCAGGTCGCTACACGGAAACTGGCTGTTTTAATCCTCAGAGAAATCCGTTCTTTATTCTTGGCCCTTGGCCAGGCAGAGGTAGGATTTTTCTCTTCTGGAACTTGGAGTTAAAATTTCCCCAAAGATAAAGCTCAAAATTGCTATTACAGTTGCTTTTAATGTAATTGCTGCAGTGTAGCAGGTATGCACTTAGTTTATAAAAAAGCATTTGATCTCAGCTTACTGTTTCTATTTGCCTTAACATCGCAAACCTTTCTGTGCACTCAACAATGTAACATTAATGGCAAATGCCCTGTGTCAGAATTTGAAGGGAAGTGTACAGCAACTTCGTATTTTCTCTTGGAATGATGTGAATGTAAAATACACTGTAAAACCTTTTTTTACTGCACGGGTCATTTTTGTGTTGTCAAGATTATAAATTTATATTGGAAATGAAACCCATTCCTGTAGCATACCATTTTGTGAAAAAACCCGCAGCGTAAGACACCTTTAAGATCATTCACATACATTATCCTTCTATAGTAAAGACCTCTAAGTCTTTTTTATGGATACAGAAATATGGAGAGTCATGTTGTGTACTGGCAGTCACAGCTCAGTGAGCCATCTAAATGCCTAAGAACACAAATATGTGTGTTCATGGCAAAGGAATGCTTCAATAAACAGTAAGCTAATTTTTCAGTCTTTTGATACCAGCTATCCAAAGTCATTTGGGATTTTCTGATATGTGCTTTTGTTCTCTAAGCAGTGAGCTATAGCCACAAATTAACTTCATTTCAAACCACAGCCTGGACTTAGTTCTGAGATTAATTTGAAAAAGACAAAATGTACCCATCGTTAACAATGAATATTTTTAGCTACTTCAGAGTCATGTCATAATTTTTAGATGGTTCTGTTTCATATCCTGGAAAAATAAGAAGAGAAATAATTTGGTCAGGAGAGCAGTAAACTTGTATTCTCTGTATTATGCAGGATGATGACAGACCTATGATTGATGTCATGGATCAGTTGAGTTCCTCTATTCTTGAAAGCTTTATTCATGTGGCTGTTTCAGATTCAGTAAGTACTACTTTACTGTTACTGCTCATGTTTACATAACAAATATCAGACATGAAAGACTAAAAATAAAACTGCTAAAAATCAAAAAAATCATACAGCTTTAAGGCTTCAGCCATCTACCCGAGAGCTCCAAGGCTCCACAATGTCCCAGACAATCTGTTCCATGAAAATAATCATACTATGGATATGGAAGATACTGCATACAGAAAAAAGAACAGTTGAGAAAGTCTTATTGCTAACACCACTTAATGTTTGAGGCACCTGGAAGTCACTCCCTACTATCATCTCTTCGAGAAGGGAATAAGCTTTAGCTCCCTTTTGTCCTCAGAAAGTGGCCCTGCCTGCAAATCTGAGCCTAAGCTCTAGAGTAATTCACAGCTGGGGTGAATCTCTCCTTGCTCTCTCAGGGCCCTGATGTGTCTGACAGGCACCGGAGGAAGCAGAGATTGAGCATTTTGAATAAAAACGTGTCCGTAGAATAACTGATACATAAGACAACTTTTTTTGCATGTTGTCTTAGAGATTAGTGAAGGGCCCATTTCCAGAGGGCAGGAACAATCAGTTTGGGGCATTTTTCAGCCTGATTAAGTTTAAAGCAACAAATGGTCCTTGCCACATTGAATGCCCTTTCCAGGGTTGTGGGTTTGAGCTACGTGTTGAGTGCCAAAAAGAAACCCCAGCCAGCAGTCAAGCCTCACACAGCCGCTCACTCACTTCCCCACCAGTGGAATCGGGGAGAGAATAGGAAGAAAAGCCAGAGAAAAGCCAGATAACTTGTGGGCTGAGGTAAAGACAATTTAATAGGGAAAGCAAAAGCTGCACACACAAGCAAAGCAAAACAAGGAATTAATTCACCACTTCCCATGGGCAGGCGGGTGTTCAGCCATCCCCAGCAGAGCAGGGTTCCAGCACATATAGCGGTGCCTTGGGAAGACAAATGGCTTCACTCCAAACATGTCCCTCTTCCTCCTTCTTCCCCCACTTTATACACTAAGCATGGTGTCACATGGTCTGGAATATCCCTTTGATCAGTCTGGGTCACCTGTCCTGGCTGTGTCTCCTCCCAGCCTCCCAAGCACCCCCAGCATCCTCACCAGTGTGGCGGTACAAGAAGTGGAACAGGCCTTGGCTCTGTGCAAGTGCTGCTCAGCAATAACAAAAATATCTCTATATATTATTTGTGTTCAGCACAAATGCAAAACACAGCCCCATACCAGCCACTGCAAAGAAAATAAACTCTACCCCAGCCAAAACCAGCACAGAAGGGGGCATTGAACTGGTGGGGAGGTTGGGCCCTTCTGCAGCTGAAAACAGAAACTGAGCGAGAAAGAGACATTCTGACTTCATGATGCAGGAATTAGGAAATTCATCTGAAATAGCAGCACCTGGGTTTGGCTGTTGCCGTTTCAGAGGCCAAGGTTTGAATTTTGTGCTTTCATTCTGCTCACTAATAATAAAGCAAAGCAAATGTCTTGCCTCTGTGCCTGGTTTCTGACTAGTACAGCAAGGAGTGTTAATTTACCTTTTCTCTCTGTAGACAACGATCCCGTTAACACACAGCGTGGATTTGCAGTGGCTGGTGGAGTGGAATGCTGTCCTAGTGAACAGCCATTACGACGTGAAAAGTCCTTCCCATGTCTGGATATTTGCACAGTCCGTTAAAGACCCATGGGTTCTCTGCCTCTTCAGCTTTCTTAGGCAGGAGAATCTACCAAAACACTGTCCTACAGCCCTCAGCTATGCTTGGCCATACGCCTTCACGAGGCTGCAGCTGATAATGCCTCTT
Organism: Mohoua ochrocephala; assembly: GCA_013398855.1. Taxonomy (NCBI): domain Eukaryota; kingdom Metazoa; phylum Chordata; class Aves; order Passeriformes; family Acanthizidae; genus Mohoua; species Mohoua ochrocephala. The sequence continues at coordinate 11,831 of VZTA01027643.1, forward strand.
GTGGATCCAAAGTAAGTGGCAATCTGCATTTCGCTTCTTTTTGTAGGGGCTGTGTGATTTCAATATAAGCTTTTCTTTAGTCTTATGTTTCAGTATCAGTCCACAAGTCCTGCAAGGTGCCACACAGAAATTGGTGCCACGCAGGTTTGAGTTTCACAATTGCAATTTGTGAGGTGGAAAACTCCAGTTTTCTACCTTCATTGATTTTTCCTGTGTATCGTGTCATGTTGAATTGCAGCTGGTAGATACATAGCATGTTTTATTCCCTTTTAAAATATTTTAAACTACTGTGTGTTTAAGAGTGGGAAATTGTTTTAATAACTGCAATTCACTTTTAAATTCTAGTATTCCTGTTAATGCAAAGAAAACAAGTACAGCAAGCAGTGGAGACAACTATGTTACTTTGTGGAGAAACTACCTTATTCTGTGTTTTGGAGTAGCAAAGCCCAGTATTATGAGCCCAGGACACCTGCGTGCTTCAACCCCAGAGATCATGGCTACCACTCCTGATGGAACAGTGAACTATGATAATAAGGTGATGCATCCTGTTTCCAGTAACCTATTTGTTTAGGAGAATTTTAAGCTGCATCTGCATGCAAAGTCATATCCTGATGAAAGTATTTCAGTTAGGAAATATTTTGATATATGCAAACTACTTAACACCCATGATTAACAATTAAAACATCTGTATGATATGATGTGTTGACAAATATTTGGCAAAAGCCATGGCATTTTCAATATATTGCTCTTTCCTTTTTGCATTCTGGGCAATGTGCATTCAAAATATAGATGGTCTGGACATGTGTTTGAAGTTAACTTTAGTTTGTCATCCCCTTTCTTTCCTTGTAAATCACTCCAATTTATAAATTTAAAACATTAAGCAATAAAGCAGATTTCTGAATGAAAATTGTATTCATTCATCAAATGAAAATTGGATATATGCCTGTCAGAAGCAATAATATGTAAAATACACTCTCAAGTGTTAGCAACCTGAGAGGAGCAGTAGCTCCACAAATGCAATTACTGGAATATTTTAATGAAGCAACAAATTAAGTAAATTACAATAATCTGAACTAAAGCAAAGAGATTTCCCAGATGTATTTACTTGTTAGGCATTATTGAGATGATGGTGAGGTAGCAGACATCCAGTTAGACTGGTATATTGATATCCATAATAGTAAAATGATTCCAGCATGTTTTTAAAATATGTATTGATTCTTGGACAATGTTTGTATGTAAAAAAAACCCCTGTGTTTACTTAATATTGATATCTTGAAAATTAAATTCAACCATATTTTAATATGTTTTAGGCTATTGGAACTCCATCTGTTGGAGTCTTGCTAAAGCAGCTAGTTCCTTTGATGAGACTTGAAAGCATAGAAATAACGGAATCACTTGTATTAGGATTCGGAAGAACAAATTCCCTTGTTTTCAGGTACTTCTCCGCTTATCATATTCTCAATTTTTTTGCCTCTAATACAAGTGTTTTATTTTTGTTGTAACTTAAATATATATTTAAATTTTTATTTGCACTTTAGAACTTTGTTTTTATATGTTGAATAATATATTGATGCTTTTCAAAGGACATTAGATTTTGCTTACAGATATTTATGGTTTTTTAATTTAGGGAATTAGTAGAAGAACTTCACCCACTTATGAAAGAAGCCCTAGAAAGAAGACCAGAGGTTAGTTGCAAAAATCAAATGTACTAGGTTTTTTTAACTATTTTTTAAAATTATTTTTAAAATGGCAATTCTATCTGTTTAAAATACAAATATATTCTTTTTTACTAACTAGCAAATTAGGCTCTGTGTGCAACAAGAATTTTATTAATTGTATAATTTAAAATAATTCCATTAAAACCTAGTTTAATTTAAATTCTATCAGTGATCTGAAAAGTACAATATAGAACTCCATTCTGAGGAAAAATTTCCCATCCCATGTGGAACCTCCTGATACAGAACTTCGATATATTGGAAATTCACTTTCAATATCTGAAAAAAAATTGTGCTTTAACACAGCTGGGCTACAAGCACTTTTTGCAGCAGTGTTTAAATGTGCTTTTATCTTCAGGGCAGGCAAGGTCACCTATTTCAGCTTCATGGAATCACAGAACTACAGAATGGCTGGAAGGGACCAAAGTGGTCCAACCTCCCTGCTCAAGCAGGATCATCCTGGATCACATGGCACAGGATTCATTCTAAATATGATCAGTTAACTGACAATCAGAGTTTTCACCTTCATTATAGTGCTCTCTTTTGGTACAAGAGAAAGTAATGCTGGAAGGGTTCCCAACAGATCTTCCAATCCACACAAGGGAGAATGCTCTGTTCTTAGAAACCTCTGGTGATAAAATCTGTAGCCTCAGTAACCAGTTTAGTCTCAGGATGCATCTATGCAGCTAAAGAGGAAAGCCACGGGGAGAGCTTCTGTACTAGACTCAAGCTGCTGTTCTGCTCAGTTTTCCCTCCTTGACTCAGTTTTGGACCATTCCATCTGGCTCCGAGATAGAAATTTGAGATGGCTCATGGACAATTCTTAGTAATTCTCTGTCTGGTAAATGTCCACAACCATTTCCATTCTGCATTGCTTCACACCTCAATTCAGTTGGGTGGCTTCCATCCCCATGAAGTCACCGATTTGAAGGTCACTTGTTTTGATACTGGGCAGAAGTGGATTAATACACCTTAGTGCAGCCACTTACCTGTGCACTTTGTCTGTGCACCTTTTAAGACAACTTAGACTTGAAAAGCTTTTTCTGGAGATATACAAATCCAGTCTACCCTCAGGAAAGGAATTCCTAGAATTCAGAGGTTTACTGTATGCTGTAAGAGCAAATTTAGTACATGGAATTGTTAGTAGAGGAATACGAGAACGAGAGACTGCAATTTTAATTCCTGTATTTTTCCTGATATGAATTAATGGGCCACCTTCCTGCAAACAGTGCCACCTGGAAACCCAGGAGTGACTGTATGGGTTGTGTAGCTGTAGAGAACACGGCAGGCCTCCATGTCAGCAGGCAGGTGTCCAACACACCAGAAACAATGTCCTTGAGCATATGCTATGACTAGGAAGAGAGTTGCCAGCATGGCCAAGAGCTGCAGGGGTAAACCAAAATGGACATTACACAAGATCTGCCCTGTGGGCACTGGCACGGAGCTTGCCAGATCACCTCTGATGCTGTTGCAGCAGGCAGCTGTGTCTGGTAAATACTGTATTACGATAAAACTGCTTTTTTCTCTGCATGTGCTTCCTGGAACCTTGGAGGTGTAACAGGAGAAAAACAGGGCTCTGAATAGAACAAATCAAATGACATAATTATTTGAATAAAACCTTTGGCTAGGATGCTGCAATTCTGCCAATTCTGGTTCAGAATACCAGGCCAAACATCATTTTTTTCTCCTGTGCGTCTACTGCTGTCCGCAGTCAGAGCCAGGGACCTAGAAGAGATAAGCCTTTATATCAGTATTGCCAGTCTTATGTTTGAGGAGCAAAATCTGCATTTTCTCTGAGCTTTTCTTGTTTCTTTGAGTGCAATAGCAGCTTTTTTACCTTCTCACATTTTTCTTGCTTAGGGGAGATAGAGAATACAAACAAGTCAATTTAGCCTTTCAGCAAAGAACAGGCCTTGTTGCCTTCACACCTTTCCAGGCAAGGTAGAAGACATAAAGGGCAGCTTTCTAGAGGACAGTGGGATACAATGGGCCAGTTAACAACCATGCAGTCCTGTTCTGTGGGAGGAGGACGTTACTGTGGGCAAAACCCCTGCAGTCAACGCACCCTGCAGTGGACTGGAGTGGTGTCTGCTAGAAGCTCACTTGAATATTGGTGATGGTGTGCTGCAGCATTGCCAAGTTCAGGAATGACTAATCACTAAGATATCTTCCTCAGGTCTGGGTGTATGTTCTGCACTCTAAGTGCCTCCAGCACCCAAACTAGATGATGTTAAACTAACATGAATATCCCTATTACCTGAAGATAACATGTTTTTTTGGTACAGGAACCTTGAATATTAGTTATTTTTATCCAGTATTTCATGATTTAGTTTCCACATTTTCAATAAGTGCAGCTGTTAGCAATTTTTTAAGCAGAGTTACAAAGACCAAAAATTTATCATATTCAGTTCTTTGTTGATGTGTAAGCACAGTGTTGTGGTGAAATATCCAAAAGCACTCAGGTTCCTTTGTGAAGAAAATTCTTGAACTGGAATTCTTAGATCTCACTACGATACTGGCATTTCTGAAGCTGCTAGTTTTTAATGTATGCACCTATGCATATAAACATGGTTGTTATTTCAAATTCCAAGAACAAGAAACGTCGAGAACGACGAGATCTACTAAGACTGCAGCTACTGCGAATTTTTGAACTCCTTGCTGATGCTGGTGTTATAAGTGACAGGTAGGACTATCACTCATCATAAGTATTGATCTTTTAAGTGAAATAATTTTCAGTGTTTGCCACACTGAGATTATGTCAGTATGTTCCTTGAAGAATTGTGTGGTCTATCAGATATGGAGAGATTTGCATGCATTTCTGCAGAAAACTGTAGTATAACTACTCTGTTATTTTATATTAATGCACAACTTTCCTTTATGCTAGTACAAATGGAGCCTTAGAAAGAGATACACTAGCCCTTGGAGCCTTGTTCTTAGAGTATGTTGATCTGACTCGCATGCTTTTGGAGGCTGAAAATGATAAAGAAGTCGAGATCCTTAAGGATATGAGAGCACATTTCAGTGCAATGATTGCCAACTTGATTCAGTGTGTTCCAGGTATGATGCTAAATTATCTCAACATACTAAGAAATTGCATTTAATATAGTTATTGGAAAAGTAATCTTTTGTTTCTTGTTTTGTCTGTACTTTTTTCACTGCTTGTGAATTGTAATGTAAAGGGGAATGTAGAAAAAAATGTCTTCAGAAGTCTGTTAAGATTGAAATAAAAATACCAATAAAGCTTAATGAAGCTTGTAATAGTCATGTATAAGAATCACCTCTTTAAAAGCCTAGCAAAGAAATTGTCTGTGACCTCTAAGGACTGCTTTGGCATAAGGCCTTATTTTCTTCCCTGCGACTTGGTTGCCAGACCTCATAAACTCAGACAGGCCTAGAAAAATACAAGTAGGAAGATGAGGTCTGGAGCTTTTTTTTTCATTTGCTCAGGTAATTCAGCTGTTCATCACATACTTGTCATAAACAAGGAGGTGCCAAGCTTCTTTTATTTATTGTCCCTACCTATTACTGTAGTAGAGTAGGACATATGTATTGTTTAGGCTCGAATTTAACAGATTGGAAAAACCAAGCAAATATTTGCTATTAAAGGAGTGCAGGAGGCAGTGAAAACCCTGATTTTGTAATTATGTTTTTAAATGCTTTTCTATAGTCAGATGTACATGTTCATGTAACTACACATTAATTCAAAACTGAAGGTTCTTAGAAATAAGATGCATCTTACTCACTTGGGTAGATTTTGTAAAGGAGCTTAGATATTTTGGAGTAACTGTATATTGAACATATAAAAACCACTCCCTTTTTGCAGAAATTTGAAAATCATGTCATCATTGTGCCACATGAATGTGTATTTAATATCAACAAATGACAACTATTTCTATTTCTGTTCACTTAGTTCACCACAGGAGATTTCTCTTCCCTCAGCAGAGCTTGAGGCATCACCTGTTCATCTTATTCAGCCAGTGGGCAGGACCTTTCAGTATTATGTTCACACCACTGGACCGTTACAGTGATAGAAATCATCAGATTACAAGATACCAGTATTGTGCATTAAAGGTATTAAAGTTTCACTGTAAAAACCAGTAACAGCAATTTTCCAGTCAAAATACAAGTAATTGTGGAGTCTATTTCCTTTCATTTCAAAGAAATTTGAATTGGCATACTTGATACAAACTTGTATGCTCGTATGTATATGTACAGTGGTATTATAGAATACAGCACTGAAGTTACATATTTTTTTCTTTGTAGACACTTTTCAAGGCTAATTATTTTAAAAAACAGAATGCATTTTGAAATTTTACTTAGCTGTTTATTAATGGGTTAGCAGATTCAGCAAGGAGATCTTAGGCTCTGAAATGAGCTATAGCTCCAATTCAGAATCTCAGGATACCAATGTACATCTCAGGAATGCCTCCCACGCTTGCCTGGACACTTGCTCAGTAATAATGTACTTTCGTGGCAAAACTAGTTGCAATTCCCCTGCATGAGTAACCTGGGAAAGTAATAGCTTATGTGCTTATATAAGCTGCATCACTTGCTGTAAGACAGTTTTAATTTTTGTGGTAACATACTAGCAGAACATCTGAGTATATTGCAATTGCTTTTGTAGCTTGATTTGTGAAGACTAGGTAAAATGACAAAATGTATCTTGACAAATGGGGAAACTGGGCAACAGCACTCCTTCCACAATGCTTAAATTGAGCATGACCTTGAATCTATTAAAATCTATTGCAACATAATTATTGAATTCTAGAAAAATCAGCTGTTAACATTTTCACCATAGTTCTCTCCAAACAGAAAACGAGTGGCAGTCCTGTTAGCCTAGACTCAAATCATTCTGAAAGGTTTGTTGTGTTACTTTTTGTGTAACTGAAGTTTCCTGTGTTTCTAGGCCATGTCGGCTGTGCTCTGCTGTGGGCCCGTGTTTGATAATGTTGGTCTTTCCCCCGATGGATATCTTTACAAATGGCTTGATAACATTCTGGCTTGTCAAGATTTACGTGTAAGTACTGACCAAAACGCAACACTGATGGGCAGTTACTCACTGTACTGGGTGAGTAAAGAGTTTGTGACTGTAAGGACTATGACTGTATACGTTCTAAAAATCCCTTCCTGCTTGGTAATGTAGATGCTGATGAAACAAGTCAGAGTGAAAGTTGTGTGGGTAGGTCTTGCAAATAAGTGATAAAATAAATGATTCAGGAAAGAAAAATAAAGTGGGGTTTTTTTCTTCTTAAAGAACATGTAATAGATTATTCTTGCCATTTTCCATTTCTGTGAAGATGGGCTTCGACTTTGTAACTACACAGTCATAGTTCTGTGTTTGTAGCTGATTGGACTACCTCTTTGATTGAGGAGGAGTAGATTGGTGATTATATCAAGTGGAGAGAGAAAGACTCAACAATCCTTCCCTTTTGGTATCTTGCACTTTGTCCTGCTGTTCTCCCTGAAACTCTCATACCAGCATATATAACTCCGCTAAGAAAAGGCAAATAGCAATAGAACCTGAATAAATGCATATGAAGCAGCTGGAGGATAGAGGCTGTGGAAATGGTACTTGATTAGGGGAAAAAAAAGGTTGAAAAAATTTAAAGAAAGAATGAATAGCTGCAGAGAAAATCCTTCAGAAATTACGTGGGATTTTGGAATGCTGGTAGGGACAGAGCTATAAAGACTTGTGCAAGTGATGTGCAGTCTTTACAAGCAGTTACCTACACTTGGTGACAGAATATTAATAGGCATTAGTGTTTGGTGTACCAGCACTATCCTGTACTGAAGGAACATGAAGTCCATGCCTTAGCAGTGATGTGTTTGTAGCATCACAACTAATGCTGGTGGTACCAGCATTGAGTGGTTCACGGTCTGCAGGGAGAGTCGTTAGATTGCTTGATGTAGTTGGATTAAACATACAGGTTTTGGGTTTGTAAAAGGTATTTTTCTCTGTCTGCCATGCTTCTGTCAAAAGAAGGATAAACATGAAAGTCTGTCACTCTTTGAAATTCACATGAAGCAGGAAATCAGTTAACAAGTCAGTTAACTGATATAAATGGAAGTTGCCCAAGAACATCTGTCAGCTATCTTATATTTTCTAAATATTCTGCCTTTTTTTTTTTTGGTGCTTAATTTTGGAAACTTTATTTCATTTATGTAGTCTTTGTACATATCATTTTTTTAAGTGATGAGTATTTAAACCTGAGTCACATTCCAACTCTGCTATCCCTAAAATAAATTTATTACGAATGTTCTGATTTCTTCCTACATGTTTGAATTTCCCGTTTTCCCCATTTTGTCTATGTCACACTAAGAATTGTGGCGAATGAACGTATCTCACCCCACCAAACATGTTTTGACATTTGCTCAGGTTCATCAGCTTGGCTGTGAAGTTGTAGTACTGTTGCTAGAACTGAATCCTGATCAAATCAATCTCTTCAACTGGGCCATAGATCGATGTTACACAGGATCATACCAGCTTGCCTCTGGGTGTTTCAAAGCCATTGCAACTGTGTGTGGAAGCAGGTATTAATTAATCTATTAATCTACACTTTCAAATATAAGGAAAACTGAAGGTTCAGCTCACTGTCTTGTAAGGAGTTGTTGGTCACACTCTCATATCTTCTCAAACAGTTCTTGGGGACTGCATAGCTTGGTTTTCATGATTCTGAAAACAAAGGGATGTGCTTGGTAGAAGATGTTCTCACTATACATATATTTGAAATCTGGGGCATTTTGATGTTATTTTGCTCAGAAAGATACAAAAAAGATACAAGTTTTTTTTGAATGTAAGTCATGAATCTGGTTTCAAAAGATTTGGCATAGTTTTTAATTTAATTTATAAAAGGAAAAATGTTTTAAATGTCAATAGCTTGAAATTAATTATTTTGACTTGTCATTATCTTGAAAGGCATGTTCTTTTTCTAACTGGCTTTCATTTGATTTGGTTAGTTCCTTTTCTGTCAACTGGTATCATCATTACCGCTAATGCTGAGCAAGCACAAGCTACACGAAGACATGAATACAAATATTGCTTTTCTGTCAGGTCTTCATAAAACTCTATCCCTTTTTTTTATTGTCAAAGACAAAATTTATAGAGAAATTAAATAATGCAGTAATTTGCATCTTATTAAAATAAATGTGAAAATTTACTCTTCACAGGATGCCTGATCGGCATAGAGAAATACTCAATAGAGAAATACTTGGGATTTGGAAAATCAAAATAAGTCAAGAATTTTATAGTTTTTCTGCAAAACTGTTTTGTTCTTGCAGGAACAACTAGACTAGAGAATGAGTTATATTGAGATTTTAAAAATATGAATGGAATTTTGTGTTTGCAAATCCAGTTATGTTAACAGGGTTTTCATTTTAACGAGCACAGAAACATAGCAGTTTCAGCCAGTCTTTTTTCCTCAAATTGTGTTACCTGTGCCACAGTGCCCTAAGAATTAATCTTTTCCATTCTTACAGTAAAAATTGAGAGTGTGATCTTTATGATTTATTCTGAAGGAAAAGTCCTCTTTCTAGCAAGCTGGTAATTTTTATTAATATTTGAAAGCTGTTAATAGTTTTTCCTCTATCATCTGTCAAAATGTATTAGGAGGCCACTGCTTTAAGCTACCTGTAAAATGAGCAGCAATGTATCTCACTGATGATGTGTCCATCCAGCTTTCTACAAAGAAGCCACTTCCCTTCATTTCTTTCCTTTTGTATTTATTTTTTAAGCAATGGAAGGGCAAAGAGCCAGTTACAGAGCTTGGCTTGCAGCTGGTATTTGGAATTACCAAGAATGTCCCATGCCACACATGCATCTGCCATTTTTAAAAGCCCAAATAGGCATCCTGCAGCCATCCAGGAGCGCTGTAGCTGACATCTAGGGTGATAAATTGATGGTTCCCAATTCAATCAGAGCATTTACAAATCATCACGAGTAAACAGAAATCTATTTAGTGCAAATCCAAGTATTGTGATGTGGGAATTACTCCTCTAACAATATTCTCAGTAAGTTAATACTTTGATATGTTTAACCTTATAATTGATGCTGACTTTATAGATAGCAGACTTTTTGAAGCCGTTCTTCATGTTTACTTTTGGAAAACGATTTTTATAGAATTTTCTAATACCTCAGAATGTTGGTGTCAGAGATGGTGTCTTTTGTCCAAAGGGACTGTTTTAATTGCAGCTTGGCTTAAGAAATTCTTTATCCCTGGAAATTTTTATGCTCCCCATTTTCTTTCCCGGGTGTCGGTCTGTCCTGCACACAGTTTATGCTATAAATTAAAATTAATTGACAGTTATAGACACAGGTATTGCATTTCTCACTGTGGGTAACTCAGTGCATTCCTAAGCATTAGTCTAAGGTAATTATAAATAATCCTTTTTTTTCTTCCCATTCAGCAGATGGTCCTTTGATCAAGCAGCGTGTATTTATAAGAGCCCCCTTTCCCATATTCTGATGGTAGAACAGAGAAAAGAAAGATGACATTCTCTTTAGACCATATTACAGAGTAAATCAGAGTGAATATAATAATCTGCATTCCTTACCAGCATTCACAAAAATGTTCTGTTTATTCTTCTAGGAACTATCCTTTTGATATTGTGACACTTTTAAATTTGGTGCTGTTCAAGGCATCTGACACCAACAGAGAGATTTATGAAATTTCCATGCAACTTATGCAGGCATGTATCAGCTACTTATTTTTTCCTCCTATCCTTGGAAACTTTTTTGGTGAACTTCTTTTAAAGTACTGTTATTTGCACATTCGTTTTGTTTTGAAAATAAGCAATCAGTTTTGTCTTGGCTATAAATACTTACAGGAATATTTATATAAAAATGAATGTTACAGTGTCTTTCATATTTGGAGCATATATTCTGAAACATGTAGAGCATTCTCTGATAGCTAAACTTGATATGCTGATATTTCCTGATTTAATGAATTTTTATTGTCTCA
>VZTA01027644.1:0-125116 GCA_013398855.1 Mohoua ochrocephala
AAAATTGAATTTCCTGTGCAGGTCCATTTACCATATTTTGTTTTATAGCAGAAACAGCTTTCAAAACAATTTGGATAATTCTTCTCTTCTCAAACACTTTCCTCTGCTGTGTTGCCCCACAAAATGCTGTCACCAATGTATTGCAGGTGTTGGGAACATACACCTTGTTCCAGTGCAGTCTGTATCAATCCACGACAAATGGTAGGAATATGTTTCCACCCTTGGGACAGTCAAGTCCATGTGTACTGGATATGCCTCCACGTGAAACAAACTGTGTCCCACACCAAGGAATGTCAGGTATCATATTCTCTGAGTTTCCTGACCTGTTCATCGATAGCTGGTGCCTTTCCAGCTCATCGTCACCTGGCTGTGGGTGTACGATGTCAGTGCCTCTCGTGAAAAATTTCACCACATGGACTGTGTGCACCAGATTTCACCCTGGTCTCTGGATGTCAGATCCTTATCGATCACCAACCAGCACAGCTGATTTCCTCAGATCCTGGATATCTCCCTCCATGTGTGTCCATCGAGACTTTGCAAGGCTTTCCTTGAGGAAAACTGTTCCTGCCAAAGACTGAGACTCCTGACTTTTTTCCAGTTCATTTGTCAATGGATTCATTCTTAGCAAGGGATCCTAGCTGTCGGGCTTCCTTACCCAATCATTCCTGACCACTGGTCCCAATATTTCAGCATTGGAGCAAGCAGCTGAGAATTAGCTCACCTGGTTCACAGCAAAAATCTTTCTACATTTCTTGCAGCTCACTTAGGCATAGGGCTCTGGTGATTTCTGTCTCATTTATGACTTTAGTGTCTTCCTCCTCCTGTTCTTGTGATTGCTCTGCTGCAGAACAGGCTGCTTCTCTCTCTCAGGAGAAGCTTCTTCACCTTTTGCTAAACGAGCTTACTGACTTCTGCCTCAATGTTTCTTTTTGTTATGGAAGTGACTGATGTAATGTCTCATTTAGCTACAGTGCCAGTTGATTTTCTTTCCCTCTCTGCTCCCTGAGGCTGCTGCATAATTCCAAGCAGCGTTTGGCAGATAGCGGCCAGGGCCCAGTACAGAGCAGCAAATTGTGTCTCTTTGGAAGAGGCACAGGAGTTTTTTCACGCATTCCACCACTTTCAGCGTCCTGAGTTGCTCAGGAGTGAAGCTCCAGATCACTGGAGATGAGAAGTTCTCTAGAGACCCGCCCATACTCTTCCACATGCTGTGCCACCCCTGTCCTCGTGGAGCCCGAGTCACATTCCTAAATTGTGTGTTAGCCTTAGACAAAACCAAAGCAATATTTCTAAGAAATAGAAGTATTGTAACCACCCAAGGATCTTCAAGGTACTGAGAAGTTATTGTAAGGAGTAAGAAAACATCATGCAAGAGAAGGCGCAGTTCTGTATGTCCTCCACACAAAAAAACCCACAACTTCTCAGGAAGAAGTATAGTTGTTAATTGTCTCCATAAGAGGGTACCAGAAGTACAGTCATGGCTTCAGGTCAGAGTCCAGACACCACATTAAACTCAAGGTCAGCGTTTTAGTAACAAACCTCCCAGGCAAGGCATCACTAATCACTACAGAGCACAGCAAACTGCAAAGCCAACGCCAATCTTTAAAAGGAAATGCAAAACCAAAAAAAGAGCATGGTGCAGATCACATAAACCAATATCAACAACAGATTAACCAATACTGTGACCCACAAATGTTAACATATAAATCATTTCTAATATTCTCTGATCAATCGATCATCTCCGATTCTTTGAGCTCCGAAGGTGCTAAAAAGAAGTGTTGTAGTTCAACCCCAGCTGGCAACTAAGAAAAACACAACTCATTTACTTAGCCCCAGCAGGACGTGGGGAAGAGAACTGGAAGGGTAAAAGTGAGGAAACTTGTGGGTTGAGACAACAATGGTTTAATAATTGAAATATAATATTAGTAAAAACCATTAATAATAGTAATTAGAGTATTGAAAAGGAAAAATTAAAAACAAAAAAAGAGTGAAATAGAACACCAGAAAGAAAAATTATGCAAATTAAAACCAATTGCTCACCACCAATCAACCAATGTCCAGCCAGCCCCTGAGCAGCAGCCCCAGGACATTTTTCCCCCTAGTTTATCTGCTGAGGAGGATGAAATATAGTCTGGAATATCAGTCTAGTCAGTTGGGGTCAGCTGTCCTGGCTGAGTCCCCTCCCACCTCCTTGTGCACCCCCAGCCTTCTCGCTGGTGGGGTGGTGTGAAAGGCAGAAAAGTCCTTTACTCTGTGTAAGCTCTGCTCAGCAGTAAAGAAAACATCCCTGTGTTATCAACACTGCTTCCAGCAGAAATCCAACACAGCCCCATACCAGCTACTGTAAAGAAAATTAACTCTCTCCCAGCTAAAACCAGCACAGGAGGCACTGTACATACACAGTTGGACTCAATGATCTTCAAAGTGTTTTCCAACCTAAACGATTCTATGATTTTATGATGTAAAACTCAGCCCAAAGACTTACTTTTGGGTCAATGCATGTTTGTGATTCTCTGTTTGTTCTATTATGTATTACAATTAAGACTTCAGTCTCAAGCCTTCTCTGGAAACCAAGTTATTTTCCACCATGAGAAACCTTCTAATGCTCTCTTCGTCATGGAAGTTTCAGGGATTGCTTTGTAAGATCTCCAATCTTTACAACCACCTAACATTACCCAGCATAATTTACAGAATGAGATAGCATCACAGATAATCCCTTGCAGCTCTTTTAATAAGGTTTTTAGTTTTTCAGTCTGCTGTAATCCTTTGCATATTTTCTCCAATACGGAAGCCAAAGTAAAGATTTGTGATACAGGTAAAAACAAATACAAGGCACATAATCTTACTCGGTCACATCTGTGAAATGTGCTTTTTATCCAGTGCATAAGCATTTAGCCCGGTTTAAAACTATAAAGACAAATTCAGGTTTTTATGTCCTAAAGAGCTAACTCAGTTTGGATGCAAGCCCTGAAAATAGTCTTCCAATATGACAAAAAAATAAAAAGTTTGCTGTTTAATATTCTCAGGAAATCAATATTCAAAATTTTGTCAGATGCATTAGACATATGTTCACAGAGTGCAACACAATGAATCACTTTTCCCAGGGTTCGTTGATTGCTACCACTGAAATGTAATGAGTTAGAGACACAGAGACAAATATCAAATGATCCCTTAAAAAAATTACTCATAGCCCAATGAGTATTCAGAGTGGAGCAAATAAGAAAGAAATTGGGTTATTTTATGGGAGGTTTTTGCATTTACAAACTCCGGTGTGATTTGTCTTTTACCATTTCAGCTGGAATTCACAAAGTACCAGCGGTACCCAGTTCACTGGGGGTAGATGCCCATTCAGCCTCCAGCAACAAAATTAATGTTAAGATAAAAACCACTTGAACCCCACAGCTGAGAATTTTCACTCTAGATCAATAGCTTCAAATGTATGGACCACATGGGTAACCAAAGGATCCAAAGAAAATCGCTCAGGAAGACAAGTCAACAACTTACATCAGTTCCTTTCATTTTCTGTTTGTGAGACCAATCTACACCAGAGATTTTGTACAGGTCACCAGGACCAGGAAGGCTGAGAAGAAAGTCTAGATTACACCTTTCATAAACTGATCATTTCAAGGGGATTTAGATAAAAGAATAAATCTACTAAGGGAAAAACCCAAAAATACCAGGTTGTGCCAGAGGATTTTTAGGGCAGAACTGAAGAGGGCCAGAATAAATGTCAGGTGCCAGTAGGCTGCTCTTATGAGATATAAAGCCTTTGAGCTATTACACAGGATTAAATGTGAACACAGCTGTGCAAATTTAGGTCAGATCATGAAATAAAAAAAAAATATGAAGAGCAACCTCGATTTGTCCTCTGTTAGCACGTGCCTGTCAGGACACTGGTGCTGAGTTCAGCTCAGCACAAATCACTATCTGCTTACACCAGTTAATGATAACCTGCTGTTGGTATTGTGCAAAAAATGAAGCAGCAGGGGAAATTCAGACAGAAGAGGAGGGAGAGCAAAACAGAAGGAAAAAAACTTTCCCTCGGACTAGCTTCCCACTGCTATATAATCCCCTCTTCTTCATGCCTTCCCTACCTGTTCCTTCTCTGACTTGTATTCCTTTTTTATGACCTTCAAAAGAAAAAGATGTTTTAAAATTTTATGCACAACTGAGAACTAAACTTTCAGACTCCTCAGAAGATCATCGTCTTCAATCTTCAGCAGTTTTTGTGTCTTATTCCCACTGTTCACCTGAGTCTTTTTTTTCGGATATTCCCGTTGTCAGTCTTAGAAACACAAAATGCATCAAAAGGCTGCAAGTTATTTGAAGCCTATTTAGGACACTCAGACGGAATTATCCATTGTTCTCACATTTGACTGTGCTCCTCTTCCCAGTAAAGGGAGATATACTCTTCTCAGTCTGGGCTCTTTTGTTGGTTTCATACAGGAAATTAGGGCTCTTTAGGGGACTGACCTTATATTATTTTCATGTACTCACAGAAGAGCCCCACAATTTTTTTTTTTTTTTAATTTTACTCCAGTTCATACCTGACCAAAGTCAAAACTGCATGGACATGGGTTTATATAAGTCTTTGTGAGTTTATCAGAATGTTTGGCCACATTCAAAACTTCAGCAACAGCTGAAGGTCAGTTCTGTCTGAATTCTGAATGTTACAGCAACTTTGACCACGATCCTCCCTGTAAAAAGCCCCGTGTCAGATTCTGTAGGGCTGCAAAGGAGACGTAAGAAGATGAATGAGATGCATCCTCTTGCAAGAGATATGGGGCTGCCTGATTCTTGAGTAAAGGAGTTCTCTGCTTTGTAGCACAAACTGTTATGTCAATAGAGACATCATCAAAGAATCCAGATAGGAAACAGAGGGACTTGAACATCAGCCTGATGCTACAAACTAGTCACAGCTAATAAACTAGTGACAGTTATGACAGAGAAAGCCTACTGAGTTATATGTTTTCTTGGCACTGTTCTGACAGCATTTCCATTTCTGGTCATGAAAAATTTCATGGCACTGTCTAACTGTGCTGTAAACTCAACTGTCCTTGTCAGACCTTTAATGCTTATTTTGCATTTTGAGTGATCAAATTCACTGCAGAGTTTCTTGGACAAGTTATAGTCTCCTTCAGATGTTCTGAGGACACTCTAAGTGAGCACATACTTCACATTAATTGCACTGATTATCCTTGTTTGTGAAAAATTTAAAGCACAGGCTCCTGGCCATGAGATTCATCTCACTAACCAGAAATGTCTTCATATGTATGAGGTGTTCAGAGTTGCACTACAGTCAGTAGGGATATAGAAAATGCCTTCAACAGGATTCATGTGATGATTGCTGGCTTCCATGGGAGCTGAAGGCAACTTTCTCAGGTGTAGACATATGAGCCAAGTCCACATCTGGTTAGATGAATATCATTCATAGCAAAATTCCCCATATAAACAGGATTTTGAATGTGTCTGCAGAATCACTCATGGAAAGGGTGAGAGAGGTAGAATGTGTGTATCTCTATACATACATTTATACCTTATGTTGGACTTGATGATCTTGGAGGTCTTTCTAACCTTAATGATTCTATGATTCTTATATGTGTTTAAAAAGGAAAAAAAAAAAAGCAAATCCTCAAAACCTGATGATACAGCATTTTTCCTTTCTTTTCCTGAAAACATTTTGCCTTTTACCATACATATGCAGACATCCAGCTGGAATCAAGAGTCAGATTATCACTGCATGGAAAGGTGCTCAGCACTCAGAAGATAGGAAATGTCAAAGATAAGGCTGGCCACAGAGTCTCCATTATCTCCTTACTTAATGCACGTGGATCACGTTACCATCAGACACTGATCAAAACCACTTCTGCCTCTTGTAGTGTTCAGGACACACAAGGTCTGGGAATTAATCTGGACATTACAGATGAGGCTTTTTGGCTTTTCAGACTTCAAAAGATGTCTTATAAGGGAGATAAGAGACTGTAAAAAAGAGATGGCTCTGCTGATCCAAGAAAATATGTGCATAAATAACAAGTCAGGTTCTCTGTTGTCTTGTTCTCTTGATACAAGTTTTGAGCAAGTTAAAGGTTCTTAATGCGGCCCTTTTTATTCAATAAAATTATCTGAACTTTCTAGAAAGGAGACACTGTCAGCAGATGTTAAGATTTCATGTGGAATCAGTGGAGCTATTGATGCTTGTAAGGAGCTATTGAATTGAGTGATTGCACTGCTGGACCGAAAGAGAACAGCACAACCAGAGGTGTCATACCCTCACACACAGAACAAGAGCAGAATTCAGAGCACTGGAAATTTGACAAGCAGTTGTGGTTCAATTATCATCAGCAGAAATGCTTAAAGGCTGGGGCAGGGCGGGAAAATGTCCCTGGAAGTGTTCAGGGCCAGGTTGGATGGGGCTTGGAGCAACCCAGTGTAGTGGAAAGTCTCCCTGCCCATGGCACGGGGTTGGGACTAGATGATCTTTAAGGTCCCTTCCAATGCAAATCATTCTATAATGCTATGATTTTAAGAAGATAAGGATGTGGGTGAGGGAACTTGACACAGAGAGGCGGTCAGAGCAGCATCAGTAGAACCAGGGTCTTGGTATTACTGGAAGAGGGAATATTTGCAATACTGAAATTATTGCAATATGGATTTACTTTAAGGCTCACAGAAAAAAAAAAAGTTAAAAATAATTTTTTCATCACCATCGTCAGTTGTAAAATATTTAACAAATTGCACATGAACTTTGAATCAGACATTTGTTACAAGGGCCATTGACTACTACAGTAAGTAAAGAAACTGCAGACCATTTTCCATCATAACAGCTCTTTGGATAGGGAGTAACTATTAAACTGGGATGTGATAAGGGAGGAACAGGTGCTGTTTCAGAGCAGCATGATTTGAGTACAGGCAATAAAATATGCAGAGCCATAATCAGAATTTTGACTTGTTTTAAGTGCTTGGGGCCATGTTGATATAAATAACTGCACCAGGTTTTCCTATGGAGCAAAAGCTAAATTAAGTGGTTTATAAACAGAGGAAAAGGCTGACTTATTTGTCATGGCACTGCTTGATCTGTGACAAAAATAGAAAGGGCCAACTGCGCCACTGCTAGACATGAAGCCAACACAACAGGGCCTGAGGTACAGCTGCTGAATACAGCGAGGCCAGCAGAGTCTATCAAAACAACAGGAAACATATTTCTTTCTCAAATTCAGCCCAGCATCTTGGCAAACTCCTCCAGAAGGTTTTGTGCAGTAAGAAAGTTTGCCTCACAGAAGGGCTGTAATTTTTCCTGAATGCCATGGCTCGTATTCCAGCTGCAGAACAGCTGTCCCTCAAGCTGTGCCTGTCACGCTACAAGGATGCTGCTCAGTCATCTCAGGGAGCTAAGGTCCCTTCTCAAATGAATAAAGGCTGGCAGGAATCATGGTGAGCATTTGAGGTTCAGTTGGAAATGGAGATGGATTTCCTTTTACAGTACTGCTGGCAACCCATTAATAGTTGAAAATTCCTGA
This sequence comes from Mohoua ochrocephala, assembly GCA_013398855.1. Classification (NCBI taxonomy): domain Eukaryota; kingdom Metazoa; phylum Chordata; class Aves; order Passeriformes; family Acanthizidae; genus Mohoua; species Mohoua ochrocephala. The sequence continues at coordinate 7,518 of VZTA01027644.1, forward strand.
TTCTCCACAGCACCTGTTAGCTTTGGTGTTGTCTTTAACACAGGTACTTGAGTTGTAAAACAGTGTCTGAAGAGGAAGGTGAGATTCTAACAACGCTTTCCAGCTTGGGGCTTTTCCCTGAAATACTTTTTGCTCATGCCCAAATATTTCCAGCCAAGTAAACTTGGGCAACGCAGACAGGGAGCTTTCTAGAAAGGCAGCAACTGAGGCAGCAGTGCCACCGTCCTGCCACATCACCTCCATGTCCCTTGAAGTTCTGCTTTCCTGGCAGTGGCTGTGATCAGACTGGATGTCCACGGCACACTGCAGGTGTTCATAAACCAGCAATGAGCTGCGGTTTTCTGATGCAGCTGGTAAAAGAAACTTCATGTTGACGTTCATATAAGAAACCCCATCAGGCATAGAAATCTGGAGACTTTCTGAGGACAAGGCTGTACTGATATCACCTCTTCATGACATGGCAGTGAAGTTCTTCCTCTTAGATCCACTCCTATTTCCTTCCTAATTTTGTTGCCAGACTGTTACTTCTGACAAATAAAATAAAGAAGGGGTGACTTTATAGCCATTTTTATTGTTGTTTTGGGTTTGGAGTTTTTTGACCTCCTTTGTCAAAGCTCTATGCCCACAGAGACACTCTATGCCTTATTGGAGAAATACTTAGAAAAACTAAGGGAAATTTAACTTTTGTTCTTGGTCACTGCCACATGGCAGTACTAAGTGTGGTTTTGGTACTGAACTATTTACAACATGGCAGTGATGACTACTTTTACTGGTTTGTACAGCTTAAAATTAGAGATCTTGGAGCTCCATTTAATTTCTTTTTGGTCTAGGTAATGCAGACACACAATTTCAATCAGCAGCCAGAACCAGACTGTGAACACACCAAATACTACAATTCTGTAAAAACCCCAACACTTCCCATATAAATATTTATACTCAAATGAACATAACATGAGAAAAGATTCTAGGTAACCATCACATGAGAACTCTTCCCAAGGCAAAATATTGCAAATTTGAAAGTTGTGGAGTAATTCTCCCAGTTATTTGCCTTTCCCACACCAAAATCCTGTTTTGTCATTTCAGGAATGAAGAAAGTTTATCAGCACACTTTCTCATGTCTTTAGAACTTTAGATATGCATTCAAAATACACTACATGAAGGCATCCAGATATTTTAATAAAGTTTCAGAAAAAATCAGATGGAAAATGCAACTCTGCCTGAGAAAAATGAAATTAAACTGTTTTCTGCTAGACCTTTCTATATTGTGTGGTATAATCTCAGCAAAATGAAGAAATGAACCCCATAAAGCCAGCAAAGGTGCAATTTTGTTAATTTTCCTCCCATTTCACTAATACACTGCATATCTAGGAACAAGAATATCTTGAGGAAAATACATATCACACCAATATCTTGTACAACACTAATTACACAATCTCACACCAAGCTGCTGAGCTAAAAACCAAACCAAAACAGCTCCTGGTGCTCCTGGCCAGGAATTCTCTGAGAACATAACACCTAGTCAGAAGCAGAGAGGTCGTCTATGAGCAGAGGAAATTTCATCACTAAAGCTGAATCTGGGACAGCATTTTGGATGAAACACTTACTCATAGAAGGAATCTTTTGCAAACAAGGCTGAGATGCAGCCCAAATTTTTAGTTTTATGCCAAACAATGCTATTCAGATTTCTACTGGCACATGGGAATTTATCAGATCATTTGCTTCTCACCAGCTTGAAATAAAATGTCATTTTGAAAATTATTGGCAGCATTTCCTAATTAACTGAATTATCTATAGAAGACTAGCCTCCAAATCCTGATGTTGCTAATTTTTTGAGTTCCTTGTATTTACATACCTCACAGGGAACATCCATGATCTCTTAAGAATGAAGACTCAGCTTAGGAGAGGCACTAATTAACTAATGAACGTCAGGCTCAGATCAACCATCTATATTAAAACAAGCAGAGGGCTTTTCCACCATCTCCAAACAACACAGTGAGGTGTGAGCTTGAAGTCAAGTGAATGCAGTTAACCAGAAAGCTGTAACAAAAATAGGTACGTCAACATCTAAATAAAACTCCCTGTCACGTGACTATCCCTGTTCAGGGAATGTTTATTTAGTACAAATATCTGCTCTGTTCCTGTGGGATTTTCATAGCCTAATTCTTGGCAACAGATTAATCATTCCTGGTCTCCCACAATCAAATTCTTAACCCTCATTGGTTTTGGTTTTTGTATTTGAAATGCAATCAATACAGAGAATATCAGGAGCACTTACAGAGCACTCAGTGCTATGTGCAGCCTCACAAACCCCAGCAAATGTCTCAGATTTCTTATGGCCTCATTTTACCTCTGCTGTAGAGGGTCTGGCTAATTTAAAATTCCATATGACTTTTGTCAGAGGCATAATTTTATTTTCAGAGCTCACAGTAGAAGTGATGATGGCCCTGCAGAGCTAAAACGAGCTGAAACTACCTTCATGTTTGCAACTCACTTTGAATTTCAGACACTAGCTTGCTGTGCAAGCAAACATTTCAGATTTGATCTGAAAATCAACAAAACACGAGGAACAGAGGGCCTCCGGGGTCTTTTTATTGCCTTTTTAAAAGCAGTGGCATTTTGCTTCTCATTTTGCCCCCTGAGAATGCTTATATCTATGTAAGATACTTTGGGGAAAGGGTAATTTAGGACATCTTGCAGACTCAAATGCCAGAGTGTCGAACTATTACTATTTTCACCCATAACACCAGATATGAAATTATTAAAGCTCTATTTTCAACAGCAATTAAGCAGCTAGGGAGAAATTCCAATGCCTAAACATAGAGATCTAGTGTCATTTTATACACCCTAAGATATAAAATAAGACAATTATTCCCAACTGTCAGTTTACCCACAATGTGGGAGAGTCCTGCTTTCTTTGGAAGCAGCAGCTAAATATCAGATGAGGCATCTTAAAGCCTCTCAAACGACAACACACATTTATGATTTGGCAACTGAGTGTTCCCTCTAAAATCTGCAAACAAATAAAGCCTAGAAAGTGGTTGAACTTAGCCTGAAACAGCCCCCCAAGTGAATTAATTCAGCCTCTTCTGACTGCATCTATTTCAGAAGTAATGGAACGCTTGGATGACTACATACAGTGCCTTAACAGCAGAATGGAGGTGCCTCAATGTGGAAATTCATCTCATTCTCAAACTGAAACCCATCTCACCTATTTTAGGTACATACATTGACTATATCTACATATGGGCTGCTTGTCTACAAAAGGGGGGAAAAAAAAAAAGAGAAAAGTAGGCACCTTTAGAAAGAGATTCTCCTGGCCCATTTCTCTACATCCATTTTGCACTGCAATGAGTCACACCGCTTGTTTCCACAGATTAGCAGGAGAATCTCAGTGCTTATCTCTGATGTAGCTTCTTAAAGAGAGATGAGAAATCCCACTTCTGGAAAATGGATATTGATCAAGAGGTAGATACCTGCCTCTCAGAATTACCACCAGACATCCACACCTATCTGCAGGCACTTAAGACTCCTTTGGAACTCTAGGTTTTAAATTCCTAGATTATACTGCTCTCCAAAACACAACTCAAGACAATCCCCTTAAAGGACTTGGAATTTCAAATTATATACTTATCAGACAAAAAACTATTGCTAGGAATCTAAATGCAACTTTGACCTACAGATTTTGTACCTCAAACAGAAAAATAAATAACAAGATTTAAAAATGGATCCAAGACTTTTATGAAGGGTTTTCGTGTGTGAACATCACACTAATCACTCCAAAAGGTTTAAATGAAATTTTTATCACATTTATATTTTCCTAATTTCTAAGGACTGAACGGAAAAGAAAGGTAAGATTAAATAATATCAGAAAAGATCCCAGATGCAACAGGAATTATGCTATGAAACTAAGTCCTGTCTACTCACACGTAGAAGATCGCATCACCTAACTCCCAATTGCATTTTTTTGCTTATAATTTTCCAATGCCACATAGTCTGTTTCAAACCAATTTCCAGTTTTGATGGGATAAAATATCTGCTTTCTTCAGTTGATAGAAAGTAATCAGATGTATGTATACCGGAGAGCACTTTGGTGCTCCTCGGGGTTAAAGAAATGTGAATGATTTGGAACAAAGTAGCAAAGCAGCAAGTCACGTCTTCCCCAGGAGTGAGGGTCTGTCATTCTGGGCAAAAAAATATAGAGGCTTATTCTCTCCTACTCATGTTATCATCAGCAGCATCAGTTTTCAGTGCCTCACACAAGATCCCTTTTTTGTAAAAGAAAAAAAAATAGATTAAAATCTGAAAAAAATAGTGTGATATCAAGGGGAAACTCTCAACACATCCTTGGAGTTTTAATCACAATCGTGAACCCGATGTATTGAAGAAACATTCATCCTGGATTTCTGATTTCATCCTCCTATTAGCAGCCAGAGATCCATGAAATGTAATTCTCACACAGAGCTTAAAATGAGGAAAACAGACAGAACGCACAACTATGGCAGGCACATGATTTCATTGGGCCAGAAATAGCAAGTTGTGAAATGTTCTGTTCTTCTGCATTTGAATAAATATCACTACGGAGCAGATGAAGGCAGGAGACCCAAGTATTTACACTGGTGTCATGAGGAAAGCGCAGTCGTGTTTCCACCCCGATAGCAGGCAGACGACGGCAGAGCAGCTCCCGAGTGTTTCATGGTTTATAACAGCTGAGCAGCCCACAGCCTGCTGGGCAAGAAAATCAGATGTGGGCCAGGATTGACATTTCACCTGGTCTAGAATCTCACTCTGATCCTGCAAAGGAGAGTCAGTGTCGGCTGGGGCAGGGTCCCGTTTGCAGGACTCAGCTCCCGCAGGATGACCACGCTTTAGGCTGCTCCAGCACTCCTTACTTCGTATTTATATGCAGAAATGGGCCATCTGTGTGTCTTCTGAGATAAAATTTTGGCAGCAAAGACAACATCACACACTGAGTAATAGCCCAGTGATTCCTGGAATATACTGACTGCAGTAAAAGTAGGGATGTTGGGTAAAATTCTGGTTATACTGGTGTCAACAGAACAGCTTTGTGAATGTTAAACAGCTATTTGGGGATATCAGAAAAATGAGAAAATAGAAACCACTGTATCTGTCTTCTTATTCAAAGTTGCATCTGAGGTCACTGTTAAGACTCTATCAACACTATGTACACTGGAGAGACCAGAATACTATTATAATTTTCATGATCTAGATTCTCACAGAAATTTGATGTTAAACATCTGAAACACCAAGGGAACTTTGATATGATACCTGTGAAATTTAAAATCAACTTCAGGATTGTAGAAACAGAATCTTCTCAGGATAAACACATTTAATGTTGTACACCCTTGGCACAATGTAGATTTTCACATTTACCCCTCTTTCCAGTTGTCTCTCCCTTCGATAGAACTACTTTCAATAACTTATGTGCTAATTGCAATTTTTTTGTTTGTTTTTCAGGGTAGAAAGCTTGTTTCTATTTGCATGGTCAAAGTAAGGATATACTAAGACGTATGATTCTGCTGAAACCTACTCATTGCACATAATCTTATTTCATGCCCATTCTAAGCCAGAAAAAAAAAAAAAAAGTCAGTAACTGTAAAAGTAAAAAACAACTTCAATTCTGCAACTCACTTATGAAACATTACAAATTTGGCCATCAATAAAACTTTCTCCAGAAAAGGTTTCCCCTCTCATCCAGAGCAGCAAAATGGCTATTTTCAAATTTTTTTGCATCTGACTACATGTCACTATTAAGATCAGGAGATACAAATGGCTCTGAAAAATTACAAGGAGCGTTCTCACGAACCTGTCAAGCTGAATGGGTTTGTGGGCTGATCCTGTACAAAGAACATTAATTATCAAACAGCATGGAACTTGAACAACATGGCATGTGGAATATTTCTCATCAGTCAGGTGTTCAGGCAGTGAATATCGGTGCAGTTTGACTGAGATCAAGGGGGTTGGTACCTACTTATACCACTGGAGGATGTTTCCCACTATATGTTTAAAATATCTTGTCCTTTTCTCTTTTTGTATAATAAGCCATTATTTCTGCAGCCAAGGCTTCTGAAAAACATGATTTCTGTGTCAGAGGGATAAAAATACCCCTGAAACATGCAGATTTCATTTAGAAAAGCATCAGAAGATTCACAGTTTGAGCTGGAATTTATTATTGATCCTTTCAGCTCGATGCCAATTTGAAATTGTGCTCTAAAACAATACACTTCCCTTAGTCGAATCCTTACAGCAGCATTAAGAAAAATATAAAACCACACAGTTTTAAAATAAACCGCTATTTTTTAAAGTATGTTTTTGATCCATCATTAGACATAGAGATGAAAAAATGGGCAGGAATTTGTACTGGATAAGAATTTGCAAATCATGCATTTTCTTCTTTTCAGTTTGTATCTGTCTGAAAAAAAATTAATTTCTGTCATGAGAGTACCAGGCTGCCATTGGAGACCAGCTGTAATAAGGCCTATAGAGACAGAGTAACAATATGTAATTAATCCTTCAAACTGGACAAAACACTTTCAAATCTGAAGCAAAGAAGATTTTCTTGTGAAAAAAAATTGACGTGATTCAACTTCTCTTCCATTCAGATTGATGTGAATAGAAATTTCTGCGCAAAAACTAAACTTCAGTTTGCTTCTTATGGTTTTTGAGGGGGTTGTTTTTTTGGCATAACAAAATGCCCAAATTTCTTAAACATTTAAAATCCAGAAGCCCAAAATCGCTTGGGTATTTATAGCCCTGCTGTGCTAAAATTAAGCTCAGGAATGAGTCTACTTGCTTGCTTCCTTCCACTGCATCCAGTGCCTTACCTGAGCTTTTACCATCAGAGCTCTCTTGGCACCTGCAACTCAAGATGAGGTGCCACTGACATAATTTTGGCTGGGCTGATCACCTCTGATGCCATTCCCAATTGAATGGGACAGGGCAACTTCAAAACATGCAACTTTTTGATGATGTCCCTGGATTGTTCTAGAAAGCATCTTCTGGACATGCTTGGAAAACATGAAAAAGAGCAAACTGCACCACAAATGCAGTGTCTAGGAGTGCTCTCACCCCAAACCCAAAATGCTGGTTGCAAAGGCTAGAAAGGGAAAGGGTTTGGGGACTGAAGGAAACACCCTAAGCATTGGTGGGGAGATACGTGGCTTAAACACAGTCAACACTCATTTACTACTATATGTCCCCACCTTATGCCTTGCCTGGCAGCTCCTAAATTTAAATTCATTCTTTTGGCTCTGACAGTTTAGCAGTCCTTGTCTGTCACTCTCAGCCCTCAAACAGAAATTTGCCTGCTGGAGCACAGGCTGCAGAAGATATGTGTGCTATGAGTTTCCAACACGCTTCTTTAGCAAAAAAATCACTTTCATCAATATCTTGTCTAATAAACAGAACTCTGAAGTGAACCATGGATACTTCCCAGCCTTACTCTCCTTGGCTAGTGGGGAAAACACTTCCCATAGAGGGACAGAGGAGACGTGAGCATGGCTGTGTCTTTAACCCATCTCACTACATCCATTCATCTGTCAGGGACTTCCTCATCTGAAACTCCACCACTTTAGAAGCCAACAAAAATTCTTACTGGTACCCTTTATTTCTAAACTTTCTAAAATTTGGGTATTTTGAAAGAAAAACCATAAGTGAGGCGAGAGTAGGACTTTCCTGGGGAGTATCATTTTTGGCAGCAGGCACAGTTAGCAAGCTGCAGCTGCAAGTTCCAGTCTTTGTACACCTCATTTACGACACAGCCTTTCTCTGGAATAATCCTTTTAGTGATGTTACAGCTGTTAGGGTTGTAATTCTACAGAACCAGCATATCACAGACTCCCTCTGAAATCACCAGCCATTTCAGAGGTATAAAAGAACACATTGGATTGCAGTGGGAATTCAGCACACTGGAAAGCTTGTGAGGAAGCCTGCTTTTTAACGAGTATGTTTTCAAAGAGTCTGATTTTACAAGGCTAGTTTGTGAACTGCTGGCTAAGCAGCCAGGTGGTGCAGCTGATTCCAGATATAGCAGGTCTTAAAAATTACAACAGCACTGTATAAAAATAAGATGGGAAGAGTATAAACTCTGAAGAGGAGAAAAATTAGTTTCCATGCTTCAGATAATTTTGGAGGTTGGTTAAAAGGACTCTGGAATCTGTCAGTAGCAAGTGACCATGTGTGGCCTCTTCTGAGCAAATTTATGAACGTTCATGCATAAAGACTTTCACAGAACCACAAAATTCTAGAATACCCTGACTTGGAAGGGACCCACAAGGATCGTTGTGTCCAACTTTCAGCCTTACACAGGACATCCCTAAGAATCCCACCATGTGCCTGAGAGCATTGTCCAAGTGCTTCTTGAGCTCTGTCAGGCTGGTGCTGTGCCCACTTCCCTGGGGAGCCCGTTCCAGTGCCCAACCACCCTCTGGGTGAAGAAACTTTTCCTTGTATCCAAACTAAACTTCCCATGACACAACTTCAGGCCATTCCCTTGGGTTCTGTCCCTGTCACCAGAGAGGAGAGATCAGTGCCCGCCCCTCCTCTTCCCCTCATGAGGAAGCTGTAGCCTGTGATGTGGTGCTCCCTCTGTCTCCTCCAGGCTGAATAAGCCAAGTGACCTCAGCCACTTCTCACTTTAGAGCATTAGTTTTGTTAACTACTGAGGATTTTGAGAATTTTTTTTTTTCCTGATTAACTGACACAGAAATTGTGCCTCTACAGAAAAGTTCATCTGAGCTTGACTTGACTTTTACTGAAATCAAGGACAGGTTGAACATTAAACACAGCTTGTGTTTTGACAAGAGAGCATGTCAAACCAGGTGTCAGCAGAAGGGAAAATCCTCTCTTATTCCATAAGGAAGCTATGACAGAGAAGCCAATATACAGGTGGGAAGTACATACCAGGCAGAGGATGATACTACAGTGATAACAAAAACAATAACAAAGTACAATAATCTTTTAGAATCTAAAGGTAAGTACCTTTCAAAGAGCCATTTAGTGGATTATCCTAAAATCCTCACTATCAGCATGTAGGTCAGCTAATCCAGAGCTGGGGAAAGTCCCCAGGCACAAAAAGAAAAAGAAGTACCAAAATAAAGAAAAAAAAAAAAAAGAGAGAGTAACAGAGAGCTGTAGAGGCACAGCACATAAGCACACACAGGCACATGCATCACCTCTCTGCCCACAGAGCAAAACAGCTTCACCTCTGATCTTATTTGAACCACCAAAAGAAAATCTGATCTCAGAAGCATTCTGCAGTAGGAGCATAAAGATAATAATTGAAAGTTTATTACTTAACGCTTGGCAAAGCTATTTCCCATGGCAATTTGATAAATACCTTGACTTTTCTGCCCGTCATAACCTCAGACGTTTATTGCCTCATTTGCTATGACAAACGTTCAGTTATCTCCCGACTACCCAGCTCACATTTAACAGACCATGCAGAGGGAGTGTTGCCACCGTAGAAAAAGGCCCAGATGAGACTGGAATTTCAGGTGGCAGAAGAGACATCAGCTTTTTGGAGAACTGCAACCCATCTTACACTAGAAAAGCTGCTGAGTTGGAGCAGAAGTCCTGCTTAAACAGGCTGGGGGAAGCAGAGAGTCCTTTCTGCTGGTGGAGTCTCTCCTCACTCTTTCCAAGTTGTAGGGAGAGCAGAGACCCACACCTCCACACGGTACCACAGGGCAGCCAGAAGAAATCGTCATGGGTCACCTCACTGGGACTGTTCACATGAAGTATTTATTGCTTTATTTACTGCAAGTCCTTGCTCAGGCGAGGTCATCTTAGACAGAGGGCTTTGCAATAAAAAAAAATTATTGGGGTGGGGGAGTCCAGTCTCAGAGTAGATAGTATGCCTGTAGAGCAGTGGGATTTTTACGGCCAAAAGGATAAACAGAATGTGAGCTGACACTGCCACCACTCTGAGTTCCTTCTGCTGTGATGAATTAATGAATTGATCGCTTGGAGGCATAGGGCTGTAGAGAAAACCAGGATTCTCCTCCCCTCTGTTGGGCACCAGGACCATCATATTCCCAGCCAGAAATGGAAAATACGGATTTTGAAGCTGAGGGCATCTTGGAGATGAGATAGAAAAATATCCTGATGCTTACTTGAGAATTATGGGGAAAATATTGCCATTAGCAAAGAGATCCAGCTTCAGTGAGGTTGTGTACCTCACTCATTGCAGCTCACTCCAATCACCAGGTATTCAGGATCACCAGGTGTATTGTATCTCCTGCCGAGGCACAACCTGCCCTTCTTGCAGGCACAGGTGGTGATCGTGAGGCAAATCTGTCCCAAGTCACCTCTCAGTGACATTAAGTGACACCTGTAGCACCCATACAGGTAGCACCCACAGCTCTAACATCCTCCATATCCGGAGAGGTTTTATCTTTTATACAAGGAAGTGAAATGGAACAAATTCCCTAGCTGATGAAAAGAGAAATGGAATTTTCCAACGGAAAGCAGATAATGCTCATAAAATCATCAAGTCTGGAAAAGACCTCCAAGATCATCATGTCCAGCCTTCAACCAAGTACCACAATACCCACTAAACCATTGCAAAGTGCCAGGTCTACGCATTCTTTGAGCACTTCCCAAGATCATGACTCCACCTCTTCCCTGAGTATCCTGTTACAATGTTTAATGACTCTTTCATTGAAAATTTTTTTTCCTAATATCCAAACTGAAGCTCCCCTGGTGCAACGTGAGATCATTTCCCTTTGTCCTATCACTAGCTGCATGTGAGAAGAGGAAAAACATACATAGAAGATGATTGCAGTGGAAAATTTCAGGCCTGTTGTTTTCAGAGCTCACCTTGGTGCTTGGGTACTTCCCGCACCTGAGGAAAGATCAGAGGACCTCAAAGAAACCAGTGGATTATAATTTCCTATGGAGGCAGTATTAGAAGTTTATTCTTTGGTCTGCATTTCTCTGATATTATTCTAATTAGCTACATTATGATGGGGGTGCCTGGAGGCTCAATTATTTCAGTTCATCAGGGATGCCTGCTGTATTAATTTTTAAACAACACATTTTAAATATTTACTGAAGTTGTTGAGAACCTGCAATAAGATGCCAAAGCCGTCCTTAACAACAAGAAGGATTCAACTGTTTCCTAAAAAGTTCTGCTTGTTTTATCATTCAGCCAAAGTTCAAAATTTAAGGGGAAATATTAACCTTTGTAATAGCTCTCCAGCCTGAAAGAATTCGTGATGTGGGGTTTTTTTCCATTTCCTTTATCTGTACATTTCACCTGGAGACATTTCTGGTGAGAGAATTCATGCTTTTAGTGATAAATTCCACACCCTTGATTAACAGACAGGAGAGGACAAAGTAAAAAAAAGTAAAAAGGTGAAATGGTGAAAATGTGATTAATTTCCAAATATTTTGCTCTTTTCTTGAAATTCCAGATCTCAGATGCAACTGGATATAGAAATGTTCATCTTCTGGTGCATAAAGACAAAACAGGAGGAAAAAATAGATTTGTAAGTTTTAAAGGTTATGTAAAACACAAAATTATTTAATTCTGAAGTTTAAAACCAAGTAACAGAAGTGTTTATATACTCCTATGTATACATTTTGATCAAAGATTTGAATTGGTGATCAAAGAGGCTGTGGGATGTCCATCCATGGAGTTACTTAAAGATCACCTGGAAATGTCCCTGAGCAATCTGACCTAATTTTGCAGGTGGCTTTGCTCTAAGCAGGAGGGTTTCGGTGACTTTTAGAAGTTAACTTAAATCAGTCTATGAATCTATGTCTATAAATGATAACGTATCTTGGAAGACCTTTGGTGAAATTACAAAACATGGTGTACATCTCCAAGAAGGAAACCCATGTGGTCAATCCCTCCTGCAGGTCCAAATGTCTCTGTGGATTTGGAGATGCAGAGAGAGAAAGCCACATATGCAAGGACATGGCCGAATGGGGACCCTGAGCAGTCCCCATAGCCATGTTCTTCATAGACTAGATCTCACAAAAGCAATACTAGGTCATTCTTCAGAGAAAAAGTTGGATTTTTAATCAAAATCAATGGCGAATTTAGGAGATTCCTGTGGCAGACTTTCCCTAGAACAATCTTAGACAAGGTTTTTCTTCTTTTTTGAGAAGTACAGAGTATTTGGTTTTGTTACTGGGGTTTTTTTAAGAAATTATTTGCCATTGATGATGTGTTTCAGTAGGTTTCCGTTCTACTGTTTATTTCCCCCTCTCAAATGAAAATTTAATCACAATCAACACTCACTTGCAATATGACTACCGTTCGTGGTAAAAGCAGCATTTTTCCAATAGGAAAATATTTCTTGACAATTTTTTCCTCCAGCTTGATCTGTAATATTTATTCAGCACATTTGTGGTGGGTTGACCTTGGATGGATGTGAGGGCACATCAAAGCCAGCCTGTCACTTCCCTCCTTGGCTGAACAGGGCAGGAAGAAATTAAGATGGAAGGCTCATGGGTTGAGATAAGGACAGAGAGAGATCACTCACCAGTGACCATCACAGGCAAAACAGATTCTACTTGGGAAAGAATTTAATTCATTACAAATCAAACCAGAGTAGGATAATAAGAAAAAACCTAAATCTTAAAACACCTTTGCCCCCACCCTTCCTTTCTTCCCGGGTTCAACTTTACTTCCAATTTCTCAGCGATGCAGGGGGATGGGGAATGGGAATTGAGGCCAGTTCATCACGTGTTGTTTCGGCCGCTCCTTCCTCCTCAGTCGGAGCACTCCTCACACCCTTCCCCTGCTACATGGGGTCCCTCCCAGAGGAGACATCCTTCATGACCTTCTCCACCCTGAGTCCTTTCCACATCTTTCGTGAACCGCTGCAGCGTGGGTCCCCCATGGGGTCAGGAGCTCTGGCAGCAAACCTGCTCCAGCACAGGCTCTCCAAGGGCTCACAGCCTCCTTTGGAGGCGTCAACCTACTCTGGAGTGGGGTCTCCCATGGGCTGCAAGTGGATCTCTGCTCTTTCCCCGTGGCTCCCTATGGGCTTCAGGGGCACAGCTGCCTCACCATGTCAGCACGGGCTGCAGGGGAACCTCTGCTCCAGCACCTGGAGCACCTCCTCCCCTTCCTCCACTGACCCTGATGTTTGCAGAGCTGTTGTTCTCACATATTATTATCACTCCTCTCTCTGGATGCAGTTGCATAGGGTTTTTTCTCCACTTAAATACATTTTCCCAGAGGTGCTTCCACCATCACTGGTGGACTTGGCATTGGCCAGCCGTGGGTCCATCTTGGAGCTGCCAGGGACTGGCTCTGTCAGACATGGAGGAAGTTTCTGGCAGCTTCTCACAGAAGCCACTCCTGTAGCCCCCCCTGCTACCAAAACCTTACCACACAAACCCAGTACAGCATTCTATTGCCTGCTCAGTAACTGTGATATCATTGCACAATGGGCGCTTACTGAAAATGAAAATAAACTGAGAACAAAATCCTCATCTGGCCTGAAGCAGTGGAGATGAAATCAATAGATCTATGCTCAATTACACGTAAGAAGGGCCAAACCTGTAATGTAATGTACAAGATTTCTAGCAACTCCTCAAAACCAGACACTTCTTTCCATTAAAAAAATTCACATCCTAACCATTCATAGGAAAGACTTCTTATCTTCTAACTCAGCTCTGCAGAGTAATTTCTCACTTGTTTCTCTCTCTGCTTATCTAAGTATTTCTGTTCATATGCTATTTTCATATCAACATCCCCAAGCTAATCTAGTGGGCTTTCTTGGTTCACAGATGAAGAATTACATGGGTTTGGTAGGACTGAGCATTCAACAGTTGAAGTGGCTCTTCATGGTGCTCTGTGTTATTCTGATTGATAGGGGCAAATCCAAAGACCTGCACCTGCTGCTAGAAGCAGTCCCAGTATGGGCCCAGTACGGTTTTAGTCTAACTAAGGTGTTGCTCAGAACACTCAGGATTTATACAAAAAGCAGGTTAAATCCTTGACGTAAGAGTTCTGTCCCTTTTTCTGCAATAAGGAACTTCTCTACAACGATTTTCTCCGCTCGCTGAGAACTCTGCATAAATAACAGAGAATCATCTTACATACAAGGAAAAAGTTGGTAACATCAGCCAAAATATTTAGTTTAGACGGCATAAAATGCAGCAAAGGAAATTATGATCAGACGTAAGGGAAATATTTACTCTGGGTGGTTTCACTTCAGTAACTTGCCCAGAGTTGATGGAATCTCAATTCCTTGAGATATTTCAAAACTCTTCAGGACGTGGGCCTGTGCAACTGAGTATATATTCAAAGGTCCCCCTGCTTTGGGCACGGTTTGGGCCAGTTCTCCAGGGGTGCCTTCCAACTGAAATTGGTAATGATATGGCAAAGCTTTGCAGTCCTTTGCAGCCATGACATGCTGACAGACAGCTAAATCTACTCATGGTGCCTGACTGTAAATCTACGGCAGAAGGATGATGCCCTCCCGAGAGGCATAGCCAAATCAGGGCATTTAAAACTTCACATCTGTGTTGTTACAGCAGGAAGAATAAAAGGGGAAAGGGTATTTGTGCCGTATTTGCCGGCATATGCAGAGAAATGTCATCAACTGTAGAGAAACTCACCAACTGTGGAGACATTCCACAGCAGAGCTATTGTGGCCCTTTCTACAGGAGCAGGAATATTTCAGAATAAAATTAAATTAATAACTCATCAGTCATAACTGTAAGAAAAAAATCAACAAGTGTTACACAAAGGCTATCAGGTCCACCTCCTCAATGTCCTTTCTTTATACTCCAGGACTCCGCGACATCCCAAATACAACCTGAGAACACTCAGACAAGCAAGACGGGCTGTAAGTACTGTCTCAAGAGGGAAGTAGGTGGAAGCTCTGCAGCTTTCTGAGCTTTCACAGCAGGGCCCGGGCGAACACCTACACAGAGCTGCTCCCAACTGTGAGACTCACAGCTGGTACAGACCCACCTGAATCTCTCAGAGCTCCTCAGCCCTGCAGGCCTGGCTGCAGGAGGGGAAATAAAGCAGTGCCCAGGATGGAGATGAGCACCGCAGACTGGTGTTACAAGTACAGGGGTCCTTGGCCTGGGAGATCCAGGGATCAGGGTGTAAAGGTGATGGACTGGAGGATGCACAATCCAGTGGTACACTTCTTGTTCCTTGCCTCATATTGCCCATGCCAGCCACGTTGCAAAGTTAAGGGTAAGATCAGGAGGGGAAGAAATGAGACTGAAAGTCCTGATGTCATTGGTGCAGGTCTGACTACAGAAAAAGACTGTTAGGGTTGCAAACTTCAACCCATACCTGTGCCCATGCACTGCAGCGATATGTGGACAAATTAATCAACTGGGTCAGCCCTGAAAAAGATCTTCTCCATGGTATTCCAGCACTTTCTGTATTTACATTTTGAGTCTAATTTAAAGAATATTGAGAGAAGGTGAAACCTGGAAATACTGACTAGTACCTTTCATTTCCTTACTTAACAGATCTTTGCTTTGAATTGCAGGAAAGCATTATCTCTGGAGTAAAATATTAGCTTAAATGTGTTATTTGTAAATTTACTATTTTCTCCACTGCTAATATCTATAGGCTGGCCTTTGCAGCAGAAAGATCAGCACCTTTCTCCTGAGTTCTCCCTAAAATTTGAGTTGAGAGAGAGACGAGCAAAGAGAAAGAGTCTAAAAAGGATGAATGAGAAGACTGGAAGGTGATATAAGTTTCTTGGCTGGGTAATATAAAGACCAACCTACATGAAAATGTTGTTCCTCATGGCACCCTATCTTTCACCACTCTTAATGCATATAGGAATAGATATAAATATATCTCAATGTATTAAAAATACTGGCTGATTTTTTTTTATATATCTTGTCCTGGGAAGTTTTAATAGAAGCAAGATCTCTATTTCATATAAAATAATAAATTTGCAGAGGTTACAAGATACATTGTCTCCAAATACACTCATTAATGTTTAATTTTTTAAATACAAAACAGGACAATTTTATTAAATCAATAAAAAGCCAGTCTAAAACTTGAAGCCTCTACAACCCTGGCAAACCTCTCTCCTGGGAGAAGAGAGATTAATTTCTGTTCCAGGTAGCCTTCTCTAGTGATCAAACCACCTGAATCGGGACTTTAAAACTCCCAAAATCTCATGGATGGCACTTGAGCTTTGATGTTACTTAACTCTAAGTGCGAGGGGAGGCGTGGGGGCTGCAGCTGTAAGAGCACTGCAGGCAGGGCAGAGTTTTTTCTGTCTCTTTGCTCACCTCGCCTTTAAAGAGCTTCTGAGCACCTGCAGCTCACATTAACTGCAATTTGTGGAAGCCAAACCAGTCTGGGAATCAGCCCCAATGCCCACACGGCAACGTGCGTTGAAATGAAGCACTCTGGTACTGTAACATCAGCAAGACACTAATAATCTAAATAACTAATAATTACTGAAAACCACCTGTATACAGCTTGCCTGAAAGGTTTCTATTGCTGAAATACCAAGCAAGCAAATGCCTCACTCTTTCAACATCTAATTTAGCTTAATATGCTATCTGCACATCTGCTTTTTCAAAAGCTATTAAACAAATTATATTGTAGTACATCTTTTTTTTTTTTTTTTTGAAACAACCCACCAATTCAGAACTTACTCGCATCCCTCTGTATAATTTTTGTGCCAGGAATAGACTGAAATACCAATAAAGCCATTTTAGGAGCTATTCACTGTTGCTAAGAGGACATCAATGCAACTGTTAGCCAGCATCAGTCATGGTAGAGAATAAGAGGATAATGTTTCAGTGGATTTTTTGTCTAGCTTCATAGTCTAAATCAAAGGAAAAATAGAAGCTATTTTCTTTTGTTGTTAAAATCTCCCATTAGTAGTTCGGTGTCATTTAGTCGGTTGAACTGGCATTTGTTCTAAACAAATCCACCAATGAGCTGTTTTAGTGCAGTCAATAAATCACCATTAGTCTCATTTAAGAAATAAAATATGATTTTCAAAACACAGCATGAGCACTGATGTTCATTGTAACAGGCATGCAGCTACCTACGTAACGAATGTGGGATCACATCAGCTCTAACATACACAAGATTACTGTGTCTGCAGAGGGGCAGGATGGTGCACAAATGTCCATTCCAACTCACGTGTACCTGCATACGGCAAATGTTGGAAACTCCATAAGGTGGATTTACTCTGTTGCATGTATCCCCAGCTGCCAAGGCCACTTAGCAATGCATTTTGGTACTGCTTCAAGGAGATCTTCAGAATTTCAGATTTGTACGGTCATGTGTTTGTTCATTTTACCTGAGTTGAAATCATCTGTGGCATTGTCAGGAGGCACAAATTCCCCCAGAATATTTAAGCACACTGGCACTTTCCTATTATCATTAACCACTGGGCATTAACATGATAAGAGCTGTAGAATGCAGAGCAAAGTGTTGAACTTGACTTTTTTTGCATAAAGCAAACATCATGAGGCTCATCTCTTTTAATATGGTTGTGATCTATGATACAAAACCTTACTTCTTGATATATTATTTACCTAGGTGTGCAATATTTATTTAAAAACAGGGGGGTGTTTTTTTCAGAAAAGAGTGATGACATGGAGATATTTATTTCTTTTACTAAAAGAGGAAAGTGAAGAAGTCTAAAGGAGAAACTGAAAAGGCACAATGTGTCACCTGACATGGGGATGATTCCCCCATCTGTGAGCTTAGATAGAAGTTGCCTGGGGAGGTTGTGGGGTCTCCCTGTCCAAACCCACCTGGATGTGTTCCTGTGTCACCTGCTTCAGGGGTGGTTGGACTGGATGATCTCCAGAGGCCCCTTCCAACCCTAAAAACTCTGTGATTCTGTGATCTATAACTTGTATGCCTACATACTCCCCGTATGCCTACAAACAGGATTAGAGGAGCATCTTTTTGTTTCCTTGTTGTGAGGTGCTGGCTCTGCTGTTATTGTTGTTTCCTTATTGTTTAGTTGCCATCTGAAGATCTAAAAAGATCTGGTTTAGTGAGAGACAAACAAACAAAAAAAACCTTAAAAAAGGAAAGAAAAGCCAATATTTCTATGGCCAACATAATGCGTGGGAAAAATATTATTAATTTTGGAGAGTTTGTAATAAAAGCATTCCAATTTTTAAGTCCTATTTTTTCTTTCCTACTGCTACATGAAAGATTAAAATAAACAACCACTTCCCTAATTAGAAATCAAAAATATTAGAACAGCTATGTGGAAATAATACATTACAGAATCAAACTTTGAGAAATTTGAGAAATGTATTTTTCTTCCCTTCTTGACTTTCGGCTCAGACCATTTTTATACTTTTCTTACCAGCATAGTAGAAATATTCTCAGGAAAATGGATGATTTCAGAGGGCAAGGACAGTTCCAGGACAAGAGAGACACACACAGCCTTGACAGACTGGTATCACAGAATAAAGGCACCACACTGAAAATGAAGACTTTAAAGGAATTGACTCAAGTCCCTTCAATCTTTCCCTTACATATGAACACTGTATTTTAAATGACAGGAAAATTGCTAGCTATCCACTTTGAAACCCTCGGATCAACAAGACACAACAGCAGACAACAGGAAATGTGAACATTGGCCCAGCCTGAGCTACAGGAACAAGATCTGAAAGATACCGTCCTTCTTTGGCTCTGGTACACATGAAAATTGTGTTGCAACGAGCTGGTATCGGGGGGATCAAAAGTCCAAGGGCCATGGTTTGGTCCAAGAAAGCCCCCTCCAGGTTTGTTGGAAGAAGCCTCTCCCATCCACTCTTATGAATCTTCATGTACCCCTGCAAGATGTAACCAAAGCCCCCACTCCTGCCCCTCTGTTCCCATCAGTTGGTTTTGTATCACCCGCCCTTTTCCCCTCTCTCCCCACTGGCTGTTCTGTATCACCCCGCCCCTTCGGGACTCCCTTATAACCCCCAGCCGAACAGAAGTTCACTCTCTTGGTTCCTGGGGCACCCTGTGGGCTCTCTCTCTTCCCTGGGATTCTACATAATAAAACCTACGGTAGTCCAGCCCAGGAGCCACCTCTCCACCTCTGGGGGCACCTGAACCAACACACGCAGGGTGGTGGCAGGCTATCACAGCCATGGGTGGGGAACAGCTGGCTAGCAGGGGTCTGGCCCCGCCCGGGACCCCTCAGCAAAGGGATCCTGTGGAACACGCAGCAGCTGTCTCACCCAGCACCACAGAACCTGTGTTAGGCGTATTTAAGAAAAATTGACCTTAGGAGATGTACTTTATTGGCCTGCATACAAATGGCACAACTGGGTGAACAGGATTCTGTACAGGAGGAGAAACGAGTTGTTGTTTCCCCCTTTCTCCAAGCTAAAATTCTCCCTCCACTCTGAGGAAATTCCACCCCTTAGCTTGATGAGTCAGAAAAGAAAGAAAGGAAGAAAAATTCTCCCTTTTCAGTGCATTTGGTATGTGAGAAATCAATATTCAGCCATGGACTGCATCTGATCTGCAGTCTCAAACCCAGTAATCCACTCTTGATGCTTCAGCCAGGATTTTAGTAAAGGAAGGCCAAGCTTAGCCCTGGCACTAAGTACTGTGTCAACCTGGAATGCCAATATGGTGATATGAATTCAGGCATTTAACCAGCAAAGATGGGAGATGAAACATCAGGGAGCTTGTCTTGAATTTGAAGTACCCAATACAATTCTGTTTTAGGTAAATTCATAATTAAATTCTTAATCTTTCCATAAACAGTCAACACCTGAAAGTAACAAAGGAACTCCCATCCCCTGCTTCCTGGGATTTTCACACTAAAGTACATAAAGTTCTTATATTTTGAAACATATAAAGTTCCAGCTGTGTGGAGTGAGTGGATTATTACACTTTAATGCAGCAAGAAATGCACACGGGAGGGATCTACATGCTGCACTTTGTGAGGTCAACGTCTTCATTCCTCTCTGCCTGTCAACGGCCCAGAATGTTCTGTCACTACAACAAGGGGGCTAAATGTTTTAATAGGAAACAGTGTTTGGTTCTTCCGTCCTCGAGAGGGAGACAGAATAGCTGGATATTTTAAAATTGCAAGTAAGATTTGAAGATATATTAAAGGTTTCCTTAGTCAACAGACCAGAGGCACAGGAATACAAGAAATGCTATGGCTGAGGATGAGGCTTATTCAAGATCTGTTTGTTACAGACTAAAGGAAGAAACGTAGAATCACAGAATGGTTGGAAGGGGCCTTCAAGCTCATCTTGTTCCAATCTCCTGCCATGGGCAAGGACACCTTTCCACAGACCACATTACTCAAAGCCTCATCCAACCTGTCCTTGAACACTTCCAGGGATGGGTCAGCCACAGCTTCTCACACCATATTCCTACCAACACACGTGCATACAACCGAAAGTACACCTGCACAAAATTATACACCCATGTTGATTTACATAATGTGAGTGCAGGAGAATTCTTTATGTCATTTCCATGCCTGTTGCTTTGATGATCTCTAATGGCAAAATCTAAGTATTTTGAAGACCATATTCCTGTTGTTTATGAGCATGGCTAGAAATCCCCATGACAGAAGTGATAACATTAGGGTTTTGTTCCACAGCTGAGCCACAGAGTGTCTGAAAATATCCCAAGCGCTTTCCCAACGCATTGAGAGATGGTGAATGAAGACTTGTACAAACATGACAAATGTATGTCAACACTGAAAAGCAGACCCTGCAGTTTTAAGATTTTTTTTCTTGTCATTTGTGCTGAAAATGATTCAAACTGCAGCCAATTGTTAGGCTGTTGTCTCATCTCTCACTTCACCAAGCTTTGGTACTTGCCACTGAGGGAGCAGCCCTTTAAATCGTGGCTCACATCCAACCCCTTAAAAGGGCACCCTCGAGTTTAGCGACCCTGACAAAAATGAATAATGTTGAAGCAAGTTATAGAAGAAAAATCAGTTAGAAATCAAAGTACATCTCTACTAAAGCCTGGGCTCCTGCAGCAAGCCTTGTCAGTACCAGACTCTCTGCCTTTCTCTATAAGAATTGTTCAAAACCAGCATAAATCTCACAAATGTGATTATTGTTCCAGAATCACAGGGAATATTTCTTGCTTTGGACTTTTTTTTTTCTAAATGTTTCATTTAAGTAGCCCTTAATAGGCATTCATGTCACTATTTGAATGAAAGAGCTTTAAAAACAAATATTTCTTACAGACAGAACTGTGAGACTTATGTCAACCCTTTGCTGCCTGTAGAAGGTCAATGCGGAATTCCACTGAAAAATTCCTCTCTTACACACATAAGAGCTTTTATTCCATAGACTTCAAACAGATCAGAAGAGCTGTCCAACAAACTACGGTTTTCATCATCATTAGCTGATCTCCAAGGTGTCGTGTGGCTGTCTGATGCTACTGAAGACAAAAATGTTTCAGATATTCTTGGACAGAAGATATAAAGTATATGCATGGGGTTGGTTGCCAGATGTCTCTGAAGATACATATTTCACTGTTCTGTATAATTTGGAGTTTCTAGGGTTTATGTACAGAAATACCACATTTTCATAATTCATCTGAGAAGAAATTAAATTAATGTCTGTTCATTCCCTGTGAGTACAGAGCGGCTTTAGATTTGGCTTGGGGTAACCTGCTCAAAGAATTAAATAGCCACATTTCCAACCAAATGAAACTACATAAAGGTTTAAATCGCCTATGAATTCTAAAAGAATGTTCCTATTGTGAGTTCTGCCTGTTTTCCTCAGTCACTTCAGCCAGGGTAATCGGTCAAGAGACAAAGACTCACTATAAGCATCATTTTTATTCACTAAACATCAGTGGATATTCTAGTCACTAAACATTTTGATGAAATTACCTATCTAGTCAGCTCTTGGATCTTTCCACTGTTTGTCTCTTGGCTGGATCCGGAGAAACCGTGATCAGCTCTTCCAATCTGTTCTTGCAGGGGTCCCTGTATCCTTTCCAAAACTTCATTTCAGTCTCACTCCTGCATAGATATTCGTTCAATACAAAATATCTCGGCACCCTGCTCCTGTCTCAAGGTGGAAGAACGATTTCATGTCCACTGGGCAACCTTGTGATTTTGTTGTGATCTGCATTTGTTTCTGTGTTGAGATACCTTTTAGTTTCTTTGTGTTTTTACTCCCTTCATGGAAAAACAAAACCAAACCCAACCCAAATCCACTGAATCAATACCACTCGACCCAAGGGCTACAATTAAAGCTCACATCCCAGGAAATTACTTCACATACTGTTTTTCTTATGCTATATCAAATACTTCTTCCTCCAGCACACCAGGCAATTTTTACTTCAGCAGCTTGCAGGTATTGAACTGGTTTCCATACAGGCTCACCAACCATTCCTACTTCATGCCACAAGTGGTCTTTTTTAGCTCATATTTAACAAAGAGAACTTTGGAACTGGCAAAGAGGAAACCTGGCTGAAGATCTCGGCAAATGACTACAAACCCACATTTATCCTTACTGCAGTCTCATGATTTTTGTCTAGACCTGAAATCTCTCCTTGAATA
The DNA here is from genome assembly GCA_013398855.1 of Mohoua ochrocephala. Classification (NCBI taxonomy): domain Eukaryota; kingdom Metazoa; phylum Chordata; class Aves; order Passeriformes; family Acanthizidae; genus Mohoua; species Mohoua ochrocephala. Next base: position 30,011 of record VZTA01027644.1, read on the forward strand.
CTTTTGAGACTTATTTTGCACAGCACTGATTACAGGTGGAAAAGAGGAGTCTTTCCAAATCTTTGGAAAAATCCTTTGATCAAGGATTATCTCTTTTCTAAGCCTTCACAGAATCACAGAATATTCTGAGTTAGAAGGGACCCACAAAGATCATTGAGTCCAACTCCTGGCCCTAAACGGGATATGCCAACAATCCCACCATGTGCCTGAGAGCATTGTCAAAGTGTTTCTTGAACTTCAGCAGACTTGGTGCTGTGACCATTTTCCTGGGGAGCCTGTTCCAGTGCCCAACCACCCTCTGGGTGAAGAACCTTTTCTTAATATCCAACCTAAACCTGTCCTGACACAACTTCAGGCCATTCCCTTGGGTTCTGTCCCTGTCACCAAAGAGAAGAGATCAGTGCCTGCCCCTCTGTCTTCTCCTGTGAGGGAGCTGTAGACTGACAGGAAGCTGTATGTATTTCTTCATGAAATACATACAAAATATTGCACACAGCGTGACTTTTTTGGGAGACATCCTGGACTTGGTCAGTTTATCACTTCAAAAGCAGATCTACACTGGGATCTTAACACTAACTTTTGCTACAATTGTAGTTTTTAAATAGATTCTGCCTGACAGCACAGCCAAAGAGCAAGGGATTCAACACAAACAAACAAACAAACCAAAACCAAACAACTATATTAAAGAATGAAAGGCAATTTTAAAGGTTAAATTGTTAAATTTTAATGGAGAATAATCACCATAGAATGGCTTAATTTTGCACTGGGTCATATCTATACAGCCTGACTAGCTCTGGTAGGAAGGGACAAAAAGCAGAACTTTATTTTTTGAAAGGCAGGGAACCGAATGCCTTATGAAGAAGGCAGGTTCCCCCAGGGCCAGTGGCTCTGGGATGATAAACAGTGAGTTTGAGCAGCAGTAGTTTCAAAGAAGAGACACAAACTTCATTCCCATTAAGTGTTTTCAGCTACAAAAATCTATCAGCCTCTCTGAAAAACAAAAAAAAACCTGAATGTGCATATGCAGCACTGTGTTTGTAGTGATCTTTACATGTAACAGACATAACAACAGAGATGAGATGGCCACCGGTCACATCATAGTATGAAGATCACATGGAATGCCCAGAAAACATTTTTGAGAGTGAACATGGAAGACACACTCAATAACCACACTGAGACCAAGCACAAGGGCTGACACCAAGCACACCAGGCAAGGATGGAGGACATTGAAAAAACTTCTTTGTGTGGGATTTGGCTCCATATTTGTACTTATGAATTTAGGTGGCTCTGCCTGCACTTGGGCACTCTCCCCATTGCAGCCAATAGAATTGATGGACACTGGAGGGTTTCCAGTGCACTCTAAAACAGGAAAATCAGAATTGCAGTCAGTCATCTGAGTAGACTGTTTCTACATCTCTCGTTGTTTCCAAGAAGTTTAAAAGTTTTGAAATTCTTTTATTACCCCTTAATTTCTCCAGTAACCTCTTTGAAACCGGAATAAAGTCTGCCAGTGGTAGTCTCTGAGCTTCAGTGAAGAATTAATACTTACTCTCTTCTCCTCAGTATTGGCAGTCCCCCTAAAACAAAATGCCACAGAATATGAAAACACCTATTAAAGCCCGGATCTTTATATTAATATGTGAAAATGTTTGTATTTTTAAAAAAATGTATATATTATTAACTTTTTCTCAAATGCATTCAAACATCAGATCCAACGAAAAAGTTATCAGGTAAAGTGCTTTTAAAGTTATATAAGTCACAAATCATATTTGTTAACTTAGCTGACCCTAATATGGTAATTAACATAGAATTAATTCTCTTGAGGAGATATAAAACATATGAAATCAAGACAATCTGGAATCCAGCCCAGCAAAAGGGTTATATAAAAAGGATGTACTGAACCATTTAGTCAACAACACTGCACTAATCTTTTGAAAGGGGATTCTAAATGCTAAATTTTAAAGTGATAGAATAAATAAAACCTTCAGGACTTTATTCCTAACCCCACGAAGCAGAATATTAATTACATCTTCAGAATGAGATAATTTCATAGGCATAAACATGGCTCACAGGTTAACCATCCTTTTTGCTAGAGGGTTTTGTCAGCTGGGAATATTAATTCATTAAAAGAAAAAAAAAAAAAACAAAACCCAAAAATAAGATCAAAAAACCCAGACACATGCTTTCAGTTTTATTGCAATGGCAAGGGACAAATCCGGCACCAACATTTAGTGGCCAAATCATTGACTCAGTCTCTCTAGCAAAAAAAGCTCCAGCTAAAATCTGGAGAACAGGGACATGCTATTAAAAAAGAGATTCATAACCTGGTTTTAAAAATAAAAACAGCACAAATGATCCAAGGAAGGGGAATAAATTCACCAAGAAATGAGAGCAGTGAACAAAAGAATGGTTAAGGAAATAAAGAATCCTCTTCAGGAGGTCCCACAGCCTCACAGAAAGAACCCATAATCTCAAAAGCGATGAAAACTAAGCAAGTATTTGCTATTCTTTAACCTCCATGACCTCCAGGTACTTTTCTGTCAGGGAAGAGGACCTATCCCTTGTTCCTTTGCAAACTTTGAATCTTCAGTTTCTTTGAGGCTCACAAAATGTTGAAACATGATCCTGAGATGAGCATGAATAAACTATGGAAGAAAAACAAAGCTGAAGTCTGAAAGTGTCATGCTACAGGATTGTACCACCAAGAAGAATAAAATTGTGTGAGCAGCATCAAATGGACAAGGCACCACCCAAATGCATTTGCTTTAGGAACCTTTGGAACTCAAATTTGTGTTTCACACAACACACTGGCAATAAACAAAACAAAACAAAACAAAACAAAACAAAACAAAAGTGAGAGCAATTTTCATACAGGAATGTGTTGTTTTCTCCTAGTGCTTCGGAGATCAAACAGACATAAAGGCAGTATATTTCTTTCAAGAGATGTATGGCTGCATAATTCACAACTGGTGATTTCTACTGCCCTCACTTTATTAAGCCAAATCAGCCTGGACCTGTTGGGCGACACAGCAAAGAAGCATAAAAAACCTACTGAGACAGAGAAGCTGACTTTTCATGCCAACAGTCTAAAATATACTGCCATCATTGCTCACAAAGACTAAACACATACCTGAATCCCCAAAAAGACTAAGCAAAGTTATCAAAGGAACCCCTAAAGATACCTAAATATGATAAATACATTTAATATGTTGCATCTAGATTTAAAAACTGGTAGACTTTGTAAGGAGGACACAAAAACTGAAGCTTTATTAGGTGCCGAACAGTTCCAATGTCATTTAGATCCCTTCTTTGCCCTCAGCAGCAACTCTTCCCCTTGCCTCTTTGTACAGCCTTGGCACTAGGGGTCCATCATTCCCAGTGTTTAGCTCTCGAGGCTCAGACAGCTGAACATATTTAGTCTTATAAATAGAAAAAACATTTGCGTCAGCCACTACACTATGTTAATTCCCTAAATTGCCATATTTTCATTACTCGTTATAAAACATCCCTTTAGCCCCCTTCTCCCCCCGCCCCCCATCAGGGAATGATCTCTTGTGTAAAGGAGATAAATGTGGTTAAATGTTTAATTAGTCCTCACGTTAGATCAAAGTTTCTTACAGGGAAATACTTAAATCTGTAGAAAGTAAAGAAAGAATATCAACAAAATGGAAGCTCCCCTTTCTCAAAAAAAAAAAAAAAAAAAAGTCCAGATCTTCTGTTCAATTATAGTCCCACTAATTGCAATACTTCAAACATTATTCATTTCATCCACATTGGAACAGGTTTCCCAGAGAAATGGATGTCCCATCCCTGAAAGTGTCCAAGGCCAGGTTGCATTGGGCTTTGAGCAACCTGGTTTAGTGGAAGGTGTTCCTGCCCATGGCAGTGGGGCTGGAGATAAACAGTCTTTAAGGTCCATTCCAACCCAAACCATTCCATGATTCTATGATATCATTTCCTTTCCCATTTCTCAGGAGAAGCTTGCAGAAATTATAGTCCTCTGCCTCTTAAGTCACATTCCCACCACAGTGGATTCCCATATGAACAAAAGAAGATTCTTTGCTTCCATAACAGGACAAACTTCCTTTTCTTCTTCCTGTTGTCCCCATATAATCTGCCACAATACAGGATTTTTACTGTAGCACTGAATAGCCTTTGCAATAAACAGATTCATAATGGGTGGCTTCAGTGCCCTCACTTAGCAAAACTTCCTTTGAATTGTACATATATAGGTCATATATATTACTATGTATACACATAGATACAATATGTAGTCTTATAAGCAATATGGTTATTTTCATTTACTGGAGAACCAGATAATCAAATAACTATCATCATATTTCACAGGGCAATGAGGCAGCAATTAATTTGTTAATAATTGTGCAGTGCTTTGAAAAGGTAAAGAGCTCAAAGTGCTGGGTACTATAATTAAGAAATTGCTAAATGTTGATCAACTGAAAACCAAAATTTCATATCTGAAATTGCTACAGAGCTATTCACCCTCCATCTGTGCATACTGTTTTTGCAGCAGCTATTGAATGCACACAGCAGTATGTCTGAGAAGGCTTCGTTCTGAAAAACTAGCAGGTGAAACACTGGTCTTATTCGAGGCAATAAATACATTGCCCTGACGTCAGAGGGTCTCTGTCTTCAGACTGTACCAGCTACTAGGAAGAAAATTACTCCATCCCAGCTGAAACAAGGACAGAGAATATCTTTCATCGTGAATTTTTCAAGTTTAGACACCAATAGATGATTTTAAGTAAGCAGTTTGTTTTGTTTTACATTTTATTTCCTCAAGAAGCCACCTTGTCTGCACACAATGATTGACTGCAATGATTGGCTGTGTACAGAGAGGGTCATAAGAGTGATTTGGTTTGGAATGGGCCTTAAAGACCATCCAGTTCTGAAACCCCTGCCATGGGCAGGGACACCTTCCACTAGACCAGGTTGCTCCAAGCCCCATCCAGCCTGGCCTTGAACACTTCCAGGGATGGGGCATCCACAGCTTCTCTGGGCAACCTGTGCCAGTGACTCACCACCCTCACAGTGAAGAATGTCTTCCTAATATCTAATCCAAAGTTCCTCCATTTCAGTTTGAAGCCATTGCCCCTTGGCCTATCACGACATGCTCTTGTAAAAGGTCCCTCTCCATGGGCTTCAGCAACTTTGTATGGGAAAGGCAGGTATGAAAAAAGGCTTCTCTGCTTCTGCGCTTGGAGATCAGCTTCAGTAGCTTAAAATACCCAGAACTAGTGGAAGCTCTTTAAAATTTCATCATGTTCATTGGAATGTACTCATATTTCAAATCAGGATGAATTTTTGCTTCGAAGCAGGCTCTGAAATTTTTGCTTTGTCTCATATTCACTAATATCACTAGAGTCTCTTTGGCAATCAATTTGCCACAAAGTTCTGTCACCTCATTCTGCATCAATCTATGGAGGACAGAGACCTGCAGCAAGGAGTGACTTGGGAAGGGAACAGCCTGGTTTACTACAGTGGTTAACTATTTGCATCACCAACAGAGGAAGAACAGCATTGTTGTAGCTCAAACACTGTAAAAAAAATGTGCGAGGGAATTATTTACTGTTGTCTACTAGAAATCATGAAGAAATCAGCCTGTTCTTTACCTTGAACCAGAGAGCTCAACTGATATGCTGTCTCTCTAGGAAAGGAATTAAGTAAAAACACCCTTCCACTAGTGAAAAAATACTAAATTAAAGGCAGTGTGATTTGCCTTCTGTGTTCTCTTTCAGTACCATGTGCAAAAACTGGTCTCAGTGATTGCATGCAGAGGATTTATATAGTGAACCTGTTTGAAACACCTATAAAAACAAAATCTGCTTTTCCAGACAAAAATTGATGCTGAGGTCAAGGTGGACGCACAGCAGCTCAAGTCCATTTGCAGTCTAACCTGATTTTGAAGGCACAACAACCAGGGTAGAGAGAGTACAGGTTAATAGTGCAAACTCATGCCTAAATCCATATAAACAAAGCTTCAGGGGATTAGACTTCTTTACCCACATCATCTTCCAAATCACTCTGCCTTGTTTTGCGGTATGTCTACATGTTGGCTGTCAAACCTGGAGTTGACACCACTGGATTGATTGCTCCCAAAACGTGTTTCCTCACATTTCTAGCAAAATTAAACAAATTTAAGCAACAGCTCAGTTTACTTTCAAATATATATACAGATCTACTACTTTATTTGATTTTGTGGTAGTAGTCAAAAGATCTGCAGACTCTCCCCAGTCACGCAAATAAATCATGGAGCGGAAAAACAGCATTTGAGGCATTATGGTTTAACAGTCACTTCTGGTAATAGAAGCATGGGGAGCACAGCCACGGAGCCTGGGTAGATGGAAAGCCAAGACTCTCCAAGGCTCAATACAACAGTAGGGAGCTTGCTGAATAAAGAAGAAACTTCCAGCTTGCATGCAGTTAGGTAGGCAAAAATTAGAACCGGTTTGCTTAGCACAAGCCTCTTTTATGTTGGGAGAAAGCCACTAACAACTAGGAAAATGAAATGAAATGAAATTAATTTATCAGTCCTTTGTCCAAAGAGATTTGGCCACATGAGACTGAAGAAACACTCTGAAATGTAAAAAAAATTTCACTATTCCTCATTTTTTGGTCATGCTATCACGACAAAATGGACTACCCTGAGCAGAGTGAGACAAGGTAGTGTCTCAAAATAACACAACTCAAACTGACACCATGATGTCTTTGGAGAAATAGGGTGGAAAGGCCCCGATTCTGCAGAAAAACGGCAGCATGGAGAAGTCATTCCTTATGTCGCAAATGTCCAGATAAAACAGAAGAAACTGAACTAGGAATGTTCCCCACAGCGTTATGAAGACATTCGAGGTATAGAAAACAATGAGTGGGTTTGTTTTTGGTTTTTTTAATCAGTCTTATACTACTGGACATATCCTATGTTGCTTTTTTGGATTTGCTCTGGAAGTTTCTTGTCTCAGTGCACTACAAAGGCAGGAGACTGTTTTAAAGCTACATATGTTCATGTTCGTGTTATACTTCCAAGACAGAATTATCATCATCAACTTCACTTGATAAAGGTTGCTATCAGTTCTTAACCAGTCTAATTAAGGCTGCTTTTTCCTGAGCAGAAAGATCACAGTAAAAAAATAAACTTCTAGCACCTACGCCTCATCTCCCATTTTTTTTGTATAGTTTTGAGAAGCATACAATGCTGTGTAGCACGTCATGTATTTGGAAAACTTGGAGACGTTGCAGGGGAAATATTGGCTGAAGCACAATAAAAGATGATGAACTATCTTCCTGGGTATGGCTATCACAATAAAAAAAAAAAGAAATTTAATGTGGGCTTGTGGATTCAAGGTGACACTTTTACAAAATATAACCATGTAGTGCATCCATCTCTTTTCCTCTGAAACCCTTACCAGCCCATCTTTAGGCATTCATAGATCTGCAGATGAAAGAATAAACAGATCCAAGACAGTGAATAACTGATCCCTCTTCTCCATTCGACACCAATCGTAGTAATGAGACCTTCCTTGGAAAATAAACAAGCTACATAATTAGTCTGCTATCCAGCGTCTCTTATATCCCTCATTTCAAGCAACATCAATCACTCGCATCCCACGTTATTTCCACTCAAGCGCGGCATCCTTCTTATTGCTATCACAGAGCATTGGTTCTGTGAGAAATGCCAAATCACATAGGCAAAGTGGAACAGAATATTGTTTACAACACTGTATGGAATCCCATAATGTTTTATATTTTCTGCCTAAATTTTATATATATATATGTGTATATATATATATGTATATATATATATGCATGTTTCCACTTCACATTTGAGCCTTGGCAGGCTCAGAACGATGCTTACAAGCTCAGTTAAGGCATCAGTTCACACTCTTACAAAATGCTCATGTAACTCCCTAGTGAACCAGTCAGATGCTGGAAAATAGCTTCCAGATCACAACAGCACAAGCCAAGGAACACAGCACCCTTTGTAAAAGCTGACTATTAGAGGATATCAGAGAAGAAAGGGGAGGAAAGGAAAGATGTAATCTGGAACTTTAGGGGCCTGCACACCATTTATCTATCACCGTCTCCTGGCCGGCTTGCTGGCTGATGACAAGAGCTACAGATGGAAAAGGTGGGAGGGAGTTAAATGGAAAGCTGTCCAGCTTTTCAGACTGTCAACAGCTCTTCTCTGTTATTTTTTGTGAAGTTTTTTTTCAATTCCCCTGAGGAGAAGTGTTCATAGCTTTAATTACTCTCAATTACTAAGAAAGAACATTGAAACAGAAAACAAAGACAGAGCAGTTCTTCTCTGCGCCTGAATTTTGTAAGGATCACATCACTGACTCCTACCAGCTTCACAGGGACCCTCGGAGAACAATTGCAACGGGTCAGCACAATTTAGGAACAGCTTCTTTCAGGGTTTGGCTGTCTGAAGCTCAATTATGAGCCAGAGGGACTCATCTTTTACCGAGATCCACACAGTTCCAAACTGATACCTGTTACTCTGAGCTTGACCAGAGATGTTTTGTCTAGTGATCTTTTCTCCCAGGTTAAAATGCAGAAATCCCCTCAGAACAGCCTGTACAACTGGAAAAATATCACCAGAGCTAGATTTAAAATATGACATTGTTTTTCTTCCCTACCCTTTCCCTTCCTATCTTCAAAAGCCATCTCTGTGCAAAGCGAACTGAAGAGAGTAATAAGGTTTGACAGAGATCTGAAGCCTAAATAATATCTCACCGAGGCATAAAGTCTCCCGAGCCCTTTGTAATAAATAAATGGCATACTGTAAAACACAAATGAGCATCAGTGTGGCTGTGATTTCATTGTCCCAATGGGGAACCTGTGCCTGGCACGGGGCCAGCCATGTAATTCAATACTGAGACAGAACACACAAATGGACCTCGGAAGGAGGATCAATTTTAATGTAATCCCATCTACTAATCAAAAGAGACTGAGGGATTAACATTCTCTAGGAAATGTCTGCTCAAAGTTGTCATAGCTCATTGATAAAGATAGCTTTGTTTTAATTAAGATACAAGATGCCAATTCCAGGTCTAATTTTAGCTGCAAATAATCAGTTATTGATGATGTGTCTGGCTGAATTGTTATAACCTCTCTAGAATATTGTTTTCTTAACTAGATCAGTCACTGAGTGTTGTTTTTTCATACTACAAGGAGACCACATTCTCATACTATCTTCATCCTCCCGGCATGAGCTGCCCACAGTTTCCTGTTTTCCCAATACTCATTGTTGGCCCCACGCTAAACCTGACTCATGACTCTCCGTCCACCCCTGTCTATCCACCTGCAAGGCTGTATCCCATTTTGTCTAGCCTATGACATGCTGAAAGCAGCAAGTCGATCTGCATGCCTCAAAAGGCCAGATGATGTCTCAAAAACTCAAGCAAGATGTGCCAAAAATAGTTATCTCCTGCACTATCTCATCAGAGAGAGCAGAAAACACCATGCCTAGTCCAGGCTGGGTGAGTTTTCCAAAAGAGGCAGCACTGACTTGCATGTATCAGCAATAATGTGGCCAACAGGACCAGGGCAGTGACTGTCCCCCTGTACTGGGCATTGATGAGGCCACACCTTGAATCCTGTGTTCAGTTTCGTACCCCTCACGACAAGAAGGACATTGAGGGGCTGGAGTGTGCCCAGAGAAGGGAACAGAGCTGGGGAAGGGTATGAAGCACAAGTCTGGTGAGGAGAAGTTGAGGGAACTGGGGGTGTTTAGTCTGGGAAAGGAGACTCAGGGGTCTTATCAATCAGGATATTATCACTCTTTACCTGAAACGAGGGCATAGCCAGGTGGGGGTTGGTTTCTTTTCCCAAACAACCAGAGATAGGATGAGAGGAAATAGCCCCAGGTGGTGCCAGGGGAAGATTAGATTGGATATTAGGAAAGATGTCTTCATGGAAATGGTGGTCAGTCTTTGGAACAGGCTGGCCTGGGAAGTGGTAGAGTCACCATCCCTGGAGGTGTTCAAGAACTATGGATGTGGCAGTCGGAGACACGGTTCAGTGGTGGACTTGGCAGTGCTGGGTTAGTGGTTGGACACAAAGATCTTGGAGGTTCTTTCCAACCTGAATGATTCTGTGACTTTGTGACTCTAAGACTACATTCGATGACAAAGCATAAGACTTAAATCTTCTGTGCCCTGTGCCACCCCTCCAACCCCCGCATCAATTTTGAATATTGCCATCTGTAAACACCAATCCTGTAAATCCTTTGGGCTGCACTCATCTTTCAAAAACACCAATCACACAAACAGCCATTTTCAGTGGAACTTGGGGAATTGACACTTGCTTTTGTGACCACAAGAAGCTTCACCCACCAGCAGGGCAGTGCCTGCAGAAGATGTTGTCCACACAGGTGGTAGTTCCTGCTCCATCTCAGAAAGCAACAAGAGGCCAAGACTCATCTTCGCAGGGCGGACAAACCCTTTCTGACCTGGTGCTCTAACATACAAGCAGCAGTTGGACTGAGACACAGTACATGGAAAGGCAGGGAGTTTGGCCGCTGTGGAGTGCACAAAATTGTTTCTCCAGTTTCCCTCGTTCTGGGTTTTCCTCGCTCAGACAAAGCTGCACAGTTTTGCTGCAAAACAGACATAAAAAACTCTGGTCTCTGCAAGATCTTGGTGGCAAATGAGAAACCTCTGACATAATTTCACCAAATCTTTGGCACAAACCCAGGTTCAGATTTGAATTTTGCCTCTGGAGCCTCTATAACAGGCCACATGTGCAGTTTCGTAGACTCATAGAAATCATAGAATGGCTCGACTTGAAAGGGACTGTTAAGACCATCCAGTTTCTACCCCCTTTGCCATGGTCAAGGACACCTTCCACTAGGCCAGGTTGCTCAGAGCCCCATCCAACCTGGCCCTGAACACTTCCAGGGATAGGGCATCCACAGTTTCTCTGGGAAACCTGTGCCAGTGACTCACCACCCTCTCAGTGAAGAATGTCTTCCTAACATCTAATCTCTCCTCTTTTAGTTTAAAACTGTTACTCCTAGTAACAGATAGTCCTGTCACTATCTGCTCATGTTCCATCATATTGATCTTAAACACTGAAGGTTGAATGTGTTTTCTGATTTGACTCAAATCACAGCACATTCTTTTTCCTAATGTTAGTGTTCGAGGAGCTATATACAAGCAGTCAGATGAACAAGCGGAGACTAAATCCTACATGGCATCTCACAGCCTAACCAATCCTCTGCTGATCTCTCACTTCCTTCATTCAGACAGAATGGTTTCAAGGTGTGATTTAACTTGAAAGCTCAGGCTTTACCTCTTTGACGAGCACTCTGTTGCCTCCATCACTGCTGCAGAGCTGTCAGTCCTAACTCACCCCGGATCATATCCCAGGCCTGTGGATAGCTCTTTGTTCCTACCTTGCCAGTACAAAGTACAGGGCCTCTTCCCCTCCCACCCACTCATTTGCAGTCAGCTGGTGCAACTGTGACTCATCCCATTCTAGTACAGACTTCAGAAACCTGTTTAAGGCATTTAATAGCTCATCTCACAGTAGCTGTAGCCTGCATAATTAGTTGTGACCATTTAGAGAGGAACAATTTTAAATATTGCCATTTCCTCTCACTTCTTTCCCTGGCTTAGAAGAGGATGGGGTCCTCCCAGAAGACAGCTGGCAGCAGAGATAAGAACATGTTCCTGCCTGGCAAAATTGGTCCCCACCTCAGTACAGAATCAATTACAAAATCACAGACTGGGTCAGGTTGGAAGGGACCACAGTGGGGTCATCTGGTCCAACCTCCCTCCTCAAGCAGGGCCATCCCAGAGCACATGGCACCGGATTGTGTCCATACAGTTCTGGAATATCTCCTGTGAGGGAGACTCCACACCCTCTCTGGGCAATCTGCTCAGTGCTCGGTCACTGCACAGAAAAAAAATATTCCTCATGTTCAGGAACTTCCTGTGCATCAGTTCCTGCCCGTTCCTCTTGTGCCATTGCTGGGCACCAGGAGCAGAGCCTGATCCATGCTCTGACCCCTCCCTGCAGACACTGACAGACAGGGATGAGGTCCCCTCTCAGTCATCTCTTCTTGAGGCTGAACAGCCCCAGCTCCCTCAGCCTTTCCTCATAAGAGTTGCTCCAATCCCTTCATCATCTCCACTGGACCTGCCCCAGGAGCTCCATGTCTCTCCTGTCCTGAGGAGCCCAGAACTGGACACAGCACCCCGGATGACCCTCACTAGGGCTGAGTGGAGGGGCAGGATCACCTCCCTTGATCTGCTGGCAATCAATGCCCTTCCCAATGCACCCCAGGATCCCATTGGCCTTCTTGGCCACAAGGGCACTGCTGGCTCCAGGGGTCTGGATAGTTAGAACTCTACAGGAGAAGAGAAGGGGATGAGGAAAAAGCCACCTTCCTAAGGAAAGATGATGAGATTTTGGAGAAACACAGATTGGTTATAGATTGGAAGGTAAGGGAATAAAGGTGTGGAGAGGGAAGGTGGTAAATGAAAAGAAGAACATGGACAATCCAGCTTCTTTCCCAGAAAATACGGCAATCTCAAGCACACCTAAGATGAAGGGGCTACATATTTCAGAAAAAGATATGATGTTTATTTCTTCATCAGTTCAGACTTGTTCAGCACTCAGAGCTGAACACGCTTATAGAGACAGACACATCAACCAACAGAGGGAAGGAGCTGAGCCTCTTATCACACAAAGAAGCGCAAGGATAGATCCACCTCAAGAACATCCTTCCCAAACTGAACAAAAAGGGAGAAGGAGATTTAATTTTGGAAGGGAAGAACTACCCTCCAAAACCAGGGACAGGTCACCACAGCTTTCTGTTCTTGGCTAATGGGAAGAAGGGCAAAAGAAAAGGCAAATCCCCGGGAGCGTTGCCTGGCAGTCAGCACGGTGGTTTGCTGGGACTGACACCACGTTGTAACAGAAATGTGGCAGGTTCCCATGCAGGGACAGCAGAGACAAGGACAGAGGAGATGAGCGCAAGACAGCAGGAGACAATGGTCAGCACACGTCCAGGAAATTGGAGATGGGCAGGACAAACCTGCTGAAGCACCACTGAGGTCAGGACGTGTTCCAGTCAGGAATTATGCCTGGGCACATTAACACAAAGCAGCAATGGCACAACACAATTTCAGGGAGTGGCTATGAAACTATTTCCCTTGTTTCTGCAGCAATCTGCTTATGGGACCTGGGGATGAGAACTGGCCCAAGCAGTACGAGAAGTCCACTCTATTGAGAGGTATTTCACACCACTCTGCCTCCATTTTACATGTGACCTAGGGGAGGCCATGGAAGATGCTGGCAAAGAGGGGAAAGAAGGAGGACAAGCAGTGAAGAGATATTTCTAAGCTGAAAGAAAAAAAGAAAGGAAAATGCCCATTGGAACTTTGTTACCTTTAGCCTTCCTGTTCTAAACCTGCCATTGTGAACACCGCAGCTTTTAACAAATACCTTTTACAATCACAGCTACAAGATGATGGAAAATATTAAATCCTATTATGGCACAATGGGGGTTTTTCTTGAAAGGGACACTGAATGTTTTAACCTACCGTGGCAATGCAGATGAGTCTCCTTTAAGCCCTGGAGAAGAGATTGCTAATAATTGATTTATTATAGAACAATTTCACCATGCAGACAGAAGAGGAAAAAAAAATTGTTTCCAGTTTTGTTTTCCATTGTCACAAGTATCTTATTTTTCTGTGCATATACTGAGCCCTGGCATTCTGCAGTACCTTTGTATTTCCTCCCCTCCATTTTTCACATAGAGTTCAACATTCTTATTTCTTGCACATTGAATAAATGGAACTTTAATTTTTACCAAAAAAACCCCAAAGCCTAAAAAAATCCTAAGGAAGTTAATTAACAGGTTGGGTTGAGTATTTCTTTTTTTTTTTCCTAATCTTGCATAACACAGTATGCAGCACCAAACCCAGGCTTTCTGAATGCTTTTAGCGAGGAAGGCACTGTGACATTTAAAAAGCAAAGCAGAATACAGATCGTGTTCTATGTACTAAAGCCTAGTGTTATGTGCACTATGACCTAAGAATTTCAGTACTGATAGAAACAAACATAAAAAAAAAAATAAAACCCTATAAACATCTCTACATATGGATAGGGGTTCATGACCCAAGAAATAGACACTGGGGTTCACCTTTTCACTTCAGAATACTGGAGACAAATACCACATTGCGGTACCAATGATAGAGGTTTCAATGAAAAGGTGAAAATCATCCTGAAATTACAAATTAGACAAACTGCATCTATGGGACAAGCTGGCAAGATACAGACTGGATGGGTGGTCTGCAAGATGGGAAGGAAATCAGCTAAAAGGCTGCACTCATAAAGTGATGATCAGAGCGTGTCCAGCTCTGGTCCCCACAGCTCAAGAAAGACACAGAAAGACTGGAGAGGCTCCAAAGGAGTGCGATGGCCTGACCTCCGAGGAATGACAGAAGGAGATCTCTTTCCTGGAGAAGAGAAGCCTGAGGGGGAATCTCATCACATTATTCCAGTAACTATTCCTGGGTAACTACAATGAGGACAGATTGTCTCTACATGAGGAACCACATGGAGAAGGAAAGGGGAAATGGTTACAATTTACGCCAGAAAAGGTTTCATCCCTGTATAAGAGAAAGTTTTTACAGTGAGAATAACCATTCCCTGGAACAACCTCTGCATGGTCATGGCAGAGTCCCCATGTCTGGACGTTTTTCAGATGTGACTGGGCAGGTTGCTACATGATCCCCTCCTGGCTCCCCTTCCCACAAAAGGCTGGGCCGAATGAACTTTGGACATCTCTTCCAATCTGGGCTGTTCTATGATAATGAAAAGTTCTAAAATGTATTTCCCAGCAGGTACGTTTTGTGATAATTTCCCTCAGACACTGCTTGATGCAAAAGTGAATCAGGTGGGAATCTTTCCATTTTCTCAGCCTCTGTGACCTCATCCTCTGTTGAAAATCTGATTTCAAATTCATCCTCTCATCCTCCAACCACAAATGGAGCACTTTTCGCTCTCTTCTCCATTTTTCTTTTAAATTTTCCTCTGATATTTTTTCCTAGTTTTTGGGGGGTTTGTTTAGGTTTAGTTTGATTTGGTTTAGTTTTTTGCAAGCTACATGGTTTAAAAGTGGGGTTTTTTTTTAATCTACCTTCAAAGTAATGCCTTTGACTTTCACAGAATGCTACCTTTCTCCTGTATTTAGGAAAATAAAAGAGACAAATGTAAATTGTTTCACCTTCTGTTACTCTAGGTACTCAGCAGTTAGTTCTGCAGAGCACAACTGTACCCAGCTTGCCACCTGGACTACCTCATTGATATCAAAACCAGGAGCCAAAAACTTTCCCAACCACTGGGAAGTTTTTCCATTAACTTCACAGAAACTGAGAACGTGAATACTTCACCCTTCAGCCAAGCATTTCCTTAATTCTCAGCTGAAATAACACATTCATTTCACTCAAATCCAAAGCAGAGAAACCAGTATGCATTCTGGTCACCCCCTTCTGCAGCCTCCTGCTTGTGATGTGGACCCTTGGGAGACAATGACCAAATTAAAATGCAGCACTTTAGGAGAGGCCATGCTTCTGGTGAGACGTTGCAATGTTTTGGAGAACACACCCATGGGACCTGTAGCAAGAAATTTTCAGGCTGTGAGTGGGTGGGTGTTTGTGTTCAGACTCCAAATGAAAGCCCTATATTTCCCACAAAACTTTTTGACAGAAATAAAAATATTTTGATGGATCAGAAACACTGCGTCTAAGTGAATCAACACTTTTTTTTAAAGATTTATTTTTAATGTAAATAGCTTTTTCTGAAACAATTGCATTTTGGCATTTTAAAAAAGTGTTTCAAAACAAAACAAACCCTGAACTTTCCAACTGGATCCCTTAATTTCCAGCTTTTTCCCTAAACAAATTCTAGATCAATACTTCCCACAGGTTCATGTTAATTAAAGTGAAAACATTTTAAATTGCCAAATATTTCACTGTAGGGAAAACAAAAAAGCATGATTAATTTTTCTATTCACAAATAATCTTCATCCCAGTTCTTATACACCAAATATTCTATTTATTCAGAGCAGATTTTATTTCCTAAGGTCCCCCATACACATAGAAAGGTTTTCTGAAGGCTTTCTTTCCTCTCAAATAGTCAGAATTTATTTTTAAGCCAGCAAGGGCTATGAATCATTTAAGTTAATTCTTTCCATTGTACATTACTTTGTATTCATCAACAGTGAATTTAATCTTCTTTCAGACAGCTTTGTTAAGGTGCCACAAGTCTCACCTAAGCATAATAATTCTGCATTTCCTACCATCTTTATTACTTTGTTGATCATTAAATCAATGATCTGAAAAAAAAGGATGTATTCAACACTGATTTGAGGCTTACAGTAGATGTGCTGAGACTTGACAAAGATTCATAAACAAAACAAGATAAATATTGCCCTTAAAATTAAAAGGGAGGAGTCTCTCTTCTGCCTCAGCAGCTCCAGTGCTACAGACTGGAGCAGAAAACGGTTTAAATGAGTAGTTCAGGTTCCTGGTGATAACCCACCCTCTTGACCTGCAGATCCTGAACAACCAGGTCTAGCAGAAGGTGTTGGGGGGTTGGAGTGAGATGATCTTTACAGTCCCTTCCAACTCATGCTGTTCTAGGATTCTGTGGTTGGTCCTACCAGAACAACAACAGAAACCAAGTGAACAGCAGTCACTGGGCAGTGCATTGCACAGTGGTGGAGAGAGAAAGAAACAACCATTCAAGTCGTCTTCTTAACACACCGGCAGCAATGCCTAAGAGGACACGGGAGAGAAAATTTCTGGAACAAGTTTCCAGAACACATCATCCTCTACAGAGAGGAACAACTGGATGATCAGCAGCACCAGCACAGTCAAGCAGCAGGACTGTCTAATCACAGGCTGGAGAAAGGTCACAGCTTTCACTGACAGCTACAGCCACTCATGTCAGCATCTGCAGCAGCAAAGCATCTCAGCACCCCTCTGCACCTCCAGCCACAGCCAGTGAGGCACCACAGGCTGGGCTGGCACAGCCCATTCCCAGCTGGAGAGTGGCTGCCGGGAGAGATGCTGGTGTGTGGCCCTCAGGAGCTGGAGACAGAGGCACAGTGACCATGTTTACAGACATCATCCAGGGGGACAGGCCTGTGTGTGGAGAGGAGGAAGAAAGCCATGGGCCAGGGGCTTAGTTTACTCTCTGGATTCTTCAATTTTTTTTCTCAGTTCTACACACTTCAGGCTTTAGGTATTCACCAGGCAGGCATCACACTGCTGCTCTCCTTGACTTCAACAAGAGTCAGAAAGACTTGCAGTGCATGAGGCAGGATAAATCTGCAACCACATTGGAAGCTCAGGCTCTACAGTATCAAAAGGAAAATTCTGGGAGGGTCCTCACAGGCACAGTGATGGTTAAGTCTCCTAGAAGCACAGAATCATAGAATGTCCTGAGTTGAAAGAGACTCACAAGGATAATCGAGTCCAAGTCCTGGCCCTGTGCAGGACATCCCAAGAATCCCACCATGTGCCTGAGAGCATTGTCCAAACACTTTTTGAACTCTGTCAGGCTTGGTGCTGTGACCACTTCCCTGGAGAGCCTCTTCCAGTGCCCAACCACCCTCTGGGTGAAAACTCTTTTCCTAAAATCTAAACTAAACCTCCCCTGACAGCTTCATGCTGTTCTCTTGAGCCTTATTGCTGGTCACCAGAGAGAAGAGATCAGTGCTTGCCCCTCGTCTTCTCCTCATGAGGAAGGTGTGGGCTGCAATGAGGTCTCCCCTCAGCCTCCTCCTCTTCAGCCTGCACAAGCCAAGTGATCTCAGCCACTCCTTGTGTGGCTTCCCCTCCAGGCCCTTCACCACCTTCATGGCCTTCCTTTGGACACTTTCCAATAGCTCTATATCCTCACATCCTCAGCTTCATTTATTGCCGCTCTGGTAGCAGTTGTAGGAATTAGACCATCAGGTGCAATTCTTTTCACAAGGCTGTTGATTTACTAAGTACCAGACATACTTTGTCCTTTTGGAAATCAGCTTCCAACTCCTCTTCTTTCCCCACACAGAATAAACTATTAAGGTACAAATAAGAACTGCTGGGGAATAATGGAAATTTCCTCCACTAAATGTGTTTTGTTTTAGTTTTTTTTCCCTTAATGTGCAGCCATAACCTCTGCAAATACCAGAAGCGTGTCTATTTCTTTAAGAGGATCTGTGTGTTCCCATAAATGCACCCACACAAAGCACTAAATTACTCTTCCAAACAAAGGGTACTGCATCTCTGAACCACTGCAGAGGTGTGCATGAGCTGTCTCTGAACCAGCTCTTGCAGGGGCAAGGAACAGATGCTGCTCTGCTTGGGCTGAAGCACCCTTCCCAACAGCTGTGCATCCCAGTGATGTCCTGCTGCAGCTGGGCACCAGGCTAAGCAAGTTATTGCGCCTCTGTTACCAAGCTGGCTCATGGATCTTTGCATCTTTCAACTTCAAATGCTGTTTCTGAACAGGCTATATTTTTGCCAAATATGCTGTTTATTCCCTGATTATATCTTAGAACCAAAATCCTTTAGTATTCATAATGTGAAACAATCCTAGAAGATTGCTTCACCATTTTTTCCCTGTGCTAGTCCAGCAACCAGCCAGGAGTCCAGAGTGGGACACCACACAGAGGAACATGATGGCAGATCACAGGAAAGGTGGTCTTGCCATGCAAAACGCCAGAACAAACTGGAAACCTGAATGGCAAAAGCAGAAGGACTGTGTATGATCCCTTCTGCAAAAAAAAAGATCACTATGCCATAAAGACAAGTGTGAAGGGTGTCTGGAAAATAGGGATAAGGCTCGGGATGTCTGTTCCCCGTTCCATATTTTGACATAAGTTTACACTCAGTAAAAGGACAGACATCTACAGTGTAAATGGCTGTTCCTCAACTCTTTGTCCAGGCTCCTGTTCAGACAGTGAAGACAAAGCTTGAGCATGATTTTTCTGTCCTGTAGCATGCATTTTAAAAGAGTTATCTGGGTAGTGCCTTAAAAATATCTATTTCTCTGCCCTGTCCACAAAAAGAAAGCTGGTGGCTACTTTGCATGAAGATGACTCTACTAAACTAAAGCAAAATAAATTCCATTCATGATCAGGATCTCAGGCAAAATGCACTCCTAGGCCTGCACATTATCATAGAAGAATTATCAGTGTCATTTCAGCATGGGGATCCTTGTGTAAAGAGGTGAGGGGGGATGAGCAATCTTCATTGCAGTTCAAACTACTCCAAGATTATGTGAGTGGTCTCCAAAATTTAGGAGGATGGTGAGGGGCATGGCATTTATCCTCTGATGGTCTGGCTGCACAAAATAAAGTCTCACAGGATGAGCTAGAGCCAATATCCCTCCAACTTCGTACCTGTGTAGCCATCAGAGGAAATATTCTCACCCGATGCAAGCCTGCATTCCACAGTGGGAGCAAATGAAGGTGCATCAGCTCCAGACAGTTTAACTCCAAAGGTGGGATGAAGGCAGAAAAGAGGACTTCTGATAAGGACATCACCCCCATCACAAATGCACCATGGTTGAATAACCATCTTTGATTATGAGATGTATTGGAATGGACAGTATTTGCAACCAAGATACTCCTCAGCACTCACACAGTATAGCTGGTGGTATATACAGATTTTAGATCATGTATCTCTCTTAAGACTAAGAAATACTGTTCTTTCTAGCCAGAATAGGCTACAGGGATTCTGTTGCCAACCATAACACATAAAAGAACCTATAAAATTACAGTCACACACTAAGGCATATGTCTCACATTTAACTTAATGTTTATCTTGTCAGGAAATTCAGCTAGACCATGCCAACATTTTGTTTCATTCATGCTGTCTTCAAAATCATCTGTTGTTGAGGGAGGAAAAGGAAGGGGAGAGAAAAGAAAATGCAACAGAATCATCCAAATGCATATATATATAAAAAGGAACAAAGTTCAAAATAATCTCACAAATAAGGCTCAAACCCAAAAGCATCGTACAAAAGACTCCATAGTAACAGCATTCACCTTTACTTTACTTTACGTGGATTGAAGTTGTCATCCTCAATTTCGTCTGGAAAACAAACAATGATTCTAAAATTCTGAGTTCTAAAATGTGCCCTTTGCACATCTACAACAGGAAGCGGACTCCTTGATTTCTGATAAGCCTTATTCTGCTGAAAGGTTTTGTGTTTTTTGGTGCTGAGGGAGTCACTTTCACACACTACGGACCTGGTATCAGCCACTCCTGAAGAACACACTCATAACAGAAATCAATTGGAACAAAAAAAATAAAGCAAAAGAGTGAAATAGCATCTACATATTTCAAAATTATCTAAAATATCTTTATTTCCCTCCTATTAGGAAAAAATATTTCCTTACTTAAAATACAGCTTACACAACTAAATAATTCATCATGATGAATTATTTAGAGATATGTGGACTTAATATGTTTACAAGTCCCAAGCTGTTTTACAAAATGGGAAACATTTATATAATTGGCCCTCAAACTCTTTTTAAAAATGTTCCTATGATGCGAGGCTTCTGATTATCAGTGGCACTGGTCCTGAAAGCAAAGCTTTTATAAACAGAGCGTTTAGTGGGAAGATGGGAGCAGTGGGAAATGACTAAGTAAGGTGATCTTTTCTTAGTAATTGGTGATTATTGCTGCTGAACAAGATGATTCTTCCAAACGCCACCCTGTAAGCCTTGAGTTATCTCAGGTATGGTAAAAGGTCTCCAAACCAGACATAATTAAATCACTGACCTGAGGCATTATCTCCCAGAACAGTCATCTACCATGTACAGACACAGGGCAAGCCAGACCCACTTCACCGTGAACGTCAGCACTTTCCCCCTGGCAATGCGTATTCCACAAGTCCCCAGAGGAAGCCACTTATGCTGAGGAATAAACCTGCCCTTGACTGCCCAAGGAGGCTTTTGATAAGTTCATTTTCACCTCTGTCATGCTCTGCACACCACTCTCCTCGCACAGTCTCTGGCAGTTTCCCCTGGATATCTGCATGGTCAGAAGTCCTCATGGAAATGCTCTTTGCACGTGCTGCCAGACCTCCCGTTCTCCCTCTCAAAACTCTCTCTGAAAGCTCCTGATGACCCTGGTCCTGACAATTCAGAAAATTTTAGAGGCCACTCACTTTCTGTTATAGATGAGTAAAAAGCTGGACTAGATAAAACCCTAGGAAGGCTGGTCTGATCCCACAGGTGACCCTGATTTTGGCAGGTGATTGGAATAGATGTTCCTTCCAATCAGAATTATCCTGTGAAACTCCTGTGAACAAAACCAGCTTTTTGCTATTCACTTCATCAGAGAGTAAGTACAACAGCAGTCCCAGAAAGAAGCTGAGACTGGCTAAGAAAGACAGGCAAGGAAGCTCATCATTCCTGGTACTCCCTTTATTAAAGTAACCTCAACCCAGAGAAGTGCACACAAGAAACACCTATCCCAAGAGAAATAATCTCTGTGCTTTGCCTGCCCTGTCTCCAGCTGAGCCCTCAAACTCCAAAGAGTCCCAGAGGAGACACAAAGGAGATTGATGTCCTTGATCTCCTGGTTGTAATATAGCCCAAAAACCTCCAAAAAACAACAACAAAAAAACCCCAAAACAAACCAAAACCAACCACCAAAAAAAAAACCCAAAAACTAACAAAAAAACCCACAAAACAAAACCAAAACCAAAAAAACCCACAAATAAAAAAAACACCTCAGGTGCATTGAGGAAAGGGCTTGCCTCTATGCTGGGTCTTACAAAACCAGTTCTGTTAGCTGACATTTCTTCATGCAATAACCTGACACGTTCTGCTCATTCTGCTCTGAGGGAAGCACCTGTGTACAGGAAGCAGGCACCTGACTTTGGGAGGGGAAGCAAGGCAGGAGGGATGCTGCAGCCCCTGTATTCCTCCTGCCTGCAGGTGTGGTGACCAGAGTAGCTACAGCCATATCCTCACCCTCTCCCATCCCAGCCATGGGTCTCTCTGTGTTCAAACAAGCTAAGGAGTCACACCACAGCTGGCTTTTATTACACGTAATGCAGGAATTTCAAATTAGAGCGTTCAGGCCTTGCTTCTTGTCTTCCCTCTCTCAGCACTTTGTGTTTGTATCCTTTATCTGGAGGCAATGTCTCATCACTCGTGCCCAACACAGTCAATTAACTCCCTCTTTTCACCGAGCTCTTTTCCTCATCTCGGCAGTGCTGGGTTAGAGGTTGGACTCGATGATCTTAAAGGTCCTTTCCAACTTAAATTGTTCTATGATTCTATGATTCATCTCCAAGGCGTTCCTCACCTTTGATCTACCATCTGACAGTGCAGCAGATATCCATGTTGCACTGCTGATTCTGGCATTAGATGTGTCCTAATTTCATCTAACTAACCTATTTCAGGGTACCCGATCCCCACTACATCTGGGCCACTTTTAGCTTATTGTCATGGAGATTTTGAAGCTCATAGCAGAAAAACATGTACATGCTAAACTGAATCTCACCCTTGTAGAGCCCAAGTGGAGAGGCTGGGTAAACCCTGGGAGGCTGTAGGAAAAAATTAGATAAATCTCTTTGACCACATTGTGCAGCAATAACTCCAAGGCTCATAATTCAGCAGCGATCTTGACATCTGCTGTTTGTCCCCAAGCAGGAGCAGGGAGCAGAGGAACAGAGTAGCCATGGTTACATCTCGGTTGCTGCTGCCGGTCACTCCCATGTCGTTGGGTGATTCCATGATCAAAAGTCCCACCCTGGGACAAACTGGCTTAACAGTCGCCTGATGCAGCCCGTTTCACCCTATACAGTCTGTTTATGACCCTGGATAATGATTAACTATCCAAGGATATTAATTAACTTGCTCTGAGGGGCCTTGCACACCTAAGGCAGCATTAGGCAGTCACACACGAATCACCACAGAGCACTGCTGATCCAGCAGCTGCCAAAAACAAAGGGAAGCCATTCCCCCCACTGCCAGAGCCCGAAGTGTGTTCAGCATGTGCTGCTGTAGGCAAGAGGGTTATGCTGGTGTGTATTTTTAGTTCAACTAGCAGCGACTATTTCTGCACTCCGATGTCTGATGCTGAGCTATCCCACCTTCTGTTTCTCGATCGGGGTATTATTATTAGCTGCACCAAACCGATGAGCTCCTCAGCACAGCAAGTTTAATAAAGCACTAATGTCACCCACTACCAACGCAAGGCACCTAAAGAAAACAAGGCCTAATTTACAGTGATACTAAAAATTAGCCAGTCTGCTGATCATTCCTCACTAGTTTTTTCACTGATTTTTTTTTCCTTTTTTCCCAACAATCTTTCTTCCTCTTCAGACAAAAGAATTGATGCAATCCAAGAGAATTGAAGCAATCCAAATGAATTGATGCAATCCAAAATCTATGCCTCTCTTCCCCACCATAAAAGAAAGAACACATCTAAGGGCTTTTCACATAACCTTCTGGAATTATTATTCATCTCCACTTCATCCATTCATCCATATGGACTTCTTTCAAAAAAGAGCAGCCTTGCTGACATAATGTCTCTCTGCCTTGTCCCTCTTCTGCCTCTCAATGCCCCTGACTTTGCAGCTTGGTTCCCCAAGCGAAGACAAGGAATGTTCAGGTGGTTGTGACATCCCAGGCTAAAACAGCAGCTTGACTTTGATCCGTCCACAGCAGCCAACAAAAGCTTTTCGACCGAAAGGGTTCAGGCTTCCACGCCTTTCTCAAACAACAATCTCTTCAGAGCCTTGTGCATTATCTTTCCTTCTGAAAAGACTTTTGTGCACGGGGATGACTCCTGCTGTTCCTGAGGTCAGTGGCAAACATCCCACAGCCTCCAGCGGTGCAAGGGCTGGGTGGCTGCAGAGCAAAGCACTCTAGAACATCACACAATGAGACTTTATTTCCTCTAACATCTACCCTGGTAAACTGCACCCTCACACAGCTCAGCCTAAACACAGCTGCAAAGGGAGAGGGAAACAGAGAGAAAACAGCGAGGCACAAAAAGAAAAAAGAAGTTTTCAGCTGAGATTTTAAACCAAGACAGGCAAGAAAAGAAAATAGTGCTGTGCTACTGCAGGGTGTAGAACAGGTTTATGCAGGGCAGTGTACTCTGTAAGCTCCTGTAAGAACAGTCACTTGCAGCAGCAGACGCTGCTCAGATCTAATGAAACCCATCTGCCTTGTACCACAGAGATCCTCATGTCCTCCGACGTGGGATAGTTGGGCCCTAATAGCGCAGAAGAGCTGTGCAGATGTGAGCCAGTACCTGCAGCACTCAGGTGCTCAATCACACAGAGGGGGAGCAGTTGCTACAGGTACAGGCAAACTGCCAGCCCAAAACCTGTAGCCCAGAGTCCTCTGCAGAAACCAAAAAAAACAGTAACAGCCCAATTTTTTTAGAGCACACAAATCCAGAAAAGTGACATACAAAGGGATGCGATCTTCCAGAAGTGGGTGTTAACAGCCCCATGCTGCCCCATCACCTCTGAACCAAATGGGAGACTTTTTCCTGCAAATAAAATCAGCAGTTTCATGCAGACACCTCAAAGCTGACACTTACAAGCCAAGGGCCTATTTAGCAAGAATATGAGGTTAAGACACATCATCTATAAGCATCATCTCCCCACAATGAGGTCAAGTCAAAGCCACTGAGCAGAACAGGAGGCTATGAGTGGAAAGGAAGAGAGAATTTAACAGAGATGGAAGTTTTCTTACTGAAACACCTCTGTTGTCTAGGATTCAGTGGATGGAAATGCTGGTCCTTTTGCTCTGTTCTTTAAGAAATCATTCTCATACAATAGGAT
This sequence comes from Mohoua ochrocephala, assembly GCA_013398855.1. Taxonomy (NCBI): domain Eukaryota; kingdom Metazoa; phylum Chordata; class Aves; order Passeriformes; family Acanthizidae; genus Mohoua; species Mohoua ochrocephala. The sequence goes on from VZTA01027644.1 coordinate 54,854, forward strand.
TGCTTCTCCTGCTGCCACAGTGGTTTTGGCAGTATGGGTTGACAAATTGACTGAGATACAACCAACATTTCACTCGAGGCACATCCTCCAAGTAATACTCACATTCTTTAGGGCCATAAAAAGGTAATGTTACTGAGGCTTGCCAGCCTCAGAAACAAATGCAATGTTAGCAATGAGAGAAACCAAAATTACACATTAGAAGTCGGTGCAGAGCCGGATGCCTTCCCAGACGTGCAGATCTGCACAGGAATACAACAGGGGAGATTTTTTTGCCTAACTACCTGGACCAAGAAAGAGCCTGGTCCTCCCCAGGCTGCTAAATGGTGCCATCAGGATCTTAATAGCACAGGTGGTCCCTACCAAGCCAAGTTACAATAAGAAAGTCTCACTTGCCGTTGTGCTGCATTCTGTGAATCCTCAAAAGCCACGCTGTGGCCAGAGTTTGAAGTTTCCATGCAAATAAGACAAACATCAATTTACTGTCACACCACTGCTATGCATTTTCGGTGCAAGTCTATTGTTTAATATCTGCAGTTTCACCTCTAAATTCCAACAGGGTGCACAAGGTCTTACCTATCCATGACAACACCACATAGCTAAGAACAAATAAAAAGAAATTATGATGAATGTAACTACTAGATACACATGTTATATATATATACTAGATATACTACTACAAAATCAAGAATTTGGTAGGTATATATACCATGAAAAGGTCAAACTACCACTTAGGTTGTCTTATTCCCCCGATCTGAAGGATGAGAAAACACAATGGGTAGGAAGAGCAGATCAGGATATTGCGTTTACCTAGAGTGCCTCGTGAGTAAGAAATGTAAACTTTGTGGGTCCCTCTGTGACCGCTGAAAATGATCTTAGTACTGAAACACACACGGGTCAGAGGTGTAGGGGCTACAGAAACAAAGAATCCACACCAAGGCATGTCTGGACCCGAGAGAGAAGCAGAAATGCCATGAGATTTCTGACAGATTTGTAGGAGGACCAGCGAGAGCACCCATCCCCCGCAAAGCTATTCTCTTTCAGTATGGGACAGCACATGGATGTCAGCAGCATCTGAGTGTACAAAAGAAAGAAATTCTTGCTTTTACACTTTGTTTGGATGCTCCATCTGCAGCAGTGGAACAGGGAAGAAATAAAACTGCTGAATAACAGAGTCCTTAACATTGCAGGCACTAATAATAGGATTAGAGAGAGAATAAAATCATATCCTCTTGGATTTGGAACATTTGGAGGAAGCCAGCTTCTGACTCACTCTCCCAACAAGTTGAGATCAGGCATGTCACGGTGCTGACCTTCTGAAGGAGGACTCGGATCAGCCCAGCAGCCACAACTGCTCAGGTGGTTTCAGCCCATTCCCTCCTGGAGCAGTGCTAGCAGAGGCCATGCTACATCTCAGGCCTGAGGTTCTTGCAGCAGGTCAGGCACTGCCAGCGTGCGAGGGAGGGAACTGGGAACAGGGGAGACCACAAGAAACACACACAAAGTGAGACTCCTGCACTCTTTGGGCTCGTGGACACACTTCTGTCAGGGCTGTGCTGGTGGGAAGCACACTCAGACTGTCTCACCAGTGGGGGAAGAAGGTTTCAAACCATGAGCAAGGAAGCTGATGGACCCCAGGGGTTATGGAGAAAAGAGACTCAAAGCTTACAGCACCTGAGCCAATAGACCAGGAAGGAATTACAACCTTCCCAAGTGCGGATGGGGTATCTGCTCAGTGGACACAAAGGGTCCTGTTGCATCATCATGGGTATCATTTAGACTAAGAGCACCTGCCAAGACCAGTCTGACTCTGCAAGAAGATGAAAATTGGCAAAAAAAGGGTTATTTCCATATCAATTATGGATTGGGTACATAATTTTAAGGGAACCAAACAGACAGAGAAGTGTCCAGTTTCTAATGTAAAGATCTCATTGTCCCCCACCTCACTGGGAAAACTTTTCCATGGTTAAGTGTCTGTCTCATTAAACGGTGAATCTAGCCAATCACAATAGAGTGTAAAAGGAAAAAACACAATATTGCAAGAGGGAAAGTAACACTGATTATTGAATGGAATAATATACAGCAGTGTACACACAGGCTCAAAATAAAATGAATAGCATTGTTAAACTAAGGGCAAGATACAACATTCTTCTTCAAATCATCTCTTGCTTCAGGTTACTACAGAGCAGGATCTGGAAAAAAGCATTTTCCTTTTTTTAAAAAAAAACAAAAAAAAACAAACAACCCCCCACAATACAATAACAACAACAAAAACCCAAAACCTCAGCTGCAGCATTTCCAAAATTCCTGCTTCAACCTGTTGACAAATGATGACTTTAGAGCAGCAACTATTGTATAAGTCTTCTTTTGTTCTGAGCTCTGAGAGCCACAGTGGGTGACTAATGAAAATAAGGAGCGAGATTTTAAAAGATGCTTAGTTATATCATGAGATACAAATTTTTTCCCCTTAGAATGATGCTGTGAACAATAAGTGAGCATTGAGGGAGCAGCTCTTAACAGCTGTGCACAAAACAAAAGAAAGACCATGTTCCCTTCCATTACTAAACTAATAAAATAAAATAGAAAAAGCCGTAAGGCAAAATGAAAAAAATCTCTCCTAAGCTTTACAGGCTAAGTAATGGAAAGAGCTGCAGGAGTGGGGGACACTAAGCGTTAAATACTGGATATCTGAGGTGGGGAAGATCCTTGCTATTTCCACTGATGTCAGCCTCAGTGCCCTGATTTTCCATGAGCAGCCCTCCGTAGAGGGCTTCTATGGCCAAGCAGTGCTCATGAAAACACCGATCTTCCCTGCCTTACCCAGAGTCCTTTCTATCAGAACTTTTCAGCCCTGTAGCAATCAAAAGTCCACGTATGAATTCTGGCTTCTCTGTAATCACCTGCCCACTGCTAGCAGCAAAGTGGGATTGTGTAGGAATACTTGCAGGGTGTTAATGTGTAATGCCCGGAGCCCTTTGACCTTCCATCATCTGCTTGTGCTGGTGAGAGGGTCACTGCTCTGCGCATCACTGAGCTGCCCCTGGATTATGCACTTAACATCTCTGCAACACACGTAAACAGGATTGTGGCTCTGTTACTGGTGTCTCAGCGTCAGACACATGATCAGGTTTGTGCTCTTTTTACAGGCATTTTGACAGGCACTTTTATTCCCTCTCTGTTATTACAAAGAAGTCTCGAGATTTAAATATTCTCTAGATTTGAAGCAAACACGAAATCTCATGCAGAAATACACCATGCAATGTGCCCAGTCTCTTAAGGACTGTAGCCCTACAGTGCTTTAGTTTAATTAATGTAAGTATCCAAAATCATCCTCTTCAGTCAAACTTGGAGCCTGAGCACTTTTATTTCCATGGATCAAAGAGCCCCTTGTAGAGAAGACCTGTTGTGATGAGGTCAAGTTCCTCAAGAAATTATTTTCCAAATCGAAGCACTGATTCCAAATAGCTGCCTGTATTTTCTTTTTCTATCCCTTACCTTATCAATTTCCCTTGGGAGGGAACATAATTCCCAGGTAATTTTTACAGCACTTCTGCATAAGAACTGGACATGGGGTCCTGCCTACCTGAATTCCTTGTTCCGCAGCTTGCAAGAGGAGAATGTTTATAAACATAGAGAAAAGGTGGGCGCAATTCTGCCGTCTGTTCCATACCTATAAACTTAAATTATATTCTAGCTCCTGCTGATTTTAGGAGGATCTACAGACATAGCAAAATGCAGATTGGGAGCAAAAACCATGCTGGTTTTCAAATCAGGTTGAACACGAGAGACAGGTGCTTCTTAACCGTTACTACATGTACAAGGATATAAATACATATATAAATAAATAAATAAATATATATATATATATTTTTACACACACACACATTGTGTTGGGTCATACCCAGACCATCCCCATGTTATAATTAGGAAGCATTTCCAGCTACACAGACAAGGATGATTTGGGGAGGACAAGGGACACCAGAGAGGAAGAGCAGGGTTTTAGAGAAGGAGACAGAGACAGCAGCAGCATCAGATCTCTTTCTCCTTACTGCTGACAATAACAAACAAACAAACAAATAAAAATAGTTCTGTGGAAGTGGAAAGCGCTCTCTGCAGTCATTACATAGCAAACGCTCACAGCTTAAACACTTGACTTAAACTTACTTCTTATCGTCTCCCCCTTCATGCTCCTCAGACATACGCACTCATCCACATCTATTTCCCTGCACAAGGACACTCCACAGCTTTGTATCTCTTCTGTTTAGAAAATGACAAGGACTGTCCTCAGGTGCTTTTGGATCAGAACTATTCTTCCTACCTTTTGAAATGTACCCACTACCTGCTTTCTCACAACAGATGAAGCGAGCATCTTTGACTCTGTGGCCATCAGACCCACATCTTTAAGATAATTTTTTTTTTTTGCTTCTTGGGAGGTATAAAGGTTTAAGAGCAGTATTTTTGCAATTCTATACATACATATATTCTCAGGTGTGACTGCATCGATATTGCAAAAATTTAGTCGGGTTTTAAAGCACTTAAGGTAAATCTGACAGTTGTGGACTACAGTGAGGTTTCTAGTCTCGACTATTCATATACCTCTCTGCTTTACAGCTCTCTGCTGAATATGATGAGAGAGATTTATTTGTAGAGTGGGTAGAGACAGAAGTGCATTGTCGCATAATTTTTTTTCTTTAAGGGTTATTAATTACCATGTCAACCTTTGCTCCGCTGCTGCTGCCCACTTTTATTTTAGAAGCACAGGTATTCCCCACTTAGATCACATTGGGCCCCCCCACCATCCCATTTTCTAACAACCTTTTAGAACATTATTTATTATTCCTTATGTATCTGGGTGGAGGAGAGAGAGAGGGACAGTATGGCAGAGATGGGGGACATGAGCTGGAAAACATGCTTCCCTGGAATTGTTATCACACTGCTGTTGGAAGGAGCGAGCCGGAAAACTCGCAGCCAACACTCGCACGCAAACACGCCAGGCACACAGCACATCGATCCCGGGGAGTTTGTGAGAAGCCCCACAGCTCTTACCTGGGTTGTCTGGGATCCCTCTGCAGTGCAGCTCCCTCAGCTCCCTCTGCCCTATTCCCCCCCGGGAGCAGTGGGGCCGGGGCTGTAACCGGGTGCCGGAGCAGGTAGGGGTTGGCAGCAGCTGGCTGCAGCCTCGGCTGCCGGGCTCTGGCTCCTGCCAGGGCTGCTGCTGCTGCTGCTGGTCCTGATGATGCCGAGGAGGAGGAGAGCCGAGTGAGGAGGAGGAGGATGCTGGCGGTGATGCTGTTGCCATGGTTACCCAACTCGGCGGCGGCACTGCTCAGAGCAACAGCTGCCCCAGCACCCAGATCTGCTCGAACCCATGGCTGCCAAGCAGCCCTCGATGTACAGGCACAGGGATGTCACCCCAGAGCCCCTCTCCACAGGGAAAGTGGCAGCCGGGAGGATGGAGGTCACTCCTTGGCACGGTTTTGGGGCTCTGGAAAAACAGATGGAGTGATGCATCCGAAATGTTTGCATTCTGCACTTGTCAGCAAAGACCTTGCTGCCCTGCAAAGGTCAAACACCAGCTTCCAGGAGGGAAAAATTTCCCTTTTTAGGGGGTTCTTGCATTTTTATAAAGAACTGAACAAAACAACAAAGCCGAGGAAGGGAATGACTTTCAAAGTTGCTGCTGTGATGCAATTTTAAACTTTTTATTTTTTAAACTAAAGGCCAATCCTCTGCCTTTAAATTGGGACTTAAAAGTAGGATTTTACTGTCTTATTGTGTAAAGGTTTTTATGCATAGAAAAATCTCCCTAGAAGTGAGTTCCTTGTGTAAGAGAGAACTGCCTCTAACCACTAAACAGTGAGGAAAAAATCCTTCCAGAAAGGAACCCACTTACGCAGCACAGGACACTAATTCTTTCATGCATGAAGCAAACAAAGCTGAACTTTGCCTTTGTCTAATGATCTGAAAATAAGAAAGAAAAAAGACCTCAGGTGAATGGGCTGCCACACGATCAAAATACGGAGTATTAACTGAGAGAGACATGTGAAATCAAGGCATTCAGCTGCCATTTATCTATCAAAGAGGCATGTCGTGATGCTCTCATTTTGCACTGGAACATCACAAGACACAACAAGGTCACAACAATCAAATGTCACTTCCATCCCAAAATGTCAGTGCAAAGCTACGTAATGCTCACAAGCCATGACAGTTCTTTCAGGAGCTGGTACTGTTTGCAGGACATTGTGAAATCCTGTCTAAAAAATAATGGAAAAAAAAGAAAAATCACTGGCGGAAACTTTCTAAAGGGATTTTCTTCCTGCTGCCAGATCTCTGCTTGCAACCTGAATGCTGCAGATGATATGAATCTATGAGCTTGAGACACTAAGAAAATGCCCTGGATGGTATTTCCTGTTAAAGTATCAAACCTGGATAAATTATTATAGAAGATGGGAGCCTACAAAAACATGGAGAGGGATTTTTTACGAGAGCAGGTAGTGACAGGACGAGGAGGAATGGCTTCAAACTGAAAGAGAGTGGGTTTGGATTAGATATTAGGGAAAAGTTCTTTACTGTGAAGGTGGTGAGGCCCTGGCACAGGTTGCCCAGAGAAGCTGTGGATGCACCAGCCCCAGATGTGTTCAAGGCCAGGCTGAATGGAGCTTGGACCAACCTGGCTTAGTGGAACGTGTTCTTGTCCCTAGCAGAGAGGCTGGAATGAAATGTTCTTTAAGGCCTGATCAAACTCAAGCAATTCTATGATTCCCTGACGTGCTGTTGGCAGCATTTCTCAAGATATTCTAGAAGACAGTGTCTCCACACCGTGTTCATTTGCAGAGTCATAATCTGGTTCATATAAAATCATTTTCTATATATCTCATGACTGTGGGAGAACCTGGAACTACCTGACTGAGGAGGGAAAAGTGCCAGCCAGCATACACTGTCCTTGGAGTAGCTTCTGATTTCACAGCCTCCATGTATCTTATAAACTATTATCCCCGAAGATTTTTTAATTAATCTTTTAGGCAACAATTTTGATGTCTGCTCAGAGATTATATGGAATAACTGACTCAAAGGGACTTTCTAGCACTCTAAAAAGAAATAAGAAATATGTTATCTATTTTAATCTTTAAAAATGTAATGCATGCAAAATTAGACAGGACCCTGAAATCCTTCTCAAGAGCTAAAATTGTTTGCTGCATGTGTGGCCCAGGAGATTCCCTGCTGTAATTTTGAATGCAGGGCAAGAAGATCTCATTGCAGTAATGACGGTGAGCACATCTAAATCACCCACTCCATGATTAACTAGCTGACAGCAAAACCCATGGTTATTCTGAATAGATCACTGAGACCACAGACAGATCTTATTTCTGCTAAATCAGGATGTGTACTGCAAAATGTACCTGCTGAGGTGTGTGTAACCAGTTTGCAAGACTGTATTTTCCAACTTTGCTCATTGGGGTTATTTTTTGAAAGCGGCATCTCTGATTTCAAGAAGACACATAAGAATAGCAGGAGAGAGGTGGCCTCTAGCTTCAGGTCCCTTGGCTCAGCATGGCTGTGTTATACCACTGAGGAGTTGTCCATCTTAATTCTCGTGTTGGTGCTAATCAGCAACACTGAGGAAAAAATCCACCTTGAAGGAGATGCAGAGTCCACTCTGTCTGTACCTGCAGAGCAGGCATCTTCAACTGTGCCAAGTGAGGACAAAGTGGCTATAAAGGTCTAACAAAGCACAGAAAAAAAAAGTTTAAAAAAAAAAATGAAAGGTAAAATAGTTTCATTTTCCCTCAGCCGTACAAGAAAGTCCTGCATGGTGGGATCGATGACTTGCAGCGTTCACTAGGGAGATAAGTGGTGTTACAGTATGTAAAGCATGCTGATTTCATAAGCAGATATGATTCAATAAAGGATGGACACGTCACAGATGTATCTGACAGAGTCGAGAGGAAAGGCTGCGTTTTTAAGCACAGCATCAGTTTTTAAGGGTAGAACCTATGCCATCTCTTGCAGACCTGCTAAGGAATTGCAGACCCCTCTGAGCATCTCAGATGGTACTGGGCACCTATGTTTAGTAACGTCTAGATTAACTTCTTGCTTTAAATATTAAAGACAGGCAAATCAACTTATCCTAACACAGATTTCTAAAACAAATCAGTTAAATTCTCCCTTGTGCCTCTTTTTCTCTCCCTGTTGTTAGGAAAACACAAGGGCTGACTTACTTAGCTGTACTTATCTACAACATCCTGAGGCAAAGGCAGATCCCATTCCTAACTCCAGTTTGGAAGAACTATCCCAACAAATCAGCCATCTGAGCTCTGATGCCTGTCAACAAAGTTTTAAACCAAAACATACCTTCTGGAAATGCCTCTTAACTGTGGCCGTGTCCTCACAGCAGACTGAGGTTACCACAATGAGGATGCCCCAGTATCTGTTTAGCTGCTGAATGTTCCCAGACTGGCTGCAATCCCTATGGCACAGACATCCTTGGACATGCTTGGTGTCCTATATCCCATCACAGGCAGAAAAAATTGTATTCTGCATTCTTTGTGTGGAGCCTTTGGGTTATTTAAGAATAATCTGAAACAGATATTCCCATTAGGTATCAGGATAACTAATAGATGTTTAGTGGAGCAGTTCATGCTGCAGGGCACACATTGGGCTGGTAAACATTTCTACAGGTTGTAGACTCCACTTCAGTCTGTTACTCTACAATACTAGAGCTGGAGTGCAACTGTAATTGCACAAATTCTGATAAGAGCAGGGATAAATAAATAAAAAAATCTTAAAATAGCTGAAATAAGCTTAGAACTACAAATTTCTTACTGCCTGTTCATGCCTGACCAGTTTGGTGACCTTCTATGACAGGGCTGCAGTGCTGGTGGATGGGCCAGAGTGACTGACATCATTTACCCGGACTTCTGCAAAGCTTTTGACAGTGTCCTGCATGACATCCTTGTCTCCAAATTGGAGAGACATGGATTGGATGGATGGATGGGATGGATGGGATGGATGAATGGATGGATGGATGGATGGATGGATAAAGAACTGGCTGGATGGCGCGCGCAGAGAGTTGTGGCCAACAGCCAATTGTCCACATGGAAACCAGTGATGAGTGGGGTCCCACAGAGGTCAGTACTGGGGCTGATGCTGTTCAACAGCTTTGTCAGTGACATGGAACGTGGGATCGAGGCACCCTCAGCAAATTCACTGACCACACCAAGCTGTGTGGTGCAGTCACAGGCTGGAGGGAAGGGATGGATCCAGAGGGACCTGGACAGGCTGGAGAGATGAGACTGTGCAAATCTTGTGAAGTTCAACAAAGCAAAATACAGGGTCCTACACCTGCGTCGTGACAACTCCAGACACACTGACAGGTTGGGTGGGGAAGTGATTCAGAGCAGCTCGGAGGAGAAGGAGTTGGGGGTGATGAAAAACCAACAGAATCCTGGGCTGCATCCAAAGGAGTGTGGCCTGCAGGTCAAAGGAGGTGATTCTGCCCCTCTACTCTGCTCCTGTGATATCCCACCCGGAGTGATGAGCACAGTTCTTGTGCTCCCAACATGAGAAGGACATGGAACGGTTGGAGCAAGTCCAGAGGAGGCCACAAAGTTGCTAAGAGGACTGGAGCACTTCTCCCATGAAGACAGGCTGAGAAAGTTGGGGCTGTTCAGCCTGAAGAAGAGAAAGTTGTATGGTAAATTCATAACAACCTTCCACTACATGAAGGGGGCCTTCAAGGAGAGGGACTCTTTGTCAGGAACTGTAGTGATAGGACAAGGAGTAATAGGTACAAAGAGGGCAAATCTAGGTTAGACATTAGGAAGAAATTCTTTGCTGTGAGGGTGGTGAGACACTGAACCAGGTTGCTCGGGGAGGTGGTGGATGCCCCAACCCTGGGAGTGCTCAAAGCCCAGTTGGAAACGGCCTTGAGCGACCTGGTCTAGTGGGAGGTGTCCCTGGCATGGCAGAGGGCATTGGGACCAGATGATCTTTAAGGTCCCTTCCAACTCCTTAACATTCTATGATTCTGTGATTCCTCTGACATCTCAATGTCAGCACATAAAACCTTACATGATAAGGCACAAGCTTGTGATTTAAACGCACACACAGAGCAAGGAAGTGAGTGTGTCTCATGTAGCAAGGAAAGACCTCAACCCTCAGCTTCCACCTGGAGCACACAATGAGTAGCTGCAGGCAGAGAACTCATCCTGGCTGCAACAGCTGTCCTCGAGCTCTGGGACACAGCTTGCTGCAGGAAACCTCTGTGAAAGCTCCCCGTGGATGTGTAACAGGTCACACCGTGGCTGGGAAGAAGAAGGAAGGGCTAAATGTGTGCTCCAGGCCAGCAGCAGGAACACAGCAGCTCTGTAGGTAATGGACAGAGAAAGTTAAACTTCTCTTTTAATGAACTGAGAAACTGAATCTGCCTTTTGATTTCAATGCAGTTTCCAGGGGCTGTTTCTCTCTACTTTATAATTTCAGGAAAGGGTAAGGTCCAAAGGGGAAATCTGACACACAAAACCAAACAGAACTCTCAGTCTTGGGGCTTTGATTACTTCTGGATCCTCTCTGTGCTCTAGGAGCATTCAGATGGCAAGACCCTTATAGGAAGCAAATGCACCATATTGTTATAGCAGGATTTGAAACACCCTCTAATATGAATTACACAGTCTCACACGATCCAGTTTCATGCTATGCAACAGAGAAGCAGTTAAGCAAAAGAAGGAGAAAAACAGGAGAAGGGATCAAAAGATGCCTTTCACACAGCTATTTGAGAAAAATATAACCAGAAGTGTCAAGTAAAATAGATCAATATTTATTTTGATGCAGCTGTTGACAGTCACTCATGCTCCATCACTGGAAGCATTCAAAGTCAGACTGGAGGGGCTTTGGGCAATTTGATCCAGTGAAAGTTGTTGCTTTCCATGGCAAGAAGTTTGGAGCTAGATGATCTCCAAAGCATTTTATGATTCTAGTAAATATAACAGATTCTTAGGGAGTACCACAGTATAAAGGTGTTTTAAAATAATGCGGGGTTTTTTTAAAACATGCAGCATTTAAAATCATGCAGTATTCTCACATATCATAGTGGAGAATTAAAGGTAAAGTCTACAGTACTAGAAAAAGGATAAAGTATAATTTATCATTTTACTAAGTATGTATTTCACACAAAACCCACACAGTATAACATTAAAAGGATCATAAAGACTTGGCTTGCTTTAATAGTTGCATCCAAGAAAAGCTTAGACCTCTTCTTGCAAGTCTTTACACTTATCCTGTCCTCAGGCCACAGAGTCCTCATTCAGCTGCCATCCATTCAATATTTTGTTCATTCTTCCACTCAGTTTTAGTCCAGCATTTTGTTACAGCCAGTCTGCCAACTAAACAGCTTTGCTTTAATTTAAGAAAAATCTACTTTTACCCACCAGTACTTCCCTTACCTGGAAGACAGTGGGAAACCTCAGGTTACAGTCCTCTCGTTCAGGGCTCTGGAAGATTGCATACTGTTTTAACATGACACAAACATCTGATAGGACTTGAAGGAACTACTGCAGTATTAGAAGTTCAAAAAACAAAACAAAACAAAACAAAACAAACAAAAAAAAAAAGAAAAAAAAAGAAGGATTTTGTGAATAACACAGCCCAGGCCCAAAACATCATCTTGCAGACAGCCTTAGGAGCTGCAGAGCACTGCTCACTACTGCAATACCTCACAGAGGCACAATCAATATTTTTCTAAACACTCCTATGGAAAAAGGGCTGCCACTGCCATCTATTTTGGAAAACAAGTCCTGGACTTTTTCAGAGACACCCACACAAGCAGCTGAGATTTTCTGGAGGTCAATGCAGAACTCCTTGAACACTGGAACAGGCTGTCCAGCTGTGGAGCCTTCATCACCATAAATATTCAAAACTTGATTGAACATCGTCCCCTGTAACCTGCTCTAGCTGATCCTGCTTTGGGCAGGGCCAGGGATGAAGTGATCTCGAGAGGTGACTTCTGCATGGCCCATTCTATGAAATCACGAACAGGTTCCACACCCCACTGCTCCCAGCATGCATCCCACAGATTCCTGATCTCTGCCCCTTTAGTTCACCAACTCCTAACCTCTTCCTTGGTTTTACACACAACATCCTTTTTCCTCCACACACAAACATATTGCCATGCACCTATAGTCACATCTTACACTCCTCCATCCCAGTCAACCTTCAATACCCTAAACCTAAGTCACTTGGTCTCTTCCTAGGCCCCTTGTTTCCTCCTAGACCTCCCTCTGCCAATTTTGTGCAGTAAATCACAAGGGCAACTTCCTCCCCTGTTTAGCTTGGGCAGAGTGCAAACTGTCCTCTCACCTTGAGTGTTGCATCTCCCACCTTGTGTCCCACCTTAGATCTGGCCTAACCTACAGCATCACAGAAAAAGGAAGGAAAGTTGCAAAGAAATTCTGACACAGACTGGAAAACATCCAGTGCGTTCATCATGCCAGAGGAACTTAGCTGTTTATGTCTAGTTGCTCCTGAGCACCCAAAACCACCTGTGTTTATTCAAACACTTAAGGGCTATCTTATTAGAGAAGTTCTGAGAGAGGGACACAACAGAAAGACCATTTATTTTCTCTTTGGAGTATCTGCTCCTAAGCACATAAGTGCAGTCTTCCAAAGAGCATATGATCCATTTCTAATGTAGGCAAGACTGATTATTTCTCCTAGATTCCTCTGTGGAAATATCTAAACTATTTTGGCTGCAGTTTTCCCAAATTAATTCAGTCCAAGGAAGATGCCCCTGCATAAAGTGTTTCAGCCCAAGCAATTAAGATACAGCAAAATGATAAGCAATAAAAGCTAGAGTGTTACTATAAGAAATGCTGGACAACCTTAACAACACTCACTGGTATCACTCCCACCCAAAATACATATTAATTCACTAAACAGCCAGATGGGCTTGTTTGTTTAAGACTCTTCCCTAGAGGTTTTCAGATTCTTCTTTTTTTTTATATATGTCTTTTATAATGCAAAATACCAGCTGGCAGGCAGTACTAGTAGTACCTAACTGGAGTTTGCGTATAAAGATTATTTTTAAATATCCGAACCAAAGATTATTTTAAAATATCCGAACCAAACACTTGTCTGGCATTGCTTACAATAAGCACAATGTTTCAGCCTTGCAAGGAGAGGAGAGACATCATCCTCATCTGTGTCTGGGTAAACCATGGTGCAGAAAAGCTAAGTATGCTTGAAGTAGGTTGTATTACAGGTTGGAAAAGGACAGGGGAGCAGGCAGCTTACTCCAAGATATTCTTGAATGCAACAAATTATTCAGCCACAGGATGGCAATTTGTTGGCAAATCTCAAGCGAGTGGCAAACCAACACTTTTAGCAGTGAGGGAGGTTTCATGGTTGAGATTTGAACACCTACTTAAAGTTGCTCTAAGTGCTGACCTATAACTTCCAACCACCATTTTGCTTTCTAGGTCAACGACACCCCAAAGCCCATTTAAATGGGAAAGACAGAAACTGCTAGAGACATTATAGTCTTCCCTGGCTCAAGGTTGAAGTGCAATGGCTTGAAGGAATAAGATGAGGGAAAAGTCAAGCTCTTAACAGTTTTTTTTTTTTTTAAGTTGGGCAAAGCAAATCAAAAAGTTGTTATCCAGGCTGATGAATCCCACCTTTTACTACAGCTCTACAGTCTCTGTTACAACAAAACCAGAATAGGATATTTTTCAGCACTCCTACCACTCTGGGTAATGATAGTAGTTGCTAGTGGACACTTCCTTACCTCACATTCCTGTTTGCTTTCAGCAAATAGGTCATTCATGAGAAAAAGGAGCTTAGTGTAGAAACTTTTGAGACATGTCTACATTGCTTTGGAAAGAACTTCAGTCTTACTGACTTTTGAAATCCCATAGGACCAGTTCTCACCTGTCTTCTGAGTGGCTAGAAAAGTTAATCAGAAGAAATTAACTGACCTTCTTCATAGAGTTAATGTCCGAAAAAAAATCCTTCTCTCTTTGAATCAAAGGCCAAACAGCGTTTATGAAATGCATGTGTTGTAACTTTAAAATAAACTGAACATTAAGGATTTTCATAAAGGGGACCATGCCAGTTATATGATACTCTTTGGTCTATGGTAGTTCAAAGAAAGGTGAAAGATACTACACTGGATAGAAAATCAAGGAACCCTGTCTTAGCACCTGTGTAGACATCTGCTGCTCTTCTTAAAGCTTATTATTTATTGAAGAGACAGTGAGAACTACTACACATCTAAAGAGGTGAACCACAGGTGCAGAGAGCAACTGCAGGACTTCAGGGATTTGCGATAGAACAGGATTTTTCTTGAAGACCACAGGTAAATAATTCAAAAACATTTCCTCCTCTTAATGCCTCAGTTGAGCATATGACTCAGCATATGACACAGAGAAGTCAGTGATAACACAAGCCACCAAATGGTTTCTCACAATGGGGAGGACAAAGACTGAGTAGATGTGGAGTTAGAGCTGATCTGGGAGGATGACAACATACTCACTGCATGTCCCACCCATGTAGGCATGTCTCTAACACTGAGACAAAACAGCCAGGATATTGACAGATATAGATATCTGAATGGCTAAAGATGGAAGGATTTGGGTCTTTGTGTTCAGTAGTTTCTCAGCTGGAGTCTTGACGAGAACAGAGAGGGATTTCATTTCCCAATGAACTGAATCCCACCAGCAAAACTCACATTCAGCATTCAGTCAAAGCAGAATATCCTTCTACATGCTCTTACCAAAAATGTTAAGGAAAGACGTTATCCATCTCCAAAGGGAATAAAAAGAAAACTGTAGAGGATTTTCCCTGTAGGTTGCCCCTGTTATTCTTGAGGAACAGCTGCAGAGCACCTTATATAATTTAGCATGGTCAGAGTCCAGGGAATGACTGCAAAGGCTGGCTGCACGTGTGACAGAAGGAAGGACACTTTCCTTTTCCTTCTCAGCCTTTTAGGTCTGGCGGAAGGGAGGGGAAACATGTTTTTGCTTCCCCTCTGCCATTCCACCCAAGCAGAAAGAATTCCCACACACATAATCAGCAACCAAGCCTTGAACAGAGCCAAAACCCTGGGCACAGCTCCATCACCAGAGTGTATTTTATGGTCTTCCCTGCCACCTAAGTGCTAAAAGAAAACTCCACGTGCACACACCACAGCCTACACAGACGGTGCAGATGGGAACATGAGGCACCTGGCACTACCCACAGCAACATCATGGCAAAACATCCAGAATATTGTTATGTACAGATCCAGCAACCAGTGAGGAGAGCTGCAAAACGTGGCTCTTACTGCTGTGCCCTTAGAATCCCTGACTCAGTGTAGGGGGCTGGTAAGGAAGAAACACTGGGGCTGATGGGCTGCAGGAAAGGCTCAGGGGTTCTTGTTGGACAGTGAGATGGAGGCGAGACTTGGCAGCAAAGACAATGGGCCTCCAGGGCTGTACCAACAAGGTTACAGCCTGCAATAAGGCCTCCCTCCCTGCCTCAGTGCTCTTCATTATCCTTCCAAATACTGAGCCCAGCTTTGGTACCCCCAATACAAGGGGAATCTGGATAAACCAGAGCATAGAGGACCACTGAGAAGAAGGGATCTGAAGAACTTTTCAAGTAAGGAGAGAGTGGAAGACCAGTTTCTTCAGTCTCGATAAGGCACTGCTTTGGACTGGCTGTTAAAGGGTCAGCAGCCCCCCACTACTATCGGGAGAGATCATCCAGAAGATGGAAAAAGGTTCTTCATGGTGGTGCAGGACAGGGGAACCAGAAACAACAGGCATAAATTTAAATGAGAGAGATTCAAACCTTTTTCCCCTGAGGACGGTCAAGCAGTGGAGCACAATGTCCAGAGGGGTTGTGTGGTGTCCATCCTTGGAAATTTTCAACACTGGACTGGATAAAGCTCTGAGCAATCTTAGCTGGCCCCACGACTGACTCTGTTTGGAGCAGGGAACTGAGCTAAAGACCCTCTGGATTATTCTGTGATACCTGTGACCTGTCTCACTACAGAAGTCACTTCCCCAGTTTTCCAAATCTTCCCTTAGTGGCCTGCCTTGCACTCAGCCTGTGAAAGGAAAAGCAGAGATTATATGTTTGTGTACTTCTCAGTGACGACATCCTGGCTAACAGATTGGCACAGCAGGTACATGTCAGGCCAATAAAAAGGAAAGGGAAAGGAGGCTAAAGATAATCATGGAATTTATCAGAGCATTACATCACATTCTTTTATTATCCTTCCTTCTCCAGTCACAAACACAGCAATAGCATTGACTTCATTACCCAGCTCTGAAATTAAATGGGGCAAGAGAGAGGCTCAATCTCTTCAACACAAAGGGAAAAGTAAACATTTCCCTCTGCCTTGAAAGCCTGCATGACCCAGTTCCCTGCCAACACCTAGACATGAGAGATAAGAAAGATAAAGGAGGGATAGATTGAGGTGAAAAGCAGCAGAGTTCTTCTCATAGCCTGCCTGTTGAGATGATCCCTCATCTGTTGTTTTGTCCAGTTCCCACCACAGAGCATGCCCTTGTTTGCCCTTCTTGCATGGGATGAGGGATGGCAACAGACCCTCTGTGTTAATTAGGTTTTAGCATCATCCTCTGCAATCTACAGAAACAACCCAAACCAGCACATGACGTTTCGATTTTAATGGGATCCTTATGTCTGAGTGGCCACAGCACAGACCGCGACAAGCGCCGCCTCCTACCAGAAATCACAACAACCTGAGTGCAGAATGTCACTCAACACGAAGTGGGGAAAACCTCGAGAGATCATCCCAACCCTGCCTGTCTTGTTATGAACAACATGGCCTCCTCCAGGATCCCACTCCTCAGAAAGCAGTTGTACCCTTCCCTTCCAGGCAAAACCAGGTTCATTCATTCATGTGGCCAGGTACCATCACCTGTATTTTTGTTTGAAATGGAGAAAAAAGTGATACCCTTTTGTTTAGCCCTGTTCTGTCACCAAGCACCACCATTACTCATTTCAGGGTGACCTTTAGTAAATCCTCTGCTGAAGTATAGCTGTGACATAAGGAACAAACAGGGTCATGGTGGGTGCAGAATAATGATGTGTCACCCACAAGAAGTTGGAAGCGACTGTGCTCAGGTAGAGATTGAAAAGGGAGGCTTTGTCAATATTGGCCCTGAACAGCAGGATTGTGTGCTGTGATTAGTCCTGCTGCAAGATCTTCACTGCAGCCCTGAGGAAAATAAAACCTGGCAGGGAATTCAGCCTGCTTAGATAGGAGAACTCTCTCCTGCAGAGACCTGGGGGTCTCCAAAATGCCACTCAAAGAACACCCATTTGTGTTTATCTCTAGCATCAGCAGTAGCTAGGAAAAACACCAGAACTGAGCTAAGAATCAATTTGAGCTACTTCATCAGAAGGAGACTGAATTCTGCCCTGGAGGCCTGCGAGGGCTCCCAGTTTCCACAAGATTTTCCCAGAGACCAAAACCAGTGTTCACCCAAGACACTGACCTCTCTGCCTGTTCAGTGACTGACTGGCTGGGCAGGCAAGGGGGATGGAGGCACTGCCAGCTCCAAAGCGTCTCCCCTGGAACAGAGGGAGCAGCATTGCACATCCCAACTTCCAGGAGGTGCCGAGAGTCAATTAAATATTATTAAATATTATTATTCAAGTGCCAGAGTGGGAAACTCAGCTGAGCACCTTGCTCCAAAAGCAATGCAGAAGTCCAAGTTTCCTCACTCATCATGTTTTAATGACCTGAAATCACACATGAATATATACATTTGTATATTCATACATACATCCACAAATACACTATTTTTTAAAACATATATGAATTTATACAAATGTACACAGACATTAAATACGTGAGTATACACATACGTATTATAAATTAGTCCATAATCACATATTGGCAAGATATTTTATGTGTGTGTCTGTGTGCTTTTGCAGAAATAACTTTGGGTATTACAGAATTAATCCAATTACACACAGGTTTACTGTGCATTTAGCATAAATAAGGTTCAATCCAAGTTCCTAGAATAAGTTAATATTTTTTTATGTAAAACCTCTTTTCCTCTTTAATTTGAAATTTAAAATATATTTTGGGAAGATGACTAATACAATGCTGGCTGTAAGGGATAAGCTCAGTTAAAAAAAAAAGAAAAGTTGTTTTCTAAAATATTCTCGTATTTGTATTTTTCAAGTTCTAAATTACCATAAATTAACATTTTCAATTACCCAAAGAGCATTCCTATGAAAGTTCAACAAATCTGTTACAATCACGAAGAAAATGATCTCTGATTATATCAATCTTTCCAGTTTCACAGACTTGCAAAGACTTTGTCAGCTTCTAAAAAAGACTAAGAAATTTGAGATGAGATTGAAGATGAGATTGACTACTTATTTGTCCTCCTGTTTCTCTAATATGACAAATCAATTAAATAAACTGAATCCTTTGAACTCATGTGGTGAAGGACATTAGAAAGTTTTTTTTCCACTAACTCAACCGTTTTGCCATTTTCTTTTTTCATTCACTTCCTATGCTCCTAGAACTCCTTGGACGTGAGCACACACCAAAGGAAAAGGAGTCCTGAACACTAGAGGGCAGATAAGAAACAAACCATCAAGATTATCCCTCATCATTCAGTCACTGAAATGAAAATTTTCTTCTAGTAATTTTTACTCTTTCTTTTTTCATTCCAAAAGCAACTTGTGATTATTTTCACTTTAAATATCTGTGCCAATGGTCATAATTGCACAGCACTTTATTTTCTCTCTGATATTCCTTGAGAAGCAAAGAGGAAACTTCATGAAAAGAAAAATCACATTGAGACTTCGAGATTGGAGGGCTGTTACTTACTGAAACCAGTGGAGAATAACCCACGGCAATAATATATTCTCTATATAGAGAGGGATTTCTGGAGCAAACCAAACTGGTACATACACTGGTGGTGCACGCATCAGGTCTGAGTTACAGTGACCAGCATCCAGGGCCACCTGCTTGTACATTAAAAATGAGATTCACTTGCTTGGCTCTCATTTCATTGCATTTTTCCTCACTGTCCTTTGTTTCTTCCACCCCTGTGAACACTCTGCAATTACCTGTCCCCCTCCTATAACCCCACACACTGAGTTTCCTGCATTTAGGTGACAGAGATGAGATTTCTGTCACTCTCAGCCACTGGCAGTCTTTGGTAGAGAGGCAGAGCTCACACACACAGCAGGAGTGACACACACATTTACAAATATAAGAGAGGTTACCACAGAATCATAAAGTAATAGAATGGCTTGGGTTGGAAGGGACCTTAAAGATCATCTAGCTTCAAACCCCCTGCCCTGGGCAGAGACACCTTCCTCTAGACCAGCTTGCTCAAAGTTCCATCCAGCCTTACCTTGAAAACTTCCAGGGGTGGGACATCCACAGCTTTTCTGGGCAACCTGGCCCAGGGCCTCACCACCCTCACAGTAAAGAATTTCTTCCTAATATCAGCTAATCTAAATCTCTCCTCTTTTAGTTTATAACCGTTCCCCCTTGTCTTATCACTATCTGCTCATGTAAAAAATCTTTCTCTCTCTATTTTATAAGCCCCCATCCCTCTGATCATCATCCCTCAGGCTGCCAGGAACAGTCAGTCTCTAGACATTTGAGAAAATTCACCTCCTATCTCAGGACAGCTTGAGCAAATGCTTTTAAAAAAAGTAAGTCGCGGCCTCACATAAACCTCTGAATCACACCTGGGATGAAGCAATCCTGCTTAACTCCTTTGCACATCCTTAGCATGTCTCTTCGCACCACCAGGAGCCTGGCAGACTGCTGTAATTCAGAGAGATGCTTCAGAACTATTTACAAACACACCTCCTTGTGCAGCATTGCTCTCTCAGCATAAATGCAAATACAGCCTCTGCAGTACCTCACACACACAACATTTACTGCTATGCAGATCATGCCTAGATGTTTTGGGAAGCTGCCTTTTTCTAAATGCTGAAATAAAAAACAAATCTGCTATTCTTCCAGACAATTTTTTCCCTGGCAAGCCTCAGTCTAGGGCCATCTAGAATGTATCTTGTGGATTTTTGTTTCCCCCTTGGCAGGGGAAACAAAAATAGCCAGGCTCTGCTGCCTGAGTGTATAGACAGAGACATGCAGCTGCATTAGTGGGGCTCAAAGCCTGAACTGATGCACATCAGGAGCTCTCAGGACTTACTGATTTGGGGTGCAGACACATGCACCCATGTTATACAGCCTCTGGTTCAGGGTGGGCTCTCACAGGCATGCAAAAATGCAGACCACAACCTTCATGCATCCTGTCTTCTGGAGAACCAAGACACTTCTCTCAACCATACGAAATGGACATTGAGATCCTGACAAAAAATCCCTTTGAGAAGCCTTAAAGGAACCAGACAAAACAGTCATTCCTGCCAAAGGGCCAAACACCCACCCAGCTGCACAGTCACTCTCCCTCCTCAGAGGTACAAGGAGAGAAAGCACAGTGAGAGAGCTCGTGGACTAAGGTAAAGACAGGGAGATCATTTACCAGTTCCTGTCATGGGCTAAACAGGATGATATGGAGAAAATTAATTGAATTTATTCACAATTAAAATATATTCTGGAATTGAGAAAGAAAGACAAGCAGCACAAAAAACATCTTCCACCCAGCTTTTCTCCAGACCCCCCTATCCCACGTCACTCCTGACTCCTCTCCCCTGACAGGGTGAGGATGGAGCAGTGGTTGGTCCCTCCCAGCCTCCCCGGGATGCTCCTCCCTGCTCCCCTGTCTCTCTGCTCCAGGTCAGGCCTTTTCCCAGGCTGCAGCCCTTCGGGGACAGATGCTCCTGCCAGGGCTCTCCGAGGCTGTGAATTTGCTGTGGATTTGCTGTGAATTCAGCAGAGCTGTCATTGTGATGAGTCTGTGGAAAGCAACTCCATCGCATGACCTAAATGCAAGGGGACACTAAACCATGTTCTGATAAGGACAAAACTGCATCCCCCAGAGATGAGATAAAGAACAATTTCTGCCTTCACAAGTTAACTCATCTCCTTCGTGCTCTCCCTTGTTACCACATTCCAATGGGCTGTGCCTCACCTTCGCTCTTCCCCAACGAGCTCCATTTCTGTGCTTGGGAGAGCTCCGCCCGTGAGTGAGCTCCCCACAGCACAATATAAGAAAGATATAAAGCTATTCGAGAGTGTCTAAAGGAGGGCTACAATGGTGAAGTGTCTAGAGGGGAAGCTGTATGAATTGTGGCTGAGGTCACTTGGCTTGTTCAGCCTGGAGGAGACTCTGGGGAGACCTCACTGCACTCTACAACTTCCTTACAAGGAGAACCAGAGGGGCAGACACCAACCTCTTCTCTCTGGTGAAGAGTGACAGGACCTGAGGGGTTGGCAATGAAGCTGTGTCAGGTTTAGGTTGAACATTAGTTAAAGGTTCTTCACCCAGGGGGTGGCTGGGCACTGAACAGGCTCCCCAGGGAAGCGGTCACAGCCCCAAGCCTGACAGAGCTCAAGTATTTGGACAACACACTCAGACACTTGGGGTGATTCTCGAGGCTGCCTTGTGCAGGGCCACGAGTTGGGCTCGATGATCCCTGTGGGTCCCTTTGAACTCAGAATATTCTATGGATCTATAGACACAATAGAGGTACAAATGGCAAAGCATTTTGAATTTGGTTCAGTACAGGTAAGGAATTACCCATCCAGCTGTAAAAAATGCCTGCTTGTAGCATCAGATGGAATTGTGTTTAGCATTTCTAAGCACCTGTTTTCAAGAGAAAAGAAGGGAAATGGAAGGAGGAATTAAAAAGGTGACTACAATTGTTGTGGACAAGGATACACAAAAAGCTCAACTCGGCACAGGAGTATAAAGGTTGTGGGAGGATATGGTGACTCATACTTGTAAAGGCTGAATGTCAAGATAGTGGAAGAGTTAGCTAACTTTAAGTATGATACTGGCACAAGATCAATGGGATATATAATGTTCAGAAATAGACTTAGGTTGGAAAATTACAAGATGATTTCTAGCAATCCAGGGATGGTGGTTTTGCCCAGGCAAGACTGATAAGGTTTGTCATGGACTGAAGAAAGAAAAAAATTGCTTCTCTTTATACTACTCGACTTCATCTTCTTCCTCAGATCTCAGAGGGGCTTTGTTAGATTGAATTTCTTCTGCTGCAGGAGGGTAGGATAAGTGCTAACAGCCATGTCTCCTACTTCTTGAGGAATCATATCATAGCGGCTCCAGGTTTCACACTGGGAGGTAGGAAAGTTAGTATTATTTATCAGGCATCAAATTATCCCAGTGATTGTGCTACGAAATGGGTTTGTTTTGGAACGGGTGTCAGCAAACTTAAGGGTGTTTTATGCCTCTAGCCAAGACTTGGTATAATTTGGTTTTTTAGATATCACTGTCAGCCAGTCTTTTAAGCCTCAATTTGGCACTTAATTCCCATTTATTTAAATGGAACTGAGGCAACCAAGCACCTCAGTAAAACTGGCCCCAAATATTTTTTCATACTTAATTCCCTGGTCAATAAATATAACGTAGAAAATCTGTGCTGCTGTTCTTTGGCCTTTCTCTAGACTCAGTTTTGAGCTCTGTGGTTCACTGAAGACACCTTAGTCAGAGTATGTGCCTGCACTTTTTTGTGAGATAAATAACAACAGGAGCTGGGAATGCATAAGTAATTCACATGTGCCAGCAGGTGTGAATCCTCCACCTTCTTTAACAAAAGAATATTCTTCAAAAGTACCTCTAAACCTCTGCAAGAAACTGTATGGAAGGGAGAAATTAAATCCTAGAACATTCATTTGTCCTGGTTTTTTAACACTGAAGCAAATCTTGCCCATATATTAATTTTGCATGCATTATGCACTCGGGCTAAGTACTAACTGCACATTTGTACCTACCTAGAAGAAAGGAGGTCAATGCTAGAAGTGTCCTGGATGGCAAACTGCTTTGCTTTAAACTTAATCAAATAGTGAAAGAATTAAAAGTGATAATGAACCTACAATAAAGCAAGGAAATGTTACGTAATCAGGCCCCACTCGTATAAATGGATCTGAAATTCCTGCTTATTTAACATTTTAAGTTTCCTCTGTTGAATAATACATCATCTATTGAACGATTTAAGTTAGAACACGGAGCTGAATGTTACATATTAAATATTAAGTGTACAGCAAGGAAAACAGTTGAGTTCCTTGCGGGCATACAACTCTGGGCTCCGTGGTTCGGAGGGAAGGAGGAGGGCATAGTCCCCATGTGGGGGGCCCTGGTGGAAAATAAGGATGGAAGGAAGCAAAGGGACGATTTCTGTGACTGGCGGGCTTTTTTTCTGCAATTTTAATGAATCTATACTGATGTGTGTCATAAAAATAAGTTGTAACTAAATCTCCTTACATCTCTCCTACTCTACAGAATATTTTTCATGGAACAGTTCCTTTAGCAGCAAAAGGAATTGTAAGAGACTGATAAATCACATCAGTCATGCGGGTTGCATAATGTTAGAGTGTAGTGCAGTATTTTTCATTCTTGTCATTATTTATTTAATGTTTTCAATGGGAAAAAAAAGGTCTTTTTATGGTCTATTATCCCTTGAAATGCAGAACTTCACAAAGTTGAAAGGATTTTGACAAGACAAACTCAATAGAATTGATGCAATTATTTTGGTACGAAAATTTATTTGACTATGTTGCCCTCCTCTGACCCCCTAAAGAAGGAGCCACAGCAGTAGAAGATGTTCAAGAACACAGTGAACTTTGAAAATTTGGGAACTACTCAAAACAGTCAAAGAAACTGGACAGCATATGATGTACTACAAAGCAGGGACATCTTATTTAAGTGAATGGCTAAAAAAAGTAGATGCTTGAATGACAAACCCATATCACGGCTACAAACGAGAAGTTTGGGAACTTCTTACAAAGTTTGTGCCTTTAACTATCTTTGATTGGTGTTTAAATGCTTAACAGTGCACAGAGCACCTGGTGTGGTCTAGTTGGACAAATTCAACTAGTTATTCTGAATACGCCGGTCATCTAAACTGGAAATACCTGGCTAATACCTGGAGACAGGTCAGAGATTCATTTTCCTAAGAGCTAGTCGTGGTAAATCTCATGTTCCTGTGTAACTGCAGCTGAAATTTCAGCTGGCTTTAGGACCGAGCACAGACTAACTGCATGACACTTAGCAACTGTGCTAAAAAGTACAAGGATATATTTCAACCTTAATTTTCTCAAGTGGAAACTTCCCTGCTTGCTTTGTATGAAACGTGTGACCTGCTGTTACACTGAGAGTGAGCAGTGATGGATGTTTGTCTGGGCAGTGTGAGAAATAGGGCCCTCATTCTTTGATCTGAAGCAACTGTTCTTTCTTTCATAAACCTAATTACTATTCACTGTGGCGATGACTTTTATTGAATTATTTATCAAGATTTAGATGCTGGAAAAGGCTGAAACAACACTGCTACCATCCCTTTATGAATCCATTAAAAAGGGAGCATACACCTTGCTCTTGAGCAAAAACACATCAAGGATTTTTTTCTTGTCCACAATCTTTACCCGAAGTTGAAATTAAACTATAAAATATCAGAGAAATTAATTGTGCATCCAGAAATGTACTTTCAACACACAGCACCTCCTAAGTGTTGTCTCCTCTTTACACTTTTCTAGAGGAATGATATAGCTGTACTTGTACACTCTTCAGCCTGTGGCTGTGCTGTATTAAATGCTGTACGGACAGGAAAAGAAACCCCACAGCTCTCAAAAGGCACATATCAACCCAGAGCAGTTTAAAACTGTTCTTTACTGCCCCACAGAATCCACACAGTACCAGACTCCAGGCACCAGATTAATTGAACACCTGAGCTTTCTCGTTGCTTATCGATATTTTCATAAAGGCAACGCACATAGAGGTAGAGGTGGGTCAGCAGGACTGCGTACAGCTAATTAGACACAAAAAATCCCCACCTTGGATTAAGTTTTCCAGGTTTTAATTGCAATCAAAAGAGCAAGAGGAATTCACAAGTCACTTGAAGGTTTTGTTTTGGTACAGACATGGGCAGATCTATTTGGAATGTAGCTCCTGAATGTGAGAACAACTGTGATAAAAAAGAATTAAACATACAACCAGCCAGTTGTGATGGAGAGGCCATTGCAGCAGGGAAAACATTTTACTAAGCAGAAGAAACCTGAGGCCTGCCTGAAATATTCTCTAAAAGCGTTAGGGCTGAATATGCAGTTTGAAACATTCAGTGGAAAACTTCAATTTCATGCTGACTTCGTTCATTTTTTTTACAGCTTCCTCCTATAGCATTTTATGAAGAGGAAGATTTTCTAGGCAGTAAACATTCCTATGCAACAACACATTTGGATAAGTGTTTAATTTCAAGTATATTCTTATTTCCTGTGGTTTGCTGAATCATGTGCCAACTCAGCTGGAAGCCTCAGGTACTGCACTGAACCTGTGTGGGCAGGTTTGGGGCAAAAGGGGGCTCTGGGGGCAGCTTCTGAAATTTCCCCTGAGTCCTACAGAGCCAACGCCATCCAGGACCAAGGGATAACACACTTCAAACCCACCAGGGGGAAATTTGATCCATCTCACCTGATCTTTTTTAGCCTTCTGTATGCCAAAGCACAAGATTTAGGATCCACTTCAGAAAACTCACCAGCAGCATTACTGAGCCTCTTGTTATCCATGTACAAACATCTCATCCCTTTCTAATTGACTTTCACCACAGTTCTCAGGACTTTGCACATCCTAATCACAAATTTTTGGGGAAAAAAAACATTTTTGTTGGTTGAATTTGAACTCCTCACTGTTTAGTTTCAGTGGCTGTGCTTAGTTCCAAATGTTCAGATCTAGGGAAAACACAGAAACTCTTGATCTACTTCCTCAGAAATACTGGTATAGTTTTTAATAGTATTAAAATTCATAGCTTTGCTTCAAAGAAGACTTCTCACAGTACTTTATATTAGAGTCATCACCCTTCTTTGCACTCATCTGAGGTCTAAAATATCCTTTTTGAGATAAGGCATCAGTTGTACACATAATATCTCAAGTAAAATGCACTTTTTTCTTAGAAGCCTCTAGCACACTCCCTATATGTCACCATGTATTTTTCTTCTTTGCTGTTTAACTCTGCAGTTGACCAAACCAAGCCTAACTGGGGTTTTTAGTTCAATGAAACTTACTCTGAAGCAATTAAAACTGTAAAGGTAGTCTCATTTTTCTCTCCAAATAATGATAACCATCCCACTTTGGACCAAGTGATTGTTTGAGATGTTTTTCAAGTAAGTAAAACATATTGGTTTATACATTTATATGCATGTAAAAGTTGATTTCCAATGCTCCCTACACCAACTGTGATTCCAGTTGCAGTGGACATGAAAGGAAACTTTAAAATTCAGCCTCCTTGGGAAAAAAAAAGTTTACCACTCTGAGTTCTACTTCTGTCTGCACATTCTCTCTGATACTCTTTATGCTTTCATAATCATATTATCTGGCTTTTGAAATACCTTCCCCGTTCTGTATGAAAGCCTGAGCTATTGCAAAAGAAACCATGAATCTGCCACTCATCAGTGTACTGCTGAATGTGAATAATGACAGTCAGTGGAAAAAAAAAGAAGTGATTTTTTTCTCCCTCCATCTTGTCTTTTCTAATCCCTTTCTCTTAGGTTTGTATTTTGGACAGTGCCTGTAGACAGCACTGAGAGAAAGGTGGGAAGCAAAGGCCAACTGCCAGAAGTAGGGCACAAAATTAGTCTTGATTTCTGTTTTTATTTCCTCTTTGCATAGTTCTAAATTTGATTTTTTTTTTAAACTTTCTTTTCAAGTATAAAATAGCAATAGTGTGGATGCAACAGAGATCTTTTTAGAAATGTGAGGGAGTTCATTTGTGGAAGTGAAAGGCAACAGTGAGGAATTAATCAAAGTTAAAAATCAAAATCAACACAGACATGATCTCCTCCATAGTAAATCAAAAGATCTCCATCAACAAAATAAAGAAATCACAACTTCTTCTTTTTTTTTTTTTTTGGTAATTATTTGTTATATTTCAACTGCAAATTGATGGAAGATTCCAGATGAACTGGACTTTTGGGATGTGCCAAAGGTCTCTGCAGCAGGGCACTAGCAATGAGTCTTAACCCATGCTCAGCAGAATTTATCTGTGTGGGAAAAGACAAACCCTCCAACACGGTTGTAAGCCCATTAGAAGCAATGTTAAGAGCCATGGGAGGGATGGATAGTTTTTGATGTAAGCCAGAAGAGCTAAATTGTAATTATGGAAGTCCTGCTACATAATTAGACAGAAACATGCCCTTCTCATCACCAAAAAGTACCAAGAGAAATTAATTTTCATATGAAAGAAAATGAAAATTTAATCTCTTCTCCTGGCTCTTTTCTTTTTTTTTCATCAGTCCAATTAAATGGCAAATACATCCCTATTACAAGTGTGACCTGCAAACCAGACTGTCCTCAGAAAGCTACACAGTACCACGATTGTCCTAAGCCTTCAGGCACTGCAGAGAAACAAAACTGATCAGCAGTGTGGTCTCGCTAAAAAGTAAAAGTTTTTCTTACCCACTTGTTAGATAACATGGTTAAACACTCGTGCAAATTCTCAGAACTCCAGTTTAAAGCCCAGGTTGTTGAAAGTTGCTAATATAGTTTGTGATGTTGTTGGGATGTTCAGGGCAGAGAGACAATAAATTAACACAGACAACTGGATGTTCTTGGGCATCCAATTTCATCGGGCGTAGAAAACAACAATAAAGTGTGAGATGAGGAGGAGGGAATGGAAAACTCCCTGAGGAACCTTCCAGACAACATATTTCATCAGCAGATATGAAAACAAAAATGCCACAGCGAACACAAGGAGGTATCCAAAGTGGAAGCTCACAAAAGCCACAGAAGGATATTGTCTGCAGCAAACCAGGGGAAACACATACCACAGAAATTAAAGCAATCATCTTCCACCTATGGACAGATACAAGCCAAGGGTTTAGAGCTGGTGAAGATGGGGACCAGGATATTCCAAGGTAGGCAAGGAAAGAGCCACCTTCCAGCCATGGGATGATAAACAGGGGAGAAGTCTGACTTTGTTTTCACCAGAATCTCCTGTGGTTGCTTCTCTGCTTTTATCACACCAGAGCCTGAAGCGACAAGCATCATTCTTCATGTTTGCAGTCCCACCATCAGTAAAGATCGGGATCCCTTTCCCCAATGTTGCCATGAGAAGCTGTGGATGCCCCATCCCTGGAAATGCTCCAGGCCAGGTTGGACGAGGCTCTGAGCAACCCGTTCTGTGGAAGCTGTCCCTGCCCATGGCAGGGGGTTGGAACAAGAAGATCTTTAAGATCCCTTCCAGTCCAAGGCTTTCTATGATTCTAATGTTTTAAACTTCTCTGGTTATCTGGGTTATTCATTTGCACCTCTGTTTCAGTAAGTATGTTCAATTCCTAAATATATTTTATTATTATTTTCTAGAGAGGAATGCACACAAGTACAAATGTTTGAGACAATACAAACCTATAGTGTTAGGGTTTCAGAAGTGTGTGGCAGAGAAGCAGGTCAGGGAAATATCAAAGACAACAATTTTAAGATATTTTCTAAACAGAAATTTCAAAAGTTCCAAATAAAATTGGTAGAGGAAATCAACTTAATTTTAAAATTCCCATTTAAATATGTAGTTTTCACAGTAATAGAATGCAAATTCTACCTTCTTACTGCCACAATATTTTCCCCATACTGTTTTTCCCCCATTCTGGCTGCAAAAATATTTATCACTAATTCTGCTTCCCATAGTCTTTTCATAAAGATTTTGAAATCATGTTAAAAGTGAAGAATCGCAAGGATTTTGATCTTTCTTGCACTAGATAAGCACTTGCAATTTCTGGAGCCGTGCTGTGAGAGCACAAAGCCAAGCTTATCAAAAGGTCAGTAAGAGCTGGGTAAGCAAAGACCATCTGCAGCAGAGTGTCTTTGGAGCAGCCAGTCTCCCAAATACACCAATGTTGATACATCTGCAATTCGATAAGAAGGAGACTGGTCAATCTTCCCAGAGCAAATCTTTAAGGAATAGCAAAGGAAAAGGAGGAAGGGAAAGGGGAAACTGCTAAAATTCACCTGCTTCCGTTATCAGAAGTTCTCCAGCAGCTGACTCATAAGTGTTCAGCATCGTGAAAGACTGTAAATGCTTTCCTGAAAAATTGTGCAACCCAGAGGACTGATTTTCAAATATCAGGCATAATCAGTTCTTTCAGCAGAGCCAGGACCGGGATCTTTGCTTGGGCTTATCTTTCTTGAGCTAACTCACTGTACACAGACAACCGACTGCCTTTGTCCCACAACATCTTTCTGCATTCTTCCCAAGCCAGTGCTAACACCACTATCAGTACAACACAACAGCAGCCAGAGATAAGAAAAACAAAGTGATTGTAAACATATTCCCATTACAAAAATGCGATTGTCCTGATCATCTCAGAGACAAAAGCTGCTTTTTCAGAGTAATGGCAGAGCATTTAACATTGCCAACTGCAGAGGAAACTGTTCAGTACAGCTCAGGCCACTGCTAAATTGCAAAATGCGCCTGTGGCAGCTTTGAACACAATCCATCTGGGAGAGTTCTGCCAGCCAATGCACACGAGGTATAATAAAAAAGCTATTAAACACTTCTTGAGCTGCATTCTCAACCTTGAGCTCCTTTTTAAGGGACTTAATACAACGACAGTGTCTTGCCTGAAAATACATTCAAAGAATCATCATGGATCTTTCACATAGGTATTTCAGCTATCAGGAATGTTATTTCAGAGGGCCATCTTGGTTTTCTGTCTCTAAATGAGATCTTTACACGGAATTCTTTGCAACCCCACCACCATCACTTTAAGTTTTAGTCTTTTCTTCTATAGCATGTCTTGTTATAATCTGGTTCCAATTGCTTTGAGAGAAATAGAAGTATCAAGGTATTTTTATTTTCCTGACATATAGAGCACCTCTATTGACTGATTAGAAGATCCTTGCCCTGAACCTAGTGCCCTGAACTCCATGACTTCTACACAATGTTCTGTAAAAGCCAACATTCTTCTTTTCCTTTTGCATGCTCCCCCCAAATCAAATGACTGTTGATTTAAACCGGTAGGAAAAAAAACAGTTATTGTAAAAGGCTGTGTTTGATTACTTGGGAATTAGGGGAGTTGTTTGGTTTTTACTGTTTTTAATTACAAATCTCATGTTTGAAAACATTTAATAAATTTTTTTGTTTTCAAAATCCCGTCCAAATTTTTTTTGTAAAAATGGAAAATCATAAAATACTTTTAGCAACAGTTTTTCTGTATGTACCGCTTTGTATTAAATTAAGGACGTGACAATACATATCAACAGCCCTAAAGCTTCTGCTGAATTATGGGCAAACTCCCCCTAAAAGTTTGTCCTCCTTTGCTTTCTTCATCACTATGGACTTAATAATTTCTCTGCCTGCAACACAAGTTTTAATCTTGCAAAGTCTTAAACTGAAATGCAAACATTCAGGTCCTTACATTTAGTCTGTATGTCGGCAGGTTCATTTCACAGGAATTTTGCTATCTCTGCACATACCTAAAGCTCATCCCCTGCCCCCCTTACCCCTCTCTGACCAGGAACAGCCTTTTCCCTGTCCTTGATGAATGCAGTCCTGCCATGGTCATTGCCTCCTCGGCATGAGATTTCAAAGGACATTTTCCCGGCCTGCCATGGGCTTATTTTGTGTTTCATTAACCTGTCCTCCTTTGCCAAAACCAGTTTGAACACTAACCTTTCACCTCACTTTGTGCACTTCCCTCACTTCACCCCTCATTCAGAGCTAGTGAGAATTGCTAAAGTTTTCAAATGTTGTTTTCTCATCTTGCCATTGAGTTCCTGCCTTCAAGGAAACTTCCAGAAACATGCAGTGGGCTACCTTATTATTTTCCTTCAAATACCTCCTTTTCCATCAAGCACTTCACAAACGTTGTATGGTTTAGAAGAAAAAGCAAAGGACTTAACGACACCTGAATCCTAAAAGCAAGACTTGGAGAATTACAGGAAAATGGACTCTAAAACAAATATGGTGGAAAATTCTGCCATCTGCCCTTTGGAAAGTGTTGGGTTAAATAGGTGTGATGAACCTTTACAGCCCCATTGTTCATGGATCAAGGGCTTCACATCTTCCCAACTTTTTTCCTTCCTAAGCCACAGAAAACACAAGAGTAATCCACTTTGCCATGACAGTCTTTACTCTAACAAGTCTGTATCACATGGGATATTGTCACACTTTATGCTTTTCCAATTAACCTTGAAGCCTTTCCCTCCAAGGAAAATTTCTATTTTGCAGGACATAGCAAAACACCGGAATTTCTTGATAAATAGGAGTCATGTGGAGTAAGTGAGGTTGGCTCTCTAGAGAATTCCCTTTTAGTCATTTGAAAAACAAAAGAGAGGAACTAAAGAGACAAATTTAACCCAAAAATATCTGGAATGATGTTAAAAGCAAAGGAATGTGCAGTAGTATCACACACTATCTTGTTTTAGTACCAAGTATGACCAAACCCTGCCATTTTCAGGCACACGGGTTCAGTATAAACTTTAGTAGGCATTCACCAGGAGATCAGGTTTCCATCTCACTGGGAAAAGCTAACAAGGTCTGTTGTTTCTGGTTAGGCAATAAGCCCTGGACGCAGAATCCCAATGCCACACTTTCTCCCCTAAAATAATTTTGAGCATTGATTGCTGGAGAAGAAAAATCAGCAGTGGGGGTTTTTTAACATAAAACCACAGTTACTGTTGTAATAAAGCTCTTCTATGTCCAACGAAGCAGAGTAGGACAAATGAATGGATGTTCTCCTGATGGAATTTTCCAGGATAGCAAAGCTCGTGTTGATTTGCAGTCAACACTTCCTACCATTTTACTCAAACATTGAATCAAACAAGGATGGAATTAAATCATGCATTTTCACTTCATCACCCACCGAATATACTTTCACATGCAGAATCCTTCCAAGTATATCACTGAGAGCCAGACACCATCTACCCCACAGTGAGTCTCTGCAATCAGGTCTCCATTGAAAACACAAATATAGAGCTGGCTGAGTGACTGATAGGCAAATTAGTTCCCGGGCTAAGCCCTGCAGGATGGGCTTAGCAAACTGAGAGAGTATTTGATATCTTCTAGAAACCCAAGGAAAAGAAAAATACAGAAAAAGAAAAATACAGAAAACTCTCAATTCAAGAATTACAGCTTCCTACTACTCTTCAGTAAATACAGATGTCAGAAATAGAAGGTTGCCTTGATGTCTTTGCCAGAGAAGGCGAGAAGCCATATTCATTTTTTTTGAAAGACAAAGACTCCAGCTTTTTTTTTTGCACAGGGAGTCTTCATTTTTCTTTCACAGAGTTAAGGCACATTCCAAACTATTTAACTCACTGAAGGTGTAATGCTCTTTAAAATGTTCCAGAAACCGATCTCCAAGAAACCCAGCCCCACAGCTCTAACCCAACCTTCAGATACATGTTGGTCTCATCAGCTCTCACTAAATTCATCCTCAGTACCTTTGGCTCAGTGTAAAGGCTGACAAAATCTTTCAGAGCCTGTTTCTGAGAGTGTACTGAATATAGAGCTATGGTTCATACATCACTAGTTTGAAAATTATAAACAATCGAGCAACACCTCCACCAGATACTTTTTACAAACAGCTACGTCACCATTATCAATTCAGTGAAGTAAAGCAGATAGGAAAGAGAGTAATTCAAATTTACTGTGTTTTTGGACAACCAGGTGTTGGCACAATTGATGCATTGGTTTATTCAATATAGTAGACACCGCTGAAATCAGAAGAGAACAATGTATAATTCACCAGCTTCCTGTAGATTTGAAGTATCACCAATCTTAGCCACTTAACTATCAATGTACTTTCTTCCTTTATATGTAATTGAGGAGAGGAGATAAACTTGCTAATGGCACATCCAACTCCTGCATCCAGATCATTGATAAAGATATTGAACGGGACTGGACCTAGTCTTGAACGCAGAGAAACACATCTCTGGTGTCCAGTCACCAGCCAGATGTAGCCACATTCACTACAACCTTCTGAGCTCTGCCCTTCAGCCAATTTGCCATGAACACACTCATCCCACAGCTGGACAACTCATCCCACAGCCGGACAACTCATCCCACAGCTGGCCAACTCATCCACAAGGATGGTATGAGTGACAGTATCAAAAGCCTCACTAAAACCCAAAAACACCTCCTTCCCCTCAACCACTTGCAGGGTGACTGACATAGAAAGGTATCAAATTATTTAAACGGGACTTTCCTTTTGTGAACCCATGTTAACTGTGCCTGATGACTGTATTATTCTTTAAATGCCTTTCAACAGTACTCAGTATCATCTTCTCCATAAATTTTTACAGGAACTGAGGTTAGAAAAGCACATCTGTAGTCCTCTGGGTCTTTCCTCCTGCCTTTTTGTAGATTGGAATAGCACTGGCAAGTGTCCAGTCAACAGGGACTCTCCAGACTCCCAAGACCTTTCGTAGATGATTATGTCCTGCCATAACATTCATTAGCTCCCTCAGAACTCTGGGATGAATCCCATCAGGCCCCATGGACTTGTGAACATTCAGCTGATACAGTTGGTCCCTTAAAATTTCAGTGTCCACAAAGGAAAAGTCACTGTTCCACACTCGTGGTCCTCCAACTCGAGGGACCAGGCAGCTCAGTAAGGAACAGTGACCAAAGGGTATGTGAAGGTTTCATTTAGCCTTTGCTGGTCTCTTGAGCATTTCACAGTCATCCTGTGATGTGACAACAAAAATTCAGGAAGTTTCATCAATTTCAAGCGTACAAAAAAACAACCCCAGAGACACTCAAGCTAACAACACAGTATGGAAGAGATGGTAAGGCTGGAAAAGGTTCAAAGAAGGTGGCAAACATCTCCGTGCAAGTGGAGTAAAACCAGCCCGTATGGATGCTTTTGTTTTGGAGCAGGATCCCAAGCACCAGAGGCTTGAGTTTAGAAACTTGGTGAGAAGCAATAGAAGAGTTCTCAAGAGAATCAAAGAGAAGCAACTATTTAAAAATTCCTGAGAATGCTATAACATCCAAAAATCATTGAAATAAAATGGAGAAGGGGTTTGGAGATGCTGATTTTGTTTCAGCCAATTTGATTACTTGATACTTTTCTTGAGGGCTCACCAAGATAAAAATCTCTTCCACTGGAATCAAGTTCTTCAGTCAAAAAAGCCATGGAGTCAATCGGATTTCACCAGTACCTTCTCCTCACTCATAATATTTGTTTGGAATTTTTGTAATGCTCTATATGTGTCAGTGAAGTTAGAACATTCCCAGTTAAAGGTATGTGGGAAATTAGCACAGACCCACCTAAAACTTTGCCTAGGAACTGTAAAATTGGTAAAACTTGACAGAAAGGTACAATTCCATCTGATCCCACAAAAAGTAATCTGCTACTGCCATAGTTCCTTATCAATGAAGAAATTTTATCCCATCTTCCTTAGTATCTTTGCCTGTGTAGGACACTAACTGAAAATGGAAAAGACAAAGCTTCACCAACCCTTGTTTTCTTGGCTTGCAGCTGAGTGGTGCTGGAGCCTCTTCCAGACTCTCTCTGAAATGGACAAGATTTGTTTCTTCTTACTCTTTGCTGTTTTCTGAAACAACCCAATGGAGAGAGCTGAGGGAACATCTCTCTCCTTTCTCACCACCAGCCTGGCCACCATCTGCCCTCTGCTTCCAAGAAACAAAGCGGAAGGGGGACCACAGCATCAAGAGACATTTTGTAATATATCACTTCCTACCCCTTAGATAAACAGCTCCTGGAAGTTGCCAAGGTGTTGATTTAAAACACCTACAGCTCTAAAGATTTCTTTTTCCATGAAAATCCCTCCTGGGTTGCAACAATCCAGGCTTTTATAGATTTCAGTTAGGAAACTTATTGCTTTACTTTGTCTGTGCAAAGATTTGGGGTTTTGGGGTTTGGGGTTTTGGTTTGTTGTTTTCTGGGGGGAGTTTGTTTGAGGGCTTGGTTTGGTTTTTGGTTTTTTGGTGGTTTTTTGTGGGATAATGTTAAATTAGGACTGAACAGGGGCACTGGGTGCTGCAAAGAAAGAATTATTAATTTTGAGTGCACAAGTCTGCATGGTGTCAAGGTGAGATAAATCCATTGAAAAGAAATGCACTGAGGATGCACAGCAACAAATTGTGACTCAGGAAGTCTCTGAAGGGGAAGGCAGTAGAACATTGGGAGAGAAACCACAGAGAAGAACTTCACGAGGATACTCACCCCTTTTAATTCTCCCTTGGATATCCACTTCAAACCCAGGCCAGCAGAACCTTTGGTCTTGCACAGCTTGACTATGAGGGTCTAGTGAACGGTTGATACTTCAACACATGGAGTGAAAAAAACAGGGCTGATGCACCTGCTGAAGAAAAATTGATTCTGAATGAACCATTCACAAAAGAGGATGGAACACCGAAGGTGTATTTGAACTTTCTCTTGAGCCAACTGGTAGTGCAAAAAGGACTTTTGGAATAAAGGGACAGAGCTGTTTTTGCTCTGTGGCATCTTCCCTGATCTGATCCTCCAGGACTTACAGCACTTTTTCCAGTGAGGAGGTAAAGCACCTCCTCATTGTCAAAGACAAGCAGGTTGTACAGTGCATTGCTGGGTCACTTTAGTTTTACTACAACTGATAGAAAGGCATGGACCCCTATCCCAGGATGTGGGTGATACCCTGAAGACATCCCTAAGGGTCCTTGCTTAGCCATAAAAGAGCCTCAGCTTTATGTTGAGTCCAGTGTCCCATTCCAATCCATCTACCCACTTTTATCCTCACAGATTGGCAGAAAACTCTTTGGCACAAATTTATGTTTAGTCCCTTTTTTTAAAGGAACTCTGTGCCTGGAGGGCTGTCTATCTTGGTAAGTAATACTAATTCATCTCTCTCTTTATATAAAATATTTTCCAACCTTAGAGAGGAGTTTCCATAGCAGAACCATCATCTAAATGAATGACCTCATTATAAAGATCACGCTTAGAATCATAGAATCACTTAGGTTGGAAAAGACCTTTAAGATCATTGAGTCCAACTGTTGACCCAGAACTGCCAAGACCAGCACTAAACCATGTCCCTAAAGTCTTTACAAATGAACACAATTCATTTCTAGCTATGAAGTAGGACTGATATTCTCTGTTCTGACACTAGACATTTTTGGGTTTCATAAATGTTGCTTCACGTTTGATATCTGAATGGGGAACAACTCATCCTCCATGAGAAATCAACTTCCTAAAGTTTGAGTTTGAACAAGCCCTTGGCAGTGCTTTTAGCTCTAAGTACTTTCTTTTAATATGAACACTTCAATATAATCTCTCTGTTGTTACCTGGCTGAGCTTCAAGAGTGGGACAGCCACTTAACAAATGAGATATTTCTAAAGAGAAAGAAAGAGGGAGCAAGAAATCAGTTATCAGAGACAGCTCTGCATTGCCCTGGGAATTAAAAAACTAATGACCCCATAGCTGGAGCCAAAATACTTTATTGTCTTCTCCTATTATAAATCAGCCAGGCCAAATTCAGCCCAACTAATTATTATGCCAAGCACCTACAGCAGAATGTGCCTTATGAAGTTACTGGCAATGGAAGGTAATCAGTCACTCTTTGGAGCCTCACATCAGAGCTTGGAAATGGACTTTGCAAAGCTGCCTTTACACCATGTCAGATTATGAACCTATAGATCCGGGCTAGCAGGCACATCTGTAGGTACTGGCCAAAGCCTGGTGTCATCATGGAAGGGTTATGAAGCAGAAGTAGGCTCAGCAGGGAATGTGAGCTGCAAAATGATGTCAAGAATGCAGACAGTAACAAGCAGAGGAATCAGAGGAATCTTCACTCACACTGCCTCTGCAGACTCACCTAAGCCTTCATCCTGAATTGTCCCCTCTTTACCAATGCTTCCAACTTTTGGTATTACTTGACCAGTTTATCCTCAGCTCCTTATTTAGCAATTCTGCAGTGCTGCTGTCATTTTCCATTCAGTGACACATGAACTGAAACCACACTCCATCAATCTTGCATCAGCCAAAAATACCTTTGAAAGGTTCACCCCCTTCTGAGAAAGCCCAGCTACCTCTGCTTCAGCCTTTCTGATATGGAATTGCCTACAGAGTTTCTTTGCCATGGAGATCAGGCATTGACCCTGTAGGAATGGCATTCAAATAGAAATGCTTATTCCAGTCTCACTGTACACTCCAACCTTTCCTATACAGTGAATTTTTCCATTAATTTTTTTTGCAATCCCATTCAACAGATATATGTCTATCTGCCAAAGAAAGAATCTTCATATCATTCCAAAAATTTACCTTTTACTCCCACAAAATTTGACAAGGACAAATTTTAGTATTTCCCCCCGGGGTCTTAACTTTTCGGTATTTTTTAAAATCATATTTTTAGATGCCAATTGTGGCAGTTTTGTCAAAATGTCTGCAAGAGGCAAGGGGGAGATATGCAGAAGAAAAAGTAGACCATTCCTGCTGACACCATCCCTTCAATCCATTTCTGTGAGATCTCTTTGCTATCACAGAGCACTCTCTAGGGAAACACCTCCCGAGGAGGGCAACTTCTGTGGGTTCAGGAAAACTGAGGGGAAAATAAATTTTGCAGTGACCTACACAGCCTTGCAAATGTGACAGTGTGGAGGTTAATGAGCTGCTGTAAAAGTCCCTAAAGACTGTTCTGGCCATGATGTCCAGAGCTCCAATTTCAGAAAAAACAAAGTCTCAGTCCTACTCTTGACCTCAGCAGAGAGATGAGGGTGAGAGGCACCAATCGCTGCTTCCTTCACCCCACGATTTCCAGGACTGACCCTACAGTCTTCCCTTACCCCATGTGAATTTGCAAGAGATTCCCCACACACACTCTTGCCCTCCATTTGAGGTTTCAGTGTGACCCAGAGAAAGAAAGAAGTTGCACATTAATTAAATCCATGTCTGCTACAGCAAATATTGCTGCTGCTAGCACTGCAGAGAAATGATATAAAAGGACCCCAGGCCATAAGAGAGAAATTCACTTGATTTCCTTCCAGTGCTGCTGACTCAGTGCTGTCTCTCCTGTCCTTGATCTCTATCTCTTTGGCTTGCCCTCTTGACCCCATCACTCCAGGGTTTCTGACTGGCTCATTTTCAGCCTAATTCTCCTCTCCTTGTTCAATGCCTGTTGTATTCATGCCTGTCTCCCAGGTACAGCAGGAACATGCTCTTCACCCCCTATCTGTGAATATATGAGCCCCTCTTCCTACATTCAAACTTCGAGGGCACGGCCTGTTTCGCATTTTTAATGTCCTCACTGTCTTGTTTCATTGGGTGAGATGTGTTAGTACATAAAAATATGGACTTAAATGTTAACTGTGATTCTTGGCTTTTAACTGTTAGCACAAGCTTGCTGGGGTGTATTTAGAATGCCAATTAGCAGCTTTTCAGGCAGGTTTAGGAGGAGCACTTGCCAGGGACCATTCCCTGAAGGCAGTGTGAGCTGAGGGAAGGAGAGGAGGAGCAAGCCCTTGCCATTTGACCTCTGGGCTGGAGATCGATGCCCAACCTGTTTTATTTAGCAATGCAGCTGCACCCTTGCAGTCTGGTTCCTTCTGTTGCCATTGACAATCATCTTGATGGGTCCATTTGCTGGTGGATGGGTCTTATTTGCCTGTTGTGACAATTCCTTCAGCTGCTGCCCTGGGCCATCATTCAGTTGTTTTGTGTTGTTACTCTTGTGTCTTCTTGTACACATCACCACTGGTCATGTCTCTCCAGCATCTGCCCTCCTTTCACCCCTTTATTTAACAGGTTTGGGCTTTCCTTTGATGACAAGCAATCACTCAGCATCCGTTTCTGCCTCCCAAACCTGCCAGTTCCCAAAAGCTGAACTGGCCTCTGCCCAGTTCTGCTGTCACATCTCCATGGGACTATCCAGCAGCCAAATCTAACAAGAGGTACACTTTTCATCCCTGTCTGGCAGATTAATTTACAGCCTTGTGTGGCAAGATCAGGGAAATCAAATATAATTTTCAGTAGAAATTTCCAACAAGATTGCATAAAAAAATAAAAGCCCCCATGCCTCCCAACTATTTTTTCCAAACTTCTTTCATCATCAGTTGACATCTCCATGTATTGCAGCTCAGACAGGAACTGCTTAAAACAGTTATTGATTTGGATCAAGGGCATTTCTGTGCATGAAATTTAAATTTGTACATGAATGGCCTTTTCCTCCTTAATAATGTCTGTTAATTATCGTTTTTCTTCCACAGCCATGGTGGAATATCCTCTGTGTTGCCTTCCAAATGTCTGAGGCATATCTAAATTCTCTGATTATTTTGCAGTATCAGGCAACATGGGCCTTCCATCTTAAGCATTTGGCCCCAGGTGTTCTCCATCACAGCAGCTACTGCAGGCTTTGCTTCTTTCTGGGGTTTTAAATCTCAGCTCAATAATTTTGGAATAATCATTTAGGTAAGAATCATCTGTCCTGCCCAGAGCTTGATATTTGTCATCCAAACTCTTTAATGACTTTTATGGCCTTCCTTTTGCCTGCATCACCTCTTTATCTTCTTCCCCAAACTTTTTCTCCCACAGATCTGAGCCTGCCTTTCTTTCTTCCCTGCTCCTTCCTGAATCACTCTTGTGACACCCCACTGTGTTTTACCACAGGGAGCTTTCTGGGAGTGGATATCTATCTATCTTCTTCATTAAAAACACAAGACATTGCATGGAAACACACACTCGATAAACATTGTTATATTGTAAACGGAACCTGATTCGATTGAAAATCAAATCCAAACAGCACACTTGACAACTTTGTGTCAAAGAAGATCCATGTTTTATTTTAAAATAAATATATGTTTATGTTTTTAAACAGACACCCTGAAACTCACAGTATTTTGACCTTCAGAGAGGTGTCTCCTCCGCATTAGCAACAAACTCACAGAAAGGAATTTTCTAGGGTCTTTTAAAATTGAAAACACGAGCTTTTATTTTTCCTGTACTGCTACTTCTATCTCAGAAGCTGCATGACCTAACTTTTCATGTTTTGTGCCTGTTGGTTTTCATTCCATATTGCAATGGCAATTCATATGACACTGCAAGGATTTTTTGTGAAGATACAGAACGATTAAGATAAAGCTACTTTCTTCATTAATTGCATCAAACTATTTAATGATGCTCACTGTGTTTAGGGACAGAAAGGAAAACAACCTTCTGGTGCTGTTGTTTCAGAGAAGGAGGTATAGTAGGCAGTATACAGATTAATACACTCACATAATCTCAGAGGAATTATATATATTTTTATTCTTCTTATCTCTGCTCCTGTCCTTCAAGGAAATGAAAGTTTCCTCAATGATAAATTCACCATTAAGTTTACACTGTGCTGTTGTTTAATTATCTTCAAACATTAATTAAAGAAGAGGTTAGTTATATTGGCACTAGTAGCTGCTGAAGGTATGTTAGCTTTAGTATTGCAGTAATTTCAGTTTCCTGAGCATGCTTCCAACAAAGAGATTCTTCAATCCTAATACATATGTATAAGTCTCATTTTTAGAAAAGGTAAGCAATTATTCTATCAAAATTCAACTGCTCAATCTTTGCAAAGCCTCTGCTCTTCTGCCCACATTTACTTCACCCTAGACAGCCTACCTTCGAAGCAATATCCACAATAATAGCAACAAAACATGCTTTCTTTACCTGTTTGAGCAGCAATCAGCATCATTATTACAATCATTCTTGGTTCGTGCTTAAAAAATGCTACGGTGCCATGCAGCAATGCTGCTTTAGAGAGCTCAGATAAAATGAGCGTGGATTTATGCATCAAGGTTAGTCTCATTTCTGGGAACAGAGGGAACTGTTCATGCTAAAACTAAATGCTGAAATACCTTGTAGGACACTGCAGGATAGAGCATGGATTAGAGTACACAATCAACCTCAACTGGAGACACATCTACATGGACTTCTGTAAAATTTCAACAGAGGAATCACCCTTTGTAAGTGCCAGCAAATCTGGATGCCTGAGGCACACGGCACCACCTGACCAGAGTGGTCTTCTCCTAGGCTTTAAGCCATTCCAGCCATCTCTCAAAAATACAATTATCCTCCAGGTTTTCTACCTATTTTCAGTCTTTGTGGATGACAGTGGTACAGTAACATCTTCAGCAGGGACAACCTGTCAGGCACACACCCACCACTATTCTAATTTGGGTGTCATGAAGAGCTGCATCAAATGCTGTGCCTATTTTAGGGATGCACAGTCCCCTCCACCCCTCCAAGATGCATCCGTTCACCATGCCCAAGTTCCTGCTGTGATCCAGTCTTTTAATAGCTATACAGCACAAGCCAGTGAAGTCTGTCTAACACTGTGCTGCTTCTCCGAATCACTGCTGCTCAGAAAGTACCACTTCCTGATTTACAAGTTTCTTAAAACTTTAAAAAAGTAGATAAATAAATAGGAATCATCAGGTGTCCCTGCTCCCCTGTGAGCAAGCCTTCTCCTGAGACAGCAAATGACCCAGGGACAGGCACAGCCAGCCTGCAATGCTGCAAAGAGGCTGACACTAATGCAGTTGGATGTTCCCTTTGAACAAAACCTGGCTGCTGGCGTGCATTCTGCTTTGAGACAGCACCAAGGCGGCAGCTCTGACAAATGCCTTGAAATTCAGTGCCCATGGCCCTGCCCTTGCTGTGCTGCAGCCTGTAGCAAAGAACGGTGACAGTTCAAATGGCTGGCTGGCAGATACATTCACAATACATTAACATTTTGTTAGAATCCTGCCAAGTGTGTCTCTGGTCTCAGTGGGAACTAACCAACTGCTTCAGCTACATTTGGACAGGACAGCTGCTTCATCAAAATATCCCATCTGTGAATGCTTTTCCAGGGTGCACTACATAGCAATAGCCTTTTTCACCCCTTTCAAAGTGTATCTTTCCTGTTAGAAAAGTCTGGTTTAATCTGCATTTGTCCAGTGTTCAACTATCTTATGTCCAGTTCACAAGAAACAAAAAAATCTCAATTTCACAAAGTCCAACGCAGAGATCAGAAACTCTGTTCAACAGTCTTAGGGCAGCTCCACCAAGCCCTCGTTCATGCCTACATTCTGCCCCCAGGAGCATGTAGGGATTTCATTAACGCAAGGTCAAATTACCCTGACACATCTGAAGTCCAGCTGCCTCTTCACACCCAAGCAGAACCTGTGAGGCAGCCCCTGAATTACCCAAAAGGTGAATTATCTCACCTTGATTAGTTTCACAGAATGTCTCTGTCTGCAGAGAGGCTCCTGCTTTCCTGCAGGGAGCTCCTGACATGGCCTCAGATGTGTGTGGTGTCAGGCCAGGGCATAAACAGGAAAGGCAGCAAGAACTTCAATGCTTAAGTGCATCCTCCTCACTCCTTTGGAAAAACTGTGCAGTCTGGATGTATTTGAAATCATCAGCTCTCTAGTCTGTTACGTAGAAACTCCACTTCCCATTTTACAGCTCTGGGTTCTCCACTCCTGGTAAGACTTGTTGACTCAGGGCAGCAATGAAAAGGTTTGAATTTTAGCTCAACGTGGTAGCTCTAAACCTTTTGCCAACTCACCAAACTCATTTAAAGCCACAAAATTTGGTTTCTAATTCCGACAAGCAGAAATAGGATTATAGGTATTGAAACATCTGTTTCCCACTGTGAAAATGGTGTTCCTTGGCTTTGGAGTTCTTGCTTTGGAGCTGATACAAGCTGCTCTCTGGAAGCCAAGAGTCCCACTCTGACAGCGCTGTAGCAACCCTAATGCCAACCTCCATACCATGGGTATGGAAGGTGTCCCTGCCCATGGCAGGAGGGTTGGAATGACATGATTTCTGAAGTCCCTTCCAGTCCAAAACATTATATGATACTGTGGAACCTGTTCCTTTTTAGTTCATGCTACACTGGGTGTAGCTTTCTAGACTAAAATAGCCATAGGAGCAGCCAAGAATCAAGGCACTAAGTTGCTGTTCACATCAGGGTCCAGGGACCAGAAGTGAAGGTAAATGAAAAAAAAAATAGAAAAAGAAGGTCAGGGTGCAGTTGGACCTGCTGTTTTGCCAGGCATCATATCTGCATGGTTGCTTAACATATTACAGTGAGTCCATTCCCACCTAATTCATTTTGAACTGAAAACACAGAGAGGAAGAGGAGGGAGGCACAGATTCAGAGATCAGCCTTCAGCTGCAGACAAGTTCTGTTTGTTTCTTACAGTATATTTTCAAAGAACAAATCAGATGTCATCTTAAGCAATCAACACAGTGACTCCAAGCATAAATCCAAGTCAGCAAAGCAGCAAGGATTTATGCACACAGCTATCAGATCCATAGTATTTATTCCAAGTGTAACACAAAGAGCATTTCAGATTGTTGTCAAGAAGACAGATGGTATAGGAGAAAGGAGCAACTTGAAAATTACCTTTTCAACTGGAAACCAGTCCTCAGCTCTGTAAGGTCCAATTTCAAAGAGTTCTGAGTGAACAGAAACAGCTCGAATGGATCACAGAGTATTACAGATACAACCCTAAAATCAGTCTATTAGCAAATCAGCAAATTGATTGTGGCAAGAATGGACCATAAGGCAGTGTACACACACAAAATGTTAAAATAAATAAGAGTTCACCGACCAGATATTTTCTTCTGCACCTCCAATAGTAGCAAGTTATAAATCTGTCCATAACCTAGTCTTAAATACTGTAATGTAAAATCATACAATTATAGAATCATAGAATCTTAGAATGGCTTGGGTTGAAAGAGACTTTGAAGAGCATCCAGTTCCAACCCCCTGCCATGGCAGGGACACCTTCCACTAGGCCAGTGTCAAAGCTGCATCCAGCCTGGCCTTGAACACTTCCAGGGACTGAGCATCCACAGCTTCTCTGGGCAACCTGTTTGAGTGCCTCTCCACCCTTAGAGGAGTATCTACTCTAAACCTACTCTCTTTCAGTTATCCAAAATCTGCTGCAGCCTGGAGAGCTATTAGAAGATTTTGCAGAAACTTACCCATTCTAATTTATAAGTGCCTGGTTTTTCCTTTTTTCCTGATAGCTTTGATTGCCCTTGGCTTAAGGACTCAGCTGTTTGTGACCCAAGACCCATCTTGGTGCAGAGTAGCTGCGTCACCCTGGTTCTATGTTCCTAACAAAAGTGCGGGGAGATGGTAGTGAATAAGTCCATCCTCATGGAGGGAACGCCCAAGAGTTAAAACCATGGAAGACCAGAAAGGTGAAAACAAAGACAGAAAAATAATAGCTAATTAGCTAGCAGTGCTAGCAGTCAAGAGGGGAAAAGTATTGACACCAAAAAGGTATGAGACCCTAATTAAAAAAGCAGGCAATCAGAAGATGGCAGCA
The DNA here is from genome assembly GCA_013398855.1 of Mohoua ochrocephala. NCBI lineage: Eukaryota > Metazoa > Chordata > Aves > Passeriformes > Acanthizidae > Mohoua > Mohoua ochrocephala. The sequence continues at coordinate 99,255 of VZTA01027644.1, forward strand.
GCAGGGACCAGGCTGTTCCAGGGAGCAATGGAGATGAGCCCTTCCCCGCCTGATTGATGAGCGCCTGGCCAACAGGAGCACTGTGGTGAGCATATTAATGCTTAGCCTGTCAGCTCATTAAACAGGTGTCTGCTGTGTACATTAGCCAACAAAGAATTGCTGTGCACTCCTACAGTTGCCCACAGCCTGCCTGGAGAGTCTCTGTGTGCACACTAAACTTGTCAGAGTCAAATGCACTGGAAAACGAGAGCTACAGTCCACCAAGAAAATCATCCACGCAACCAAACCTCCACAGTAGCTCGAGAATCTTTCTCTCTGTGCCTTCTCCCACTTGCAATCACTCTTTTCTGTGCTCTGACCAAGAGGTCAGCTAATTCTGGCTCTGAGGCAAACCAAAAGGAGGAATGAGTCAGGGCAGCAATGATTTCTGGATCACTGCTGCTGTATTTCCTCCTCCCATCACAGCTCTCCCACTACTGCTCAGGTATAGCTTTGAAGGGATAGATCTTCCCTTGGCCTAAAGGATCACTGAGCAGTAAATAACATTCCTCAGTTCTGACACAGCTAGACACCCTCAAACACCTTGCAGCAGAATTTCATGTTTTCTACTAGAGTCAAATCAAATTATTTGTTGCTGCACTTCTCAAAAATCCAAGGAAAAAGGAAAAAAAAATCAAGCACCTTTAGAAAAATAATCACTGTGATGAAAACTGAAAGAATATAAAGCAACATGTGGAATTCTCTAAGTCAGAATCTAAAAAATAACATGACCAAATAAGAAGAGGCATTGAGAGGCCAGATGGTTTAAACCCTACTGTAACATTAGTAGTATTGAAACTCGGCCATCAAAATTTATAAAAAACACACTTCTTTTTATTTTTGTACTGAAATAAAGGTGCTTGAGCCTGAAACAGAGAAAATAATCTTTTAAAATAAAGATCTATTGATTTCCACCTGGCTCTGAATTTATCTCCTTTCTCTAATTAACAGGCTGTGTCACTGGAAGAGAAGAACACTAATGGCACAAGACAACAGTGTCACCTCCTACTACAGAGTAAATCTTGAAGGAAAAAATCAAAGCAGTTGTTTAAAATAAATCAACATCCACGGCTGAGTTGGCTGTCTGCATGGCAGATATTTATTGTCTTTCACAATCCTTACAGAGGGACAATATCTGACACCAACTGGTTGAAATAAATTAAGATGCTTCCAGTGAAAGAAACAAGTAATACCATTCAGTTTTTGGGGTTTTTTTCTGGTTAAGGTAGAAACAGTCTCTTGAACAGAGAGAGCACAGCACGAAGATGTTTAAATCACAGCCCTCAGTTGTGAATTCTACCCTGAGTCAACTCTAGTGTCACTTGAACAATATGTATTGCTCTTTCATTTTTATTTAATTTCATGTTTCACGTTATCCAGGAACCACACTATATAATTGAACAGGGCCAGTCATATGGAATCTCCTTTTCCAGGCACAGAGTGCCCAGCTGTGCCTGAGCTCCAGTTAGAGACACTTCAGACATGATCCCACAGTCACCACGAGCACTAGAAACCATAAAGCACTGAAGGTTTTCTGCCGTAAGGCTCAAATCCAAGAGGACAAGCAGCACTTTGGGATACCTCCCAGCGCCTGCTCTTCACACAGGAGGCCCAGCACACCCAAAAAGCTCAGATGTTTTCCAGTTTAGGCAAAAGTGTCTCCTGCTGCAGGTGCCATCTCCCAGCCTAGACTTGCTGGCAAGCACGTCTTCAGTGCTGGGCACACGAGCCTGGCAACCAGTCCAAAGTCAACCTTCATCCAAACATTCACATTTACTTTTAAAGTTTGGTGTCCTTGGATTATCAAAGACTGCATTTTTAACCTTTACAAGAGCTAACACAAGGATCCTGCAATCTGCTAAAAATATATTTTTCATTGACACAGACTTAGTTTTTTTGATGGGAATTGAGTGCAATATTAACAAATATGACAAAGTAGTAGCTACTCTGAGGCTACATTTAAGAGAGGATTACAAAGTTTAGCAAAGGTCACAGATCTCCCACTGCAGGCATATGTGGTTTCCAAGATAAGACCAGAGGGAACAATGCAATCATCTATTCTTAGCTACTGCATGACGTTAGACCCTTTCACTCGGTGCAGCAGGGAAAACCCTTTTTCTTTAATGTGTTCCTACCTCTGAATTCTTTAAACTGTCATTGAACTAGGTCAAATATTTTCTAAGAGATATGGTGCTGACCCTATTTAAGATTGCATCTGGGCCAGCCGAGTCTGGTGTTCCATACAAAGAGCTTTCTAAAATAAATGTTCGTGATCTTTTCTTCTCGGTTTGTGTGGCAGTTTTCAGGAAGACTAAAGATCAGCACCTTCAAGCAATGGTATAAAAATTCAGCTTTTTTGTCACAAGATCTTGCCCTATCTTTGACCAAAATGCCATCTGCTTTCCTTGAGAAGAATGAAGCTTCTGATTTTTCAAATCTCAGTGCCAAGCATCTCTCACAACAGCCAGAACAATTCTTGATGCCTGTGGTGACTCTTTCCTTCCATGCTGTACAGACGCTGGAAGACTGAAACAAAGGATTAAAGTCTCAGAAATCAGTTCAGATTTCATGGAAGAAGAAAATATACTTCTAAATGGGCTTATACGTATATATCTATGTGGGAGAGCCACACATATAATGTACAGAGGTGTGTTTAAGTGCACATAACAGGAACTTGTGCTATATCTCTCCCCTAGTAGCTGCTGGGCAGTTGCATCTCATGGCATCCTGGTTAAGCATGGACACACAGGCTTGTAATTTGCTGGATAAAGAAGCCTGTGACACAAATCTGCTGCCGAAATCTCATTCTGGTTGAAGGCAATTAAGTCATTGTCCTCAGCAAGAGGGCCTGAGTGGCAAGCCAGGGGTCATGGCAGAAGCCTATGACACAGAAATGAGTCAAACTCCCATTTGTCCACACGGCACTGGACTGTGTTTCCTATGAAAGTCTACAGAAGGTAGAAAATCAGCAGTGGGCATGAGAACAGAGAAGGTTTAATTTTCTCATGAACTTGACATGCAGAATTACAATTGAAATTTCTGCATTTTCATTTTCCTTCTGGCTCTGTATTTCTTTTGTTCACCTGCTTTTCAAGGTGCATTATTGCTGAGGAAGTGCTGACAGGCACTACTTCAGATGTGGGACTTTATCACAGCAGGATTAACTAAACCACAAAGGCAGAGTCCGTACAGCATCAACCCCCTTCCTCTTCACATCCCAGAAGCAGATGGCAATACAAAATGAATTTTCTCATATTGTTAAAGCTTATGCTTTTCCACCTGCGAGAAGGATTTTAGCTTTGGTTCAAGGAGGGAGCTGATTTCACAATCACAATAGAAAAGATTAATAGGCTCTACAGCAAGGTGACTAATATGTTCTGTAAGTTTGTGAAAAGAGGGGATTTTTTTTTTTAAATTAAAGTTTCAAGAACTGTTTTTGCTTTTCACACAGCCTTGTGCTAAGACACCTGAATATTATTAGTGTGAGTTCTTGCAACACAAACATATAATGATACAATCCCATTTTGGATCTTCTCTTTATCCCACACACAGACTGGGAACTCCCATGATATTTGGATATGTTGGGCTGGTGCATGACAGATTTATGAATTTCAGGCTATCACAGGACTATCGCCTGTGGCAAGGCACTGAGTGTGATACAGCCAGAACTAACTTTCTCAAGATCTTTGAGATACAGTAGTAAAAGAACCCCTGCCAGAACAATGCAATGAAAAAATTGTGCAATAAATATGAGTTCTTTCCAAAGATTTCCCCCTGCAAAGATGCTTCTTTAGAGTGAAAGAGTAGATCACATGCAAGCTATTAGTCTGAGGGTGAGGTTAAACTCACTGTTATTTCACTAAGGATACACCTACAGCTGACTGATTTCAAAGAGGGCCCAAAAATGCAGAGAACTCATTTTTAGTTCTGATAAATAAACTAATGCGGTTCTTGCTGCCTTTAGATACAATGCAATGAACCAGAAGATTGTTGTTGTCCAGAGAAGTTGTGATCACTCTTTCCTTGAAGTGTTCAAGGTCAGGCCGGACAGGGCTTTGAGCAGCCTGGTCTGGTGGAAGGTGCCCCTGCCCATGGCAGGGGGGTTGGAATGAGAGGATCTTTAAGGTCCCTTCCAATCTTTCAAACCATTCTATGATTCTATGAATAGACATGGAAAACTGTGTCCTCCTTGTGCCTGCAATGGTTAAAGCAAATTTCTCCCAGACAAGCTACTTTTGTCCATGGCCAAATCTTGGGCTGTACAGGAAAGTTATTTCAAGGTGAAAGCCACCATGGACAGCCAGCACATCACTCCCAACCTCCTCCACTCATGCTCTTCCTGCTCCAAGCGACCTTTTGATGCTTCTCCAAGTTCCATCCTAAGCAGACATATGTTAACTAACACAAAAAAAGTGTTCTGAAGAAACTCCATGGGGAAAAGACATTCCAGACAACTTCCTGAGACAGATTAGCTCTGAAAAAGGTACTTAGTCAGCACTTTCCTTAGTCTTTGAGCTTTGCAAAATAATGCTGTTAAGGGGAGTGCTGTGGTTCTAATAAGGACTTCTTCCCAGCAAACTATTTAACAAAGGCAAGGGGATCAAGTTTTTGGGGCTCTTTCTGATATGTCCTGGAACTGAACCATGATCCCTACTCTTCTTCCTCACGTATAAGACAAGAAAGCCTCTTCCTCACTCAAAAATGAGGCTGGGTTGGAGTTACGAATGACTGACTATAGAACAGCAAGTCTCTCAAGTCATATTCAAGTCCCTCAAGTAATTTTTTTTTTCCTATTCTTTTTTTTCTAAAGAACTCTGAAGGATGCTTCCATGAGACATTGGAATTTGATCACGCGAAATAAAGGACACCTGCAATCTCCATCTTTGTGGCTATTTTTTTCATTAACATGGTCATTAATAACTGGTTTGCTTTTACTTCACATTGATTATGTGGAAACCACCTTCCGTTACTGAGACATTTAATATAAAAGGATGTCTGGAACAGATTAGATAGCCATATCAAACTTGTATGAAGGAGTAGCTATCAAAAAAGCACTGTTGTTTACATGGCTTTTTTTTTTTAATTTTTATTTTTATTAAGTTCTGAACTGGTGCCTTTATCACAATGACAAATTTTGTGTAGAAGACTGTCTTTCTCATTCACATACTTGTTCCCGTAGTCACATGTTCAACCAAGCTTTCAGCTTTTGACTTGCTTTTCTACCATGATAAATCTGTAGCAATTATTACCATTTAAATGCAGGCTGAGCTCACCACAGGCACAGCTCGTGTGTTGGTCATTACTGTGACACAGCTGGTCTCCAGGGCACATGGCTGTACATGCACATACTCTCTTTGAGAGCTATTCCTCTGCATCATTATTAGCTGGCATTGATGGAACATATAGTTTAGCATTATTTAGTAATTATTTTCTTGAAATTCAAGCAAACCACAGGATTTGAATCTGACAATATTTTCCATTTTTCTTAAAATATCCCACTGTAGAAACAGAGGTCTGAAGTGAAAATTCTGTTCTCATGTAGCGTATTTAATACTTATTTTTAGAGAAAAATCTTTCAAATGCAATCCCCAAAAAAAACAGAGAGGAAAAGAACCCAGGATAATTTGGCTCTGATAATTGTTAACACTTTAGATTGACAACTCTGAAATTAGGGCATTTGATTATAGCTGCTTCTAAAAGAAATCCCCCTCCTCCCAGACAAACACAAGTATCCACATGCTCATTGATTTCTGTCCCTTTTCAATGTGTCTGTCTTCATCTCTGCTAGTTGATCTTTGTTACTAATGAACTCTCAAGAACAACTCTCAAGTTTTTCTTGAAATGGTTTAAGTTTCAGTTCAGTCTCAACCTGAGGATGCACGAACACACCATGGAAAGCATTTTTATAAGATCCATCTCTTTACAAAATATACTTCAGTTAATGTGGGAACAGGCTGAATTGAACACAAAGATAAAGAAGAAAGCGATTTAGAAATAAATGTTTGAAGTGAAGGACTCAAAGAGCTTAAAAATTTGGTTTACTACATCTGTCAAAAAAAAGGTTGCTTTCTACAAACACTCAGAGCAGAAGAAAAATAAGTCTATTTACACATTTCTCACAAAAAGATTCATCTGTGTTTGGTAAAAACTCATGGTGCACACCACTGGAATATTTTTACAGGTGGGAAAAAGAAACTCTTAAAGTTGTTCCCAGGTTTTTTAAAGAAAATCTCCCTAACAGTCCATTATTTCCATCAGTCTGAGGTCCATCCATCCCAATTCCTCCCACCATCTCTGTCTCAGCAGGTTCATCTCCAGATCTACATCCTCTCCCCAGAACACCAACTCTCTTCTACACTTTGTTGTCTTCTCACCTCCAAAACAAGTAGGTGATGCTGGATGTCAGTGGAGATGAGGGCAGAGGAACAGAAAGCACAGAACTGCGGGTACCTCCAGCTCACCTGATTTGGGCTGGCTCTGACTGGGGGAATAGCAGAGGTGGGGGCTGCGTGAGGACATGGCACAGCTGCCACAGCAAATCATTCCCAGTCCTACCTCCTCTCCGGAGAAATGAAGACAACAGTGGAGGTGGAACAGGAAGAAAAAGCAGGGAGAAGCAAGCAGAGCTATCGAGCCACCCCAGCCCACATTGTACCTGCAAGATTTCTTACTTTATTGGTTGGGTACTCTGGATTAGACCACGCATATTAGTGAAAAAAGCAGAAAATTAAGGCCAGGGTAGAAAAACAAATCATCATAATTCCAAATGCTTCCCAAAGCACCAATGCTTTTAACACCTATTGACATGAATTATGATTGTCTTCTTGGAGTAACACCAAGACCAATGCTGTAAGTGCTATTTAAGATACTTTGACTGGGCTGAAAATATTTACAGCTTCTGCATTAGTGCATATATTAATTGCTTTTGTAGCTTTATTGTCCCATAAAACTCTTAAGTACTGGTAGAGCCAACAGTGGCAGATGTTTGGTTTTGAAGTTCTAATAAAACCCTATTGAATTAATTTAATACAATCAGTTTTCAGTAAACATCAGGAAGCTTCCCCATTAAAATCAAGTCTCTTTCAAGAAGGTTGTGCTGGACAAACAGGAGCTCAACATCACTGATCACACATCAGATCCTAACGCTTTTCTGACTCTACCAACTAGTCCAAGCCTATTTCCTCCTAACAGACCCCACCATTTTAGCCATTATCTCTTCCCACTGCTGCTGTAACAACTCCAGTCTTTCTCCATTGCTAGCTCTGCAGTAACTTTCCAAAAATTTACACTACACAGTTCCCCCTTGGACAGGAAAAAGTTTCATTTAATGCCTTCTGAGCAACATGAACCTGTTGGCTTCTATACCTGAAAGATATTAAAGATCAAAACAAGCTTTCCCGTCCCAGCAAGAGCACATGAGATATGCCTCAAATGATCCTCACTTTATCTGCCTCAGTGTCCCATCATGATGCCTGTAATCTGTTCTCAGATAGCACTGTGACAGATAGCACTACCTACAGCTCTAATTCCAGATTGTTGCTAATAAAAACAAGAGTGGTAATAATATCTAGAGTTTTCCCACTAGCTGTGATTGTGCTGGAGCACAAATGATGCCTGGAGACTGTGCAGAAGGAGATGGGAATTTTATTTTCTTCTTATGATTCACACTATCTTCTTTTGCCTTTAGGATTGCTCCCCTCTGGTGACAGCAGAGACAAGCGTAGCTGATTTTCTTTATGGCTAACACTTAGTGACACATAAGAGCCAGTTGCTTTACCCAGAGAAGGATATCAGATGCAAAACAAGTCACAGCACGGAGAGTGAAGGAACAAGCAGAATCCATGGGTCTCATCCTTAGCAAGCTGAGCATTCTGCTGATATGATGTACAACAACTGAAGATCTCCATCAGCAGAAAAAAAACCCCAGCACTATCTGAGCAGCATACTGATGTCCACCTCATGCCCTGGGTGACAAGTTCTGTGCAAGGCATTTTCAGACTCAGTGGCTGAGATAAGGATAGCTTCAGGGTGTCAGCATGAGCCAGATTTCACCTTTCTTAAAGATATTTTGACATACTGGAGCACTTCAGATACATTATACAAAATCTTTTTACAGCCTGTTGGCTGACTGAATCCATGTTTCCAGACACAGACTATTTAGATATGTACAGTGGAGATATACAAATACAACTGAAAGCCTAAACTTTTCTAGTTACAACCTATGTCAAAACTCATATTGCTCTAAAAAAAGAGCCCAAACCAGCCAGGGGCATTGTGGCAAAATAACTCATTTATCTGCCCCGGCTAGAGAGAGAGGTTAAGTGGATCACTCAAATCTTGAGCACAGCAAGGTAAGCATTTGAAAAAAAAAAACAACCCCAAAAACCACAAACCAAAAAAAATGAAGTAGAATTATTCCCAATTTCTGGCTCTGTATCTGTCTAACACTCACAATTTACTTGCTTTGTGAGAGACAGCTGCTTGCATCAATGAAGGACCTGCTTTGGGGAGAATCTCTTTTGAGTTCATGAGTTACACTGTGCTAGCAGAGTGCAACAGAAAGTGATTGTACTGGAATCTGGTTTTATTTTTTTTTCACCCAATTTCCAGATTGTGATAGATTTTTTATTTGTGATAATATTTTGCCTTCTGCAGTACCTTGCCTCTCAGCATGGCAGAATATACTGCAAGCATTTAATTAAGCGTTATGATGTCCCATTGAGGTTGGCAGGTAGGTGTTTCATAATAGCATCAGATATTTAAAACGACTTACACAGACACACAAAAAACTGATCATTAGGTTAAGGGCATCAGTGGGACCACAGAAATGTCATTGCCACTTCTCCAGTGTGACTGCCTGAGAGCTGTCTGACTTTGAAGTGTCTTGTGTGCTATGTCAGGCAGCAGTAAAGCTGACTGCTAGGAAGGAAGATGAAACAGAGTGTGTTATGGCAATCTTCCCAGCATTTCAGGTGACAGAAGCCAGAGTGTCTGGCCTTTGGCTTCATTCACCGAAGGACAGAAGGGTATAAGATTATTCTCCATCTCGGAAGAGGCTGTGGATGATCACAGTGCCCAAGTGCTCTGTTCTGGCATCCAGAATGGCATCTCAAAACAGAAGGTCAGACCCTCGCCCACACGAGCTGGCAGAGCTGGCTGTGGAGCTGTAAGCTGGTATTTTACGTGCAATTCTAAGACTTTCCTTGGGCTGCCATGATCTATGGCAGCACAGCACCTGTCTCAGTGAATTACAGATATATGTTCATCCTCTGAATACAGAAGGAAGGAAAGGACAGAAGTCAACACTGTGATCTTACACACGCTCTGTAGTGAAGTCTCAGACCACTGGCTAATAAAATCAGAACTCCTCTGGGGATTCATCCACACATCCTATTCATCATAATCTTTGTGTCTGAAGCCAACTCTTCAAATCCTGCCTGAACCTGTCCTTTTTCTTCTGCTTGAGATTTCTGGTAACTCACTGGTTTGCAGAGGTGGCTTAAGGGAACCACAGGACTTGTGTCTACTCACAGCGGGTTGCTAAGCATCTTTGGCTGGTATCTTTAGCTTCGATTGCCATATTCTATGACACGAAGTCAGAGCTGGCAATCTGCTAGGTAGCAGTTTCCTGTTCACTGCTCAAAAGACAGCTCTGAATCCCAGCCCAGGCCAGACTTCTTTGCTCATATGAGCCAAGCCACTTCTCTGTCACACACTATGACACCCAGTCTTTAAAAATGTGGCAACAGAACTTCTCTTCCATGTAGACATGCTCTGAAGTAGAGCATACATCAAATTAATGAGTTTTGCACAGGTACGGATAACCTAAATGTCACCTAAATTCTGCATCTAGATAAACAACTCTGAGTATGAAATAATCCTTTAAATTGCTGTGATCCTAACTTCTCCACATCAGCTTTCCTATCTGGCAAGGAGTTAGGCAGCATCTGAAGGAGAGGTCAGATGTTCAGGGCTCCTTGTGTACCTTCCTCACTGCTGTGCTGGTACAGAGTGCTCAAGCATCATGCTCATTTCTTTTATTTATTCCTTTTTTCTATAAGCCTTGATTAACAGAACAGGGAACAACAAGTCCAAAGGACAGCGAGGAAAGGAACACCTGCCAAATAAATATAACTGGTACATGTGCATCCATCTGAGCCAAGCAGGGTGGGCAATTAACAAAATCATTTAACCCATTCTTTCCAAGCTCTGTGCAGGCAAAAGCAATTGGGACATTCTAGTCAATAACTACATAAAAGAGATTTAAAGGTCTCCTAAAGAAACAGATTACTGCAGGATTTTATACATTTTAAGGGGGTTTTTATCTCTGCTTGCAGAGGAATGGTGTTAGGGGTTATGAAATATCTCTGCCTATTCCATAAGCACACCTTGCATTAGTAGAATAATTTGGTTAATGTGCTGCATTTTGAGGAAGACCAACAAGGGTCAGGTAAAGAGCCACATGAGGTGGTTTTTCTGTCACTTCTTAAAAGCTGCAGTCTGCTTCATTGTGTCCATATTTTACAAACGTGTATGCCGGCATTTCTAAGTAAGATTTATGGCAGCTTGCTAAATGCAGAAGTTTGCTTAAAATAACCATCAAGCGCTTAGCCCAGCCCAGCCTTCCTGAGACCTAGAAGCATTTTAGTGGGACAAAGGACTGGCAACACATTTGAAATTCAAAGCATTTAAAATCAGAATGCCTTTTTCAACAGTATCATGTCAAAAGGCCTTCAATAATCTGCCTAGGATCTTGCAGTGAGACCATTACCAGTCATTATGGTTTCTCTTGTTGCTCTGTATCTGGTTCTTTGGCTTTGGGAAAACCACTGCCTTAGACATGTGACAGCAAAGCAGAAACTGAAACATTTTCTGCTGAAAAATGCATATAGCACAAAAAAAAATTTAAAATAAAGGCATAAGAGCTTTTGCATCCTACTACTGAGAGAACACATAGTGCTCGGGTTTCTCTTTGGTTACTCTCGAGCAGAAATGCAGGGATCCATCCTCTGTAGGAACTCTCACTACCTCAGAGCACAACACACTTGCAAGTCAGGACAGATGTCAAATACTTCCCTTCCTACCTCATTGCATTTCTTGAAGCTGAACACTGATGTAAAGATGAACGGGATGAGGCTGTTCAGCAGAACACAGCATTCTCTGGGATCTGTTCCCAGGGAATGTAAATTGACAGGTATCTGCTGACTGAAGCTGGGAGAAGCCAAGGTGATCTACAAAAGCAATCAGTGTGACAGTTTAGACCTGACTCTCCTTCCCACGGAGGTGACCTCCTCTAGGAATTTGGTGCCATTTCAAACTTGTGGGAAACTATGTGTGAGAACACCGGCAGCAGGTCTCAGAAGACTTAATAGCAGTTTGTCAATTCCTGGGAGATTTTCAAGTCGAGATTCAAGAATGGCAGGGTCTTCCTAGATCCTTATGTTAAGGATGATGTTTCCCTCAGTGTTGCCAATGCATCCAGCACCAGGGAATGAAGCTAAGAAGGAACCACAGGGAGATTCACAAAATTTTTATCATCTCTTTAGCAGGCAAAATTTGCCCTTATTTCGGTAGCCCTGGACAGTGAAGATTTGGGTGTTGCTCCAACCTCAGCAATCACAACTAACCCACAAAGAACCCAGCCTCCCTCTTACATCATGATGTGTCTGGGATGCTGGAAAAATCCAAAGGAGGGTTAAACATTTGGGGAAATGTTTGAAAGAGAAGACTAAAAGGCAAAAATGGAAGGGAAGAGCCTTTGACCATTGGAGACCCTTTTATCTCTCTACAGTCAGTTGGGGTTTTATTGGTTCCCCCTTAATCTTTCAATGGAATAAAATGTCATTCAGAAGGGGAAAGCAGAGATTTTTTTTATCAAGTAGATGAAAAAAGTGCAACCCCTTTGTTCCATGAAACAGGAGGGTAGGGGTGTCTTATATAGTCCTGAGATCAACTGACTTGGAAAAATGAGATGAGGATGTGCACTGACAATTTAAAACAGTCCAGAAACATTTTGATTTGCCTCTAGGTAAGGACAGGAAAAAAAGAAACAAAGAAACAACAACAAAAAAGCACCCCACCCAAAAAAAAAAAAAAAAAAAAAAAAAAAAACAAAANATAGGGACAAACAGTCCTTTCAGGACATCAGCCCGAAATAGGTTTCACGTAATCTTTATAACCTACAAAGGTAAAATAACTCTGAGGGACAGCAGACAGGACACAGCAACCCAGACAACCAGAGGTCCATTCTCTTCCCACATTGTCTGTCTGAAATAGCCTTGTGAGGGCTTCATGTCATTTGTCACCTCCACCTACACATGTGCCCGGGAGAGGGCACAGATAGAGACTGGCACCCCTGCAAATTCTTCATGGCTGTCTAATAGCAGCAGCACTGATAACCTCCATGGTTTCCTGCAGAAGGGAGATGACAGGCAAAACAGAGAGAGAGAGAGAGAAGCAAGAGCATCGTGAAGGTTTGAGGGGATATGAAGCTAGAGCAGAGAAAGCCGGGGATGAAGCAAGGAAGGATGGATGAATTCCTAAAAATGAGGGTTGGGGTGGATATTCCAGCAGCCTTGAGGTGAGGGGAGTTGAAAAGTGGAGAGGCAAGTCAGAGCAAAACTCATGCTTGGAAGCTGCTTGTGGCAGTTAGATGCTGATTTTCTCTTAAACCCTTTCAGGAGGGCAGCTGCCTGAGGCCAACCCTGCAGGCACCAGGAGTAAAATCCATTTTGCCACGTAACTGCAGGGCAAATCCCCTCTGAAGAAGAGGTAGGCAGAGAGCAGAAAAAGCCCAACACACACAAACCACTTTGCAACAGAATGCATTCAAATTCATCATTTCCAGTGTCAGCTGGAGATCCTTTGGTCACAGTACTGAATCTGGAATCACCACAGAGAGAAATAACGATGCTATCCAGGTTTTAGCTTAGACATCACATATACAGTGTCTGGATGATTTTTCCCCAGGCTCTGGGCAGTCAGTGCCACCTGACAGAGCAAGCAGTCCACCAGCTTTCTGACGATGGCAGCGCAAATTTCTCCCTTCCTCAGACTGAAGTCTTTCTGCAGGCTTTTCTCAGCCTGGCCAAAAATCCCTCTTCACACTAATTTATTGTGCTGTGCACTGTAAATTCACAGGAAGACAGCTTCATAAAAGAACATGCAACCACTCTTATGTCTGCAATGGCATAAACAAGATTTAGTGTAAACAAGGATGAGGACTGAAGGCATAGAACCAGCGGGAAGTCAGGTCTCGTGACTAAATTAGTACAGTGACAGCCACTCTGAAATTTGTCTTTTCCAGCAAAATGATGAGGTAACCTGAAAGTCTCCATGACAACACAGCCCAACCTTGCATTACAAGACGCTTATGCAAGAAAGCATCTAAAAGTATAGTGCCTGGGGAAAGCCTTCCTACAAACAAACTCCACAGGGTTTCAGCTGCTTCCCCTACCTTATTCGTATAATTTTCCATGTGTTCGGGGTTTTTTTTTCTTTTCTGAAACTTCAGATAAGAAAGGAATTTTACACAGTCTTCTGATTATATGATTGCTTGCTATTTTAAATTAAAAAGGTGTGCACAGAAATGTCGAATAACACAGAATATTAGAATCATCATAGAATGGGTTTGGGTTGGAAGGAACCTCAAGGATCATCTAGCTTTAAACCTCTGCCAGGGGCGGGGATGACACCAGAGCAGGCTGCTCAGGGTCCCATCCAGCCTGGCCTTGAACACTTCCAGGGATGGGGCAGCCACAGCTTCTCTGGGCAACCTGTGCCAGTGCCTCACCACCCTCACAGTAAAGAACTTGCTCCTAATACCTAACCTAAATCTCTCCTCTTCTAGTTTAAAACCAGCCTCCCTTGTCCTGTCACTATCTGCCTGTGCAAAAAGTCATTCTCCTCCTTTTCGTAAGCCCCTTTTAACACTGGAACACAACACATTTCACTCCGGTCAAAGTATTAAAACCTCACATCTTAATACATTTTTGTTTTTCCAGAAGAGCTGTGTTGGTTTTTAGTCCCCACAGAAGTGCCATCAGAAGCACTGTTCTTCACAGTGTATGCAATCTAAAATACAAGCTACCGAATTTACATAGAATTTGCTTTAATACAAGATTCTTCTATGGCAAAAGAGGGAGTGCTTTCACACCAGAGGGGTTCTCACCCATGGCAGGATACAGCTGCCTACATGAAGCTGTCTGACGCCACTGAAGATGCACCAGGCTCCCCTGCTGCCCTCCAGCTGTTACTCCAGAGGAGACCAGGGCTCCTACAGGTCTCGTGTCGTATCCAGCTCTGCGTGAATAACTCAGACAGCAGAACAATCAACTCCCAAGGGAGGGGCCTGAGAGGTAGTGGTATCTGCCACTACCAGAGTCCATAAATAGTCTTCAGATGCCAGGATTTCATCCCATAAATCTTATCTAGTGCATATCCTGAATAAAAAATAAGCAATTAAAAAAAATCCAAGTGCTTAGTGTAGATCTCATCTGTAGGAAGCGCCTGGATGTTTCCAATGTCAGGGTCCATTACACTGATTTCAGTGTTGCAGGGAAATTGCAGAGGGTCTGAAACAAGTGCAAGAATCTGGGGCTTGAAGCAGTCTCTTTTCCTACAGGTTGGCTGAGTTTCCCAGCAGAGCCTTCCACTAGGATCACAGAAACGCAGGAGGAGCGGAATATTAAAAGATATCTTATTAAGTTAACATGACTGGAGAATTATCCTGCAAACAAATAAGCCAGGCAGGGATTATATAAGCTTTAATACAATCTTCTATCAGAGCTGAGCAGTCCCCAATCAAACTAACTATGGAAAATAGTACTTAATGAATCTGTAAATAAATATCAGCAGGAGAGACGGCAGGGCTAAAGAATACCTTATCAGGGAAGGTCTGATCTCCAGAGGAGAGTTAAAAGGAGCAAGGCAAGATTAGAACTGCCGGAGCATCCCAGCTCACTAATGGACATCCCAAACACCCAGGAGGGCTCCCACAGCCTTCTACCTTCCTTCAGTAGCTCTTACCATGCCCCTTCATCTCTGGCAGTTTCTATGGAGTGTAACATCAGTAAACATTCAAAACATTCATCAGTTCAAACATCCTTTGAAGTCTCTCCTTTCGCACACATTTCACTGTGTTTAAACCACCACAGACAGTCCAGCAAGCTCTCCCTGACATTGCCTTTGATTAGAAGGGTGTGTGCCAAGTCCAACAAACAAGAGCTATGCACATTGAAGGGTCTGTGGAAAAAGTTACCTGAGTTCACAGCAGCAAGGAGCTCACCCAGAACGAGTGAACCATTAAACTCCAGCCAAGCCAGATAAAGGGTATGCAAAAGCTCCACAGAGGCCAAGACTTCAGGTGAGTCAAACAGGATGTAAAGTTTAGTCATTCTGCTGCAGGGGAAGGTGAGCAGATGCTTTCCCTGGGAGCAGAGTTGGTCATCTTTCTCTTGTGGGACACCTCTCCACAATAAAAACATGTTAATGGTCTGTTGTGGACGCCACCCATCCCTCTGCCCACATCCTGTTCCTCTGTGAGCACTGCTGACACAACCAGCCTGCACAACCACCCGAGTACCTGCCCACAGTTCTGTTCCTTCTGGAAATGATTCTGCCGTGGCTGTCCCAGCACCACTCCAGGAAATTCAAATGAGCCGTACAAAAACACCCTAAAAAACCTCAACCACCAAGACAAACAAGCTACACTTCCACAAACTGTATCATTATTCCTCCCTTAGCTCTTCACTACAACAATCTACCTCTACAGCAATCCTCCTTTTCCAGCTACTTTCTGGAATAACTTCTGCTGCTCCAGAAGCAGCAGACATATAGATAATTTTCCCAGGAAGAGGGAAAAAAACCCCAAACAAATCTGAACAGTCTCATATTAGAAAGTCTAATTCCATTTCTATGATTAGCATAATACAACTGTGTACAAACCCATAACCTACAGGGCAACTTTACACAAGCCACTGAGCTGGAAAGTCAAGCAGGGAATCAACAAATAAACAGATTACTCTTTTCATTCTGTTTGAATAATTTGTTCCAACAAGGCTTTATTACATCATGCCTCATTATGGATACTAATATACCAAGGTCCTCAAGGAAAGCTCATAGACTAACATCCCAATTTCCACATGCAGTACAAAAGAAATAGTACTTTGGAAGCTCCACAAAAGCCTTATATATCAGCAAATATCTTACACTGTTACCTTCGTCTCAACTAGACAATTAAACAATGTGATGGTGAGAACACAATGCCATCATGAGGAAGACAATACATTAATGAAGTTACCGATTATGTGGTATTTCACCTCCTTTTTGTCAGCTTTTGACAGCTGATCTTGACACCTCACTCAAAGAGGAGTCTTCAATGCATTTCAATTACAGGGAGACAATAACCAAAATTTTGCACAATAATGAGCTAACGTCAAGACTGACAGACAGCCTGGAGATTTGAGATGTCTCCTTGCACAGAGAACAATATTGATCTGCAACATCTATTTCCAACCTTTACTTTGTCCCTTTATCCTATTCTAATGCAAAAAAACTTTTTCCTTTCTGAATGTGTTTTTCTCTATCTTCATCCTTTCCTAGTTCAAATAACTTACCAGTTTCAGCAAGCTCGCTCTTCTTGGTGGCGTCTCTCACAAATAAAAATACGTGCCTTAGGAGCCAGAGTGTTTATAGGAGAAGCTCCACCACAATCTAGATTATGTTAAGTGGTGGGAAGGACTAAGATCCCAAACATGTGCATACATATTCATTTACACCCACAGCATCACTGGCAGCATTAGGTGAGCTCGTCCTGCTGCAGGTGCTGGCTCACATCAAAGCATTTCATTTATGTGTATCATACTGAAGCTTGGATTTGTTTTGTTTTTTCTTCTGAAGAACAATGGGGATTGCAGCTGAATAAAATTTTGTTTTGAGATAACTACATTTTGCAATAATGAGATCCTGGTAAAACATATAAATGACCACGGTGACTGTCAGCCTGAGTTAGATCTGGAAAAACGGCATTCAGGTGTGTTTGGGGTTTGTTGTTTTTCTTCTTTTCTTTATGTGGAACAGAGCTATTCTGCTTTCTGTTTATGTGTCAGACCTGATATTTGACAAACTGAGAGTCTAACATTTGAAGTTGGAGCTGTAAGTGATTAATTCCTCTGGAAAAGCAAAAAAATAACAAAAACCAACAGTCAAACAATACAGTGGGCTTTCGGTGTCTTTTATAATATTTTTTGCATTTTCAACAATGTGCAGCAGTTTTGGGGAATAAAACGAGCATCAGAGTTGCACCTGGATCAGGAGAGCTGCTGCGAGTGTTTCCTGAAATCAAAGGGATGTGATACCTTTTGCCAGCTGAAGTCCTTTCTAATTCAGAAACCTTCTGTTTACAGAAAAAATAGCACCGCGGTGACAGGGCTGCATCCAGCCCTTCTCTCCAGCCCTGAAACAAGACAGCACCTGGCAAGGACCTGCTGGTGTTAATGAGGTGATGTGCAAACACCGATGGTATCAGCTGCTCTGCTCCCGGGCAATGTGACTTTTCCTCTTGCCCTCTGCACAGAACCACGCAAGCGCCTCGTGTCAGGACTTGCCATTTGTTGTGTTTCTCCTGCATTTTCCAGTCTCAGGTGCTGAGCTTTTCCTTTCTGCTCCCTGCTGTGAGGGCAGGTCGTATTTCCAAAGAAATGCATTTCAAACTTTTTTTTTTTTTTAACCTTTAGCTCTTCTATTTTTACTCCTGAAACAATTTCCTGTCCCCTCCTCATTATCCCTGTCCTAGCTTTTCAAGTTGCAGTCACATAGAAGCAGATTGGTTTGGGGTTTTTTTGTTGTTGTTGGGTTTTTTCTTTCTTTTTAACAAATAGAAGGACAGAGAAGATGAATCTGTCAACTTTTATCCCTCTGCAGGATTTAATTTCTTCCTTACTATACTCTTCTGGGTCATTTCAGAGAGGGTTACCTGTGTGTACTTCCCCTGGTTAAAAAAACCAAAACCCATCCTTCTAACTTTCAACATTTATTTACTAATGTGTGTTATTACTTAGCTTAAATACCTCTGTTCCCTCCGTGGTGCTACCTTTCTTTTCTTCCAAGTATATTTATAGGCAGTTATCTCTACCCTAATTTCATTAAGCAAGGTCTGAGACTCCCAATTGTCTTAGCGTATTTGCACATCCTATTCTTCATAGCTCCATAATTGAGGGCTGAAGCATGGCTCTCCATCTAACATGAGACCTGGGAAGAGCATGGAGGAGCTCTCCCTTTTCAGGAGAGCAGCCATGCAGTCTCCTTCTCACGTTCTTGATCCTCCAGCAGGCACAGCCCAGACCCACAACATCTGCTTTCAAAGGAAAGCACATCACTGGTGCTCCTTATCCCACAGCTGCAGGACCACAGTAATTCCACTCACACTCCCAAATCAGCTGGTGACAGCTCAGTAGTCCAACCCAGAACAGCACCTTTTTGTTGGCAATACTCCTACATAGTTTCAAACCTTCACCTACGTAATAGAACTTGAACCACAGACTCACAGAGTGGTTTGGGTTTGAAGGGACATCAAAGATCACCTTGTTCCAATCCCCTGCCATGGGCAGGGACAACTTCCACTAGCCCAGGTTGCTCAGAGCTCCATCCAGCCTGGCCTCGAACACTTCTAGGTGTGTGTATGAATTTGGTGATGGATTTAACACTTGCTTTAAAAGTAATTCCTGGGTCATGGGCTTTATTTAAGGTTTTCTCAGTCATATGGGAGCAGAGCCAGGAAGGAGAGAAACAGTTAAATCATTTGCTCTGCTTAAGGTTTTTCATTGATTTTGGTGTAGGCTCTGCCATGGAGTGGAGGTCCGTGTCAGAGGAGATCTCTACGCACAAAAACAAACAGCCAGGACATTCCCATCTCTGCTCCTGGAGAAGCCTATAGCAAATTGCAGTGAGCAGTTCAGGCATTGAGAGCCAACATCTAAATCAGAGGGAATCTCAGCCCCAGTGGTGCTGTAAGTCAGCACCTAAATCCCTTCCAACCAAATGACCCAGAGGAGTGAGAAACATGAAGATTAAAGTAAAGCAGCATGCAAATTCATGCAGTAGCTCACCAATGAATGTAACAGCAGTTGCTGTTCATGGGAAAAAAATTCCAAGTGTGAGTGATCCATTTTTTTCAAAGGACATTGCAGACTACTCTAAATTCTAACCCCTGAAAGGCTGCAATTTTGTATTTAAGAAAGCAGATGGCTGGGACGGGATGTGGTAAAATAATATAGGATAATGAATGCTCTGGAGAAGATTCTTCCTTTCTCATGAGTCCAGATAGTTGTTCAAAGAAATTAAGAGGTGAGGAATGAAAGGCAGATCAAAGGAATGTCATTTTTAATTCACCCATGTGATTAAACTGTAATTAATTGCTATAGGATGAGGATGAGGCCAAAAAATGGCAGAATTTTAAATGGGACAGAACATCTACATAGAAATCAGGAGCATCCACAGTTATTTGTATTGAAGGTTAAAATTTTTAATTAAAATAATTCACCCTGTCAAAATATTAAGAAAGGATGCTAAATCTCATCCTGTAGGGCTTAAGAGAATTTCCAAATATTAGGAGCTCTGGACACATCCCAGCTCACAGAGCTGATTATTCACATCTTTCAATTGTTAATTCTAACATTTCCATCCTACCCCATGGTTTCAAATGAATGGGGCTGGGCCTCTGCTTCTCTTGACCTAATTGGAATTTCTGAGCCCCAAACCATACTGTCCTTGTGCTCAGAGTATCCAAGAACTGCATGTTCTCAGGACACATTGCTACTCATTACTTCAAAATATATTTCCGTGAGCAATTGTATACAACTATTTGTCAGCCCAAAGCCCAGAGTAGAAGATAAACTATATCCACTTATTTCCTGTTGGCGTCTCAGATAAAAGAATTTCTAGCTACTCTTTAAAATAGCTTCTCTTCAAAACTTCTCACCTTCCTGGTTTCCCATTAGCTTGCTACTGACTTGGTTAAAAAAAAAAAAAAAGAAAAAAAAATTCAAAGCAGCTTACCATGGAGACATGACTGTATATAGAACAAGTGTGACGTGTGGGAACCAAGGCCTCCATGCAGACATATTCTCTTTTTTTGGACCAATTCATGGGAACTCCAGAAGTGGTTTCTGTCTCACATGTATCTTTGACCTGGTGATGTTAACTCCGATGCACTTCTTCATATCCTCAGCTAAATGCTGAAGTTAATGACTTTAACATGCAGATCAATAATACTTTGAAACAGACTGGAGTCAATTTGGGTCAGGGCAAATTAATACACTGAATCCCTGGGGACCCACCTTGTAGCTCTTCAAAACAGGTACAGCACAGGCACTGTAGAGCCCGCCTCGATCGTGCTGCTCTGCCAGCAGGGTCTGGTCTGATACTGGGGAAACTGCTCCCAGGCATGACAGGATAAACCTCCTCCCTCTTTAATTTGACTCCTTAGGGTGCCAATTAGCACAGGTTGATAGGAACATCAGTACGGTGAGAAATCAATTGTACGCCCAAAGGTAGAGCTAAAACTCATTTCCTGCTAGGACAAAAAAAATTCATGCAACTTTGTTACTGCAAAAATTAGAAACCCCAGTGAAATGCACAAAGTTGAACACAGCTAACTTTAGTTCTTGAACTTTAAGTAGATTAGTTTTCTAGCTGCTATTGGATTAAACTTTAAAAAGATCAAACTTTATTTTCAAGTGGCATGTTTCTTTACTAGGTCTGGTTAATTAATTTTGCCATTTTGTCATTTTCTCCTAGGTTTGAGGCTACAGCAGAAACAAGTAAGAGACAGCTAAAGGCATTTTTATCACTGACATTGCAGTGTGGGGGAATGCAGCAGGTTACACTGCAGCACTGGAAATTACTCAGAATGACTTATGGACCACACATGGCTTCCTCTTGTTTACCTTTTCAGGGTTTTTTCCTCCTTAAAATTGTCCCCTACAGTTGATTCACCCACCATTAGTTACACAGGATCCATCTTTGATGGCTAAGGTGTGTGTAAACACATTATTAACAACAAGCTCTTGCTAGCCTCATCCAGGTGTATTTTCCAATAGCTAATTCCTTCCTCCTGCAGGAGCTCAAGATAACACCACCAGGTCTGATCCCTTTCTTTTGCACATGAAGACTTCAGGCACTGGTACCTCTGCACTGCAGGTGCAGCCGTGTGCATTCACACACATGTATCAGAGCAATTGCATCTGTGCCAGAAACCTCCTGCAGGCTCATCTAAAGGCAACACTGATTTGACCTGTCCTGGTGGTCAGAGTGCTGGGTTGGGCTGAACAGACCAGGTGTTTCCTTCCAGCTACCTACACATTCCTGTATTTTGTTGGACATGGGATACACACAATTCCCAGCAACATGCTCTGTGCTTGCATATGCTCTACTGTGAGTCAACAGGATTTCAGGATGAGAGCCCTCAAAGTCACGAGCTGCAAATTCCTTCTTTTGCTCCTGCTTTATCCATGACGTCCCAGAAATAACAGGAGTGGCTCCAGGCACTTAACTCACTGTATCCTTTGTATCCTGTGTACAGCTCTTTGCTTTGAGGGGTCAGTAGCTGAAGGTCTAAAGGGTATCTAACTCGGGGAGGACACACGAGTTAGCAATTCATCTTCCAGTGTTACCAAAGAGGCTTTCATGGGGAAACCACAAGGGAAAAATAAGCACTTAATAACTGTATTTTCTGTATCCAGGCTCCTTACAAAGCACAGCTGGAGCAGTCACAGTGATGTCTTTCATTCAAAAACTCCATGAATAAACTATTCACAATCACATGGCAGACTCTCAAGATTAGTTCCCTTGCCCTGCTTCTGTTGATCTTAATCCACATCTCCTCGCCTCAATCTGCCCAAAGGGTTTTGTTCCATGAAATACTAAGAGCAGCTTTGGAAGCAGGGTGCACCTCATGTTGAAGTATTTGGGAGCAGAGAGCCTAAAAAACATTATGTGAATCCAGTGACTACACAGAACTTCTCACCACTTGCCCCCAACACTTCATTAATTTATATCTTCTTCCTTAGGTGCTCAGTGGAACAAAGGATGGAAAGGTTTTCCCTTCTTTGTCCTAAGGAGAGATTTACCATTAAGCAAAACAATCACGTTCACTCTCTTTTAACCTAAAGAATTTATCACTATTTAAATCAAAATGAAACTGCTTCAGTAAACTACAGAAGGGGAGCTACTCTACAGTGCTTTTGTGAGCAATACCAGGTGCCTCAGATTTGGAGTTCTGATTCTATGTTTCCTTTAGGCAGAAGAAGGAGTTAAATCTCCCAAACCTCCGTGAGTGCTCCAACTACTGATGTGTTGGATGAAAGGATGTTATAACATCTTGACATGTCCTGCTCCAGGACAGATTTGTGAGGGATACTCCAAGCCTTTCTACCAGATGGAGAGACACAGGGAGATGATCACCATGAGAGACTATTGATTTGGTTAAACATATAAGTAAATCAGGATTTACAAAACTGGGATGCTTCTAAACACATTCAAGAGAAAAGTAGGGAGTGCCTTAGGAATTTACCCCCTGCAACTCGGTGTCTGCAACCTTGGTACTTCCAGAGTAAGGGAGCTGAGCAGAGATTTACTGGGCAGGCACACCAAAGCAAGCAGGTAACAAGGTTTACTCACCAAAGTCCTTCTGTTCCCTTGTCTCTGTCCATCACTAGTTTCCCAGAGCTGGTCCCTCTGCCTTTGTGGCTTATTTCAAGTGTCCATATGCTGTTAACAGAAATACATCTCTGCACTAGTTGCCTTATATCTGAGGAGAGTGAAAATACTGTTCTATCATGAAGAGCAACTTGTGCTACTGCCCATTTGATGTGGTATTTACTGGCCGGTTACTCCATGTGACTGTCCTGGGAAAGTGGGAATGAAAGCAGCTTCTCAGCTGTGCACCCGAAAAGCTGGATACGGCATTAAGAAGCATGCTTTACTGAGGTTTTATTCCCACAAGGCTGATTATCATTCATTTTTCATAATGATCCCAGCTAAACTTATGATCCAATGTTGATCAGATCGTTCTTTCCATCCTGCCTCTGACGCAGAACTGTTCTCAGCTGGTTGTTACTTAGGGTTGTTTCCTTTTCATTTTAGCCAGCAGAAAAATTCTTCCTTCTATATATGGTCTTCCTTTAACAAAACCCTCTCAAATGGTATTTCCACTCCCTTGGCTGTGCACACAGGTGAACATCTCCCTCTCTTCATCTCATTTCTGCTCTTTGGCTACCACAGGTTTCCTTTTGCACATTCACCCGGCTACAGCTAATCTGGGCACACTGCTCTCACTGAGCTCCCTTTGATCATTTAATCTTCCTCTACACACCAGAAACAAGATCTTTTAAGCAGACTGATAATTTATGTCCCATCCCATTTAACTGTCTCTTTAACATCCCAAAACCAAAGCAATTTCTGCTGCCCTTCCTCCAGACTTAACACTGAGGCATTAAGTGAAGCACAGGGTTGCTCCCAGCTTTCCTTCAAGTGATGGCATCCACCTCTTGCTTTGGCACGATGAGTAGGAAGCTGCTAGAGTAGGGATCCAACTTTGCTGCTCCTCAGTAGTGCTATGCCCAGGTGCCATCACATCCCATTCAAACACTGTTTGTGTAATCACACAGGGGTTCATAATCACTGCTTATCTAACTCACCTGTTCTTACCATGAACCAAACCAAATAGATAAAGCTAAATGTTTTATTTCAAAAGTTGCCAATCTCCAATTATGGGGTTTTTTCCCCTTTGCAAGTTGCTCCAGTGACTCCATTTGCATTAGTAAATATGTGATTTTAAGAATCTGACAGGATCTATGTGAGCTATTTGAGTAACTTTTATATCAAGGTTTGAAATGAACAAACTTCTCCTTCTTTATCAGATGAATACTTCCAGTTCACAGCCAATGTCTTTATGTCTGGGATTAATATGTGAACGCTGAAAAATACTACCCAGAGTAATACTGAGGTCCAGACTCTATCCAGCAAGCGGAAAAACACGGATCTATTCTCTCTCTAAGGAGCCTGTGGAACAAGTGAGGAGAGCCAGGGTCCTCCAGACCGCAGGACGGGATAAATTATTCTAATGAAGATTCTGTCTCTCTGTAGAAGAAACATTTGCCAAACAGACACGTGCAGTGGTTTCAGGTAAGTATCTAAATCTAGCAGTATGAATGTGGACTTTTAAGCGAGTCATTAATTTTTACATTTGGGATTTAAGGATATAAACTGTAAATTCATGAACCGTAATAAAATTCTGGTTTGGATGGTGGATATAACCATTTCTGATTTCTTCCTTTTCTCCACAGCAGGAAGTTTTTACACTGGAATGCCTGCATAAACTTTTTTTCCCCACTTTCTCTTCTTTTATGTATTTCTGTTTCAGGTATCATGAACAAACTTGGAATTAATTTGTTTTTCCACAGTTTCACTTTAAAATCCATTTGCTATGCAGAGTACATCTTTAAAAGGCACTTCAGGGATATCTTCTTGCTTTGCTGTTACACCTTTATAGTGTTGAATAAATCAATAAGGATTTCCTTTGTTGGTTTTCATGTTAAACTTCCTGCATGATTACACCTAAAAGGGAAAGAAGTGCTTCCAAGGGAAGCAATGTGCTATGGCCCCACAAGACTCAGATTTACAGCTGGGCTTTCTTTCAAGGTCTAGCAATTTTTGTTTGTAGGCTGATACTTTTCATGGAAAAAGATGATTGCAGATATAAACAAGTGATGTGAAGAAATAGCACACGGATGATTTGCCTCACTCCAGTGCATCCTATTGAGATAAAAATTAATGCATAAGTGAGGTCATGGTTTAAATATGGTTCAGATTAGTCATGAACTAAATCTGTTCCTAATAAAAACTTCCCAGCGGCCTGTGTAAAAGATACCTGATGTTCACCCAGACCTCCCAAAGAGACCTAATTATCACCTTTTTTTGTTTTTTTTTTCTTAAATGATAGGTTGGGGGAAGGACTGCTGCTCCTCAGCATACATTTCCCCTGTCGTGACAGCTGACAAGCTGTAACTGCCCCACAGCAGAGCGGGGCTTGTCACCGCCTCTCAGGAACATGAATTGCCACAGAATTAGTGCAGAAGACCACAACAAAGAGTTGCTATCTTTGGCTAAACCAGAAATAACACCATCATTTTCATTGTAGATATCCCTGAAATATTTTAGTCTGATTTGCCATCATGGAAAAAGCAAAAATTATTACTTCCTTGGAGTCTTACTTTCTGTTTTCTGTTTCTTCCTCTGTGTTAACCTCCTTGATCTGTGTGCAGCTTTTGAGAGGAGGATTGGGGCTGGGGAGAACAAATGGACATGTGTTTTCTCAGGTCCACTCTTTTTCTTTGATACAGCCTTATTCTCTGGTCTAATAAATGTTCTCTACTGAGTCCTCTTTACTCCAGCATTCTGGTCTTCCCTGTTACAGAAAATTTCAAAGCAGAAGTGAAGATAGTGCATCTAATCTGGTTAGGAGAACTGCCCTACAAGAGCCAAGCACAGGGGAGGATGAGGAGAGAGAAGACAATGGGATTGGGAAAGAGCTCCTTCAACCAAACAATCTCAGCTGACACCAAAGAAGGACAAAAGAGCTGGGGAAGGGTCTGTAGCACAAGTCTGATGAGGAGCAGCTGAGGGAGCTGGGGGTGTTTATTCTGGAGAAAAACAGGCTCAGGATGGACTTTCTTGCTCTCTCAAACTCCCTGAAAGGAGGCTGGAGACAGATGGGGGTTGGCCTCTTATCCCAAGTAACAATCAATAGGACAAGAGGAAACGGC
>VZTA01027645.1:0-17702 GCA_013398855.1 Mohoua ochrocephala
TCTCCTTTCCCTCTCCTTTCCCCATCCTTTCCCTCCCCTTTCCCTTCCCTCTCCTCAGCCAAACAGCCAGAACAGATCTTGGATCGCAGGGAATTTTTCTCCGCGGTATCGTCTGGTTTGAGGCAGGTGGTGAGCTTGGAATTTTCCTCTTTGGCAAAGCTGGCTCTTCTTCGGGATATCGAAGTTTGGAAGTGAAGCTCAGAGCTGGCTTCAGTGTGTGAGAAATTCTTTGGGAATGTTCAGCCTGGAGAAGTTTTGAGGTGACCTCATTGTGACCTTCCAGGACCTGGAGGAGCTACAGGAAAGATGGAGAAAGACTTGGGACGAGGGATGGAGGGACAGGACACAGGGAATGGCTTCAAAGTGACAGAAAGGAGTTTTAGATGGGATCTTGGGAAGGAATTCCTGTCTGGGAGGGTGGGGAGGGGCTGGGCTGGAATTCCCAGAGCAGCTGTGGCTGCCCCTGGATCCCTGGAAGCGTCCGAGGCCAGGTTGGACATTGGGGCTTGGAGCAGCCTGGGACAGTGGGAGGTGTCCCTGCCATGGCAGGGGTGGCACTGGATGGGATTTAAGGTCCCTTCAATCCCAAAGAAAATTCTGGGATTCTTTTTGGCATCATGGATGGAACCAAGGAAAAAGGGGCTGTGAGGGAACAGGGAATCTCATCAGGACTGGACTTTCTTGGAATATTTCACATCCCTGATTTTTATATCAAACCGGCTCAAAATCCCAAACCAAGCAACAAAATAATAGTAAAAAAATACAAATAATAATAAAAAACTACGAATAATAATAAAAAAATCCAAATCAGGCAGAAGTTTTAGGAGCTGCTAGAAACGAGGAATTTGCACATGGAATCAGGGAATGTGGAATGGTTTGGATTGGAAGTTTTAGGCGCTTCTAGAAATGAGGGATTTGCACCTGGAATCCTGAAATGTGGAATAGTTTGGATTGGAAGGGATCTTAAATCCCATCCCATTCCACCCCTGCCATGGGCAGAGACACCTTCCACTATCCCAGATTATTCCAAGTCTTATCCACCTTGGCCTGGAATAATTCCAGGGATGGGACAGCTCCTCTGGACATCCTGTGAGGACCTCACCTCGCTTGTCCTCATGGGCCACTTGGTTGTCCCTAAAAACTCGGGAATCCTCAATTCCCACGTTGCTTTTTAAGGAAAACTGGAGGTGATTGTTATCCCAGGATATTTCCTAGGGAGATTCCACACTGGATCCCTTTCCTATCATCACCCCTGAGCAGGAGAAGGGGCAGAGTTTGGGGTCACCAACCGGGAACGGTTCGAACCCATCCCTTCTTACCGAACCCGTTTATTTGAAATTAATATCATTCGTTAGATCATTCATTAGATCATTAATTAGATCATCAATTACGTCATTGAATATCCCGAAAATAAATCCACTTCCAGCCAAATCCGCGTGGAAAATTTCCCCGGGAACCGCGAGAGAGCCGCGTCAGAGCGGGCGGCCCCGTGCCCCAGAAGCGACGACATCTCATCCCTCCAAAAGCACTAAAATCAGGAATATTTTGGGAATTTAGGCTATAAATAGATGTTATGTAAGGTCGAGATGACGTTCCCGTCTCCGTTCACCTTTTGGCTCCGCTCGGCAGCTGCTCTGGTGCATCTGTGGTGCTGCTGGGCTTAGGAGAGGCCCCTGGGAGTTTAAGTCAGGCCTAAGTTTCCTAAAAACGGCCGAACGGCGGGAGGAACGAGTGGGAATTAATTAAGTCCGGCTTAAGTAATTCAAAACCATTCCCGGAATGTGGGATAACTCCACGAGGAGAGAAATCCTCTTGGGAGAGGTGAGGAATAATCTCATAATTCCCGATTATTTGTGCGGCCTTCCAGGATTTAAAGGGGCTCGAAAAATTGGGAGAGGGGTGTTTTCCATGGGCATGGAGGGATAGGAAAAGGGGGAATGGCTTCCCGCTGCCAGAGGGCAGGGAGAGATGGGATTTTGGGATGTTTTGAAAACACCCTAACGGCCGAACGATGGAAGGAATGTGTGGGAAATAATTAAGTCCAGCTTAAGTAACTCAAAATCATTCCTGAATTGTGGGAGAGCTCCATGGGATCTCGGGATTCCTGACAGCGGTCAGAGAGTCTCTATTTTATCGCTCAATTATTTTCTCACTTCGTTCCTTCTTATCCGTGGAAAAATTCCTATTTTTTTTTTAGGAAAATCCAGATTTATTTGGGTTTTTAAAGAGCCTTTGTGGTCAGGACTGCCTGAAATCAGGCTGCTAAACGAGCCGCCCTAATTAAACCTTGGGAATCCCTTCCAACTCAGGATATTCCATGGTTTTATGACCTAAAGATGTGGATGTGATGGATAAATATCCAATCCTTGAGCTCTCCAGAAGGAATATTTCAGCCTGGGATTGCGAGGAAGCTGGAAAAGCCTTTGGAGACCCAGCTCGGCTTTGATGACCCTTCCCAATCCATCTCCCACCTTCCTGGGTGGTTCTTCCCAGGCTCTCGAGGAGGAATTTCATTTCTATGGAATCTTATCCTGGTTTTTTTGGGGGGGTTTTGAGGCCCTCAGGAGTCTTCTTGGGAGAGGTGAGAAGTAATTTCAGAATTCCTGGATTTTTATGTGAATTTCAGTTCTTAAAGGGGCTTAAAAAAATGGGAGAGAGGTGTTTTCTATGGGCATGGAGGGATAGGAAAAGGGGGAATGGCTTCCCACTGCCAGAGGGCAGGGATGGATGGGATTTTGGGAAGGAATTCCTGCCTGGGAGGGACTGGAAGAGAATTCCCAGAGAAGGGGCCCAGAGAAGAGCCAGGAAAGGACCCATTTTCCTTTGGAATTCTCAGAGTCAGGAAAGGACCCGTTTTCCTTTGGAATTCTCAGTTCAGAGTCAGGAAAGGGCCCATTTTCTTCTGGAATTCTCCTCAGCTCAGAGCCAGGAAAGGGCCTGTTTTCCTTTGGAATTCTACTCATAGAGTCGGGAAAGGACCTGTTTTCCTCTGGAATTCTCCTCAGCTCAGAGCCAGGAAAGGACCCGTTTTCCTTTGGAATTCTCCTCCTCTCAGAGCCAGGAAAGGACCTGTTTTCCTCTGGAATTCTCAGAGTCAGGAAAGGCCCCATTTTCCTCTGGAATTCTACTCTCAGAGCCAGGAAAAGATCCATTTTCCTTTGGAATTCTCCTCCTCTCAGAGCCAGGAAAAGACCCGTTTTCCTCTGGAATTCTCAGTTCAGAGCCAGGAAAGGACCCGTTTTCCTCTGGAATTCTTCTGAGTTCTGAGCCAGGAAAGGACTCATTTTCCTCTGGAATTCTCAAAGTCAGGAAAAGACCCATTTTCCTCTGGAATTCTCAGTTCAGAGCCAGGCAAGGATCTGTTTTCCTCTGGAATTCTGCTCCTCTCAGAGCCAGGAAAGGATCCATTTTCCTCTGGAATTCTGCTCCTCTCAGAGCCAGGCAAGGATCTGTTTTCCTCTGGAATTCTCCTCCTCTCCGAGCCAGGCAAGGACCTATTTTCCTCTGGAATTCTCCTCCTCTCCGAGCCAGGCAAGGACCTATTTTCCTCTGGAATTCTCCTCCTCTCCGAGCCAGGCAAGGACCTATTTTCCTCTGGAATTCTCCTCCTCTCCGAGCCAGGCAAGGACCTATTTTCCTCTGGAATTCTCCTCCTCTCCGAGCCAGGCAAGGACCTATTTTCCTCTGGAATTCTCCTCCTCTCCGAGCCAGGCAAGGACCTATTTTCCTCTGGAATTCTCCTCCTCTCCGAGCCAGGCAAGGACCTATTTTCCTCTGGAATTCTCCTCCTCTCAGAGCCAGGAAAGGACCCGTTTTCCTCTGGAATTCTCCCCAGCTCTGAGCCAGGCGAGGATCTGTTTTCCTCTGGAATTCTCCTCCTCTCCGAGCCAGGCAAGGACCTATTTTCCTCTGGAATTCTCCTCATCCAAAGGGCAATAACAACTTCTGAGCTCGGTGCCCCGCAGCCCCGTTGGGATGTCAGGGTTCATAAGTGTCCCTGGGATCCGTACCTGCGGAGCAGAGCTAAAAATAGGGAATGTCGTGTGCTGCCTCTCGGGCTCGGAGACGAGGCTGGAAAACAGGCCGGGAATTTTCCTCCTCCGTGGGGGGTTTTTTTATCCGGGGCTGAGCAGCTCTGCTCGTGTTCAGGGAAAGCTGGAAAAGCTCCAAAAAGAAAAATAATAGAAATCTCTGGGAAGATTTCGTGTCCCGGAGAAATGTGGGGTAAAGGAGAGGGAGGGGGAAATGGAGGGAAATTCAGGAATGTTGGGGAGAGAGGAAGGAAAGAAAATTAGTTGGGATTTTATTCAGGGTTAGGAGGAGCCAAATCCAATTCCAGGAATTAATGGTGAGCAGATCATGGAATCTTGGAATGGGTTAGATTGGAAGAGACCTTAAATCCCACCTCATTCCACCAGGAACACCTTCCACTATCCCAGGCTGCTCCAAGCCCTGTCCAACCTGGCTTTGGACACTTCCAGGGATCCAGGGGCAGCCACTTTTATCCAAATTTATAGGAATTTTTAATGGATGGATCCAATATCTGTCCTTCCGTGCCCTTTTCCACTTGCTGAATTCCCAGGCTGTAAAAGCAACCCTTGGCTTTGTTTCCTGGGTTTTCCAGTCAGATTTCTGGATTTATGGAATGCCCGTGGATGGGAACGTTGCTCTGGGGATTCCTCCGTGTGATTTAGAGGGAGGAAAGATTCCCTCATCCATTCTTTTTTAGGCGGGGAATTTTCCAAGGGCGTTTCTTGATGCTGTTCGAGAGGAGATAAATATAAATTACATTAAGATAATTCCTAATTAAGTACCTATTTAATAGCGAGGGGCAGGAAAACCTTGGAATGTGGTGACTCCCGAGGCTGGATTGGGAACACCACACAAAAAACCTGGGAATTTGCTCAGGGCGCTCACCACATCCCGGATATCAGGGAAATATCTGGAATTCTGGTGAGGGATGCTCCGGGGATGTCTCACTCCATTGGAGCCGTGATGGATTAGGAGAAGCCTCTGGCAATTAATTGTTGAGGGACGAAGGTGTTTAATTAGCACAGAATTCCCTAATTTATGATTCCAGTCGTGCACGTCCGGTTGGTCCGGTGGCTGCAGTGGGCTCCGAGGATTTAGGGAATACAGATATCCCAGATTTGATTGGAAAAGGGGATGAATTCCAGAGGAATTGAGTGGGTTTCCCTCTCCCGTGCAGGCATCTGAACCTCTATATTTACCGAGCTGTGAAAGGAACTCTTTTCCCTCTCCGAGTCTTTGGGATCATCCCAAATACCCGCTGATAATTTTCCATCATTCCAAATCTCCCTGGAAAGAGCATTAACAGCTCAAATCTCCCAAAGTTTTGTTTTCCATGGACTCCCTCACAAATGCCGATTGGGAAAAGATGGGAATTTTTTAGGCTTGAAATTCATTTTCCGGCGTTGATCGTTTAATCCAGAGCTTAAATCTGACCCGGTTCTGGCAGCGCCATCGTTTCACCTCAGGTATTCCCAATCCAAAGTCCTCCTTCCATCGTCCTGGGCTCCAAATCCTGGCAGGATTCTGTGTAATTATGGGATAGACGCAGGGATGGGAACAGGAAAAAATGTCTGCGGTTCTTTTTGGGAGCTGATGAGGGGTTTGGTCTTCTCGGGAGGGATTTTTTCATGGAAAGGGTGTCAGGGATTGGAAAAGGTGGAGTTCCCATCCTTGGAGGTGTCCAAGGAATGATTGGATGTGGGCGGGTGACAAAGAGGGGATCGGGAACAGCTTGGACTCGATGGTCTTGGAGGGCTTTTCCAACCTCAATAATTCTGGAATTCTCTCAATAAGAGACACAAGGAGAGGAGATTCCTTGGTCTGGTTCCACAATCATGGAATTTTCAGGCATGGGCAACACGGACATTCCAGGGTTTGGATGGGCTGTGAATTATGGGAAATACCGAGGGAATCATGGAATCATCAAGGTTGGAGAAGCCCTCTGAGATCACGGAGTCCAATCAACCCCAGCACTGCCCAGGCCACCCCTGCCCCGTGTCCCCAGGTGCCACATCCACAGGGATTTGAAATCCCTCCAGGGATGGGGATTCCACCCCTGCCTTGGACAGGCCCCTTCCAAAATGGATCATGGAGCTCATGGAAGAATTAAAATAGAGCCTGACTTGGATTTTAAGGAGAAAACACCTAAAAGGAGCAGCAGGAATGACAAAATCAACTGGATTTTCCCGCTGTGTTATTTTTGCTGGAGTATCCGGAGATTTTTAAAGAATAAGGAAAAAAAAAAGAACCAAAAAAACCCCATTTAAATGAACCGAGTGGAATTTTTCTCCCCAGGGAATTACAAATTTTTGAGCCCAAAAGTTCCGTTCTGCCCTTATCTTTTCAAGTGCCTTGGAGCTGCCACGGAATGTCATCAACCCTTGAGGGAATATCGGGAATAACATGGAACAGAGCTGGTAGGAACAACAGGAAAGTGATAATCTGATAAATCCTGATAAAGCCTTTTTTTTTTCCCCCTGGAAAATCCAGTTTTTATCTGCAGAGTTCAACCTCGGGAATATTAAAAAGATATCGGATATCAAATTCATTTCAATAATAACAGGAAGGTGCCCACAGGTTTTTTTTTTCCCCCTTGGGATAAATGATTGCGATAATTAATTAATTTTTTTTTTAAGGAAATGAGTAATTTCAGAAAATAGGGATGTGGAAATTCACATCAGACCCTGATGTTTGAGGTACCTATTCCCTCTGGAGCAACTCAAAGTGGTCAATATTTAGGCTTTATTAGGCCTAAACCGGCTCAGAGCATTCAGTGGGAATGGGGGGAGTGTTAAAATCCCATTTTCTGATGGTGCAGAACCGTTAAAATTCCCAAATTCCTCGGCTGCGAGGGATTCTATAAATACCCAGGGAAAATTTATCCGTGGAAAAGCCTGAGCTCAGACCTGTGCACAAATACAGGGATATTTCCGGGTTTGAACTGTTTGGGGTTTTTCTCAGTCTCCAAAGAGGGTAGAGAAGGTTTGGAAGAGTTTTTCGGTGGGAATGGAGTTGCTTCCAAGCCATCCAAAGGAAAACCTGCTGCTCCAAGTGCTAGTGGAAAACAGGGATCAGCTTTTTATTCCTTAGAGAGGGATCTGCTCTCCTGGAAGCTGCAGCTGGTGGGGCAGTGATGCTCCTGCAGAGCTGATTCCAGCTCGGGATCCAACATCCAGGAGGATGTGGAGCTGCTGGAGGGATCCAGAGGAATCCATGGAGCTGCTCCGAGGGCTGGAACCAGGCTGGGAGAGCTGGGAATGTTCACCTGGAGAAGGGAAGGATCCAGGGAGAGCTCAGAGCCCCTTGCAGGGCTCCAGGAGAGCTGGAGAGGGACTGGGGCCAAGGCCTGGAGGGACAGGACACAGGGAATGGCTTTAAGGTGAAGGAGAGTGGATTTAGATGGGATATTGGGAAGGAATTCCTGTCTGGGAGGGTGGGGAGGGGCTGGGCTGGAATTCCCAGAGCAGCTGTGGCTGCCCCTGGATCCCTGGCAGTGTCCAAGGCCAGGCTGGACATTGGGGCTTGGAGCAGCCTGGGACAGTGGGAGGTGTCCCTGCCCATGGGAATGGGATGGGATGAGCTTTAAAATCCCTTCCAACCCCAACCATTCCATGATTCCAGGATTCTAGGTGGAAGTTGTCACCTGGGAGCCTCCCTTGCTGATGCTGAGCCCTTCCTCCGGCTTGTCTGGATCTGGGAATTTCGCTGTTGGATTTATCGGTATTTTATCCATTGGAAGCAATAATTGTCGCTTCCAAATCCATCCTCCAGATGCTCCAGCCAAATCCAATTCCAGGTGCACGACTCGTTGCCCTGGGAAGAGTAAATAAAACATTAAAAATTGAGGGTTTAAGTCTTTATCCCGTCCCTGTGTGGTAAAAGGGAGATCGTTTGTCAGAGCGCTGGAATTATTCCTGATTTATGCCGGGAGCGCCTGGCTCAGTAATTCCTACGGATAAATTAATTGTGTTTGGTATTCCCAAGCATCCAAACAAACATCTCGGTGATTAATTGGGATTTATGCCTCCGTAAAGCATTGGGAAGGTTCTCCTGTCTTCGCAGCACCGGGATAAATCGCCTCCGGGGTTTCTGGATGCGTTTTGGTTGGATCATGTCGGAAGCGGGGTTGCGCTCCGGCGAAACAGGGCTGAGATTCGGGATCGAGGCGGAAGCTGCACTCGGAAAATGGAAGTTTGATGCGTGTGTGTGAGGGGGAAAAAAACCAGGAATGACAGTTTGTGAAAGTCAGGAGAGTGTTTTTCCTCTTCCCTGCCAACCGAGCGTGATCAGCCATCAGAGATGATTTTCCTTCATTCCTTGACTTCGGAGGGATGTAAATTTTTCCCGTGGAATAACAATTACCTTTGGAAAGGCGACAAAACCCATTCCCCCTGGCCGTGATGGATAACGAGAGCACTGGAGCAACAAGAGGAGAGGTGATTTAGGGTCACCTGGAGGCACAGTGGGAGAGGCTCCAAGGAGCGCCGGCCAAGCGCCGCCGCCGCCGGTGCCAGGTCGGAGATGAATCCTTCAGGAAAACTGGCAGGTCCTGGCAGGTTGAGTGTCTGGAGAGGGAACAGGGAGCAGCCTGGGAGGCTCCTTGCAGGGCTCCAGGGATGGAGAAGTTGGGGGAGAAACAGAAGCGGAGCGGTGCTTCTGAATTCCCAGGTTTTCATTGCAGGCAGCTGTCTCGGGTAATTGATTTTATTAATTGATTAAATTCCAGCCTGGAGGTCGTTATCCTTCTCTCTCGTGCCCGTTATTCCCATATTTCAGGAGCTTTGATGATGCCATTTACACCCTTAGGTGATTTTGTGGAATCTTGGAATGGTTTGGGCTGGAAGGGCCCTTCAATCCCACCCCATTCCCACCCCTGCCATGGGCAGGGACACCTCCCACTGTCCCAGGCTGCTCCAAGCCCCAATGTCCAACCTGGCCTTGGGCACTGCCAGGGATCCAGGGGCAGCCACAGCTGCTCTGGGAATTCCAGCCCAGCCCCTCCCCACCCTCCCAGACAGCAATTCCTTCCCAATATCCCACCCATCCCTGCCCTCTGGCACTGGGAAGCCATTCCCTGGATCCAGCAGTTGGTTACAGCTCTGATAAAGGAGAGGGAATTCCTTTCGGGATTCATCTCCCGCATTGATCAGAGGCAGAAATCCTATCCCTGCTTTGCTCTTGCTTTGGGAGCTCTCCCAACATGGAACATTTTTGGGAATTAATTATTAATATTATTTAACTTGTTGGGAAGAGTTTGCCCTGTGCAAACCAGCGAAGAAAAAGTTACCGATTTTGGGAAAAAAAATTATATTTTGAGTCAAGATGTCTCTGCTTAAAAAGAAACATCCTAATTTTAACAAAAATCATAATTAGTGTAATTTGATATGCCAATTCTCTGTTTTGGAAGGATCCCAGCATTTATCTTCGTGTTGGGAGTGATGTGTTTGCCTGAAAATAATTTTCCAAGTTTTTTTGGTGGTGGGCTTCCGAGGGAGGATTATCCGGGGTTGTCCAAAAGCGTGGGTGCAGCCGGGTGAGGAATTCACTTTGTCCTGGTGAGGCCACACCTCGAGGGCTGCGTCCAGTTCTGGGTCCTCGTGACGAGTGGACATGGAGGGGCTGGAGCGTGTCCAGGGATGGGAACGGAGCTGGGAAGGGGCTCAGCCTGGAGCAAAGGAGGCTCAGGGGGGACCTTGTGGCTCTGCACAAGTCCCTGACAGGAGGGGGCAGCCGGGGGGGGGCGGGCTCTGCTGGCAGGGAACAGGGACAGGAGGAGAGGGAACGGCCTCAGGCTGGGCCAGGGCAGGCTCAGGTTGGACAGCAGCAGGAATTTCCCCATGGAAAGGGTGCTCAGGCCTTGGCAGGGGCTGCCCAGGGAGGTTTGGAGTGCCCATCCCTGGAGGTGCCCCAGGAATTCCTGGAGGTGGCACTCAGAGCTCTGGGCTGGGGACAAGGTGGGCATTGGGCACAGCTTGAACCCAACGATCCTGGATGTCTTTTCCAACCTCAATGCTCCTGGGATTCTGGGATTCAGTTAACTTTGGAATAACCAACTCATTCTCCAGTCTAGAGCCTGTTGAAGTTAATGAGATATGTTCTGCTTGCTTTTATTTATTTTTTTTTTCCCTGATTGCTCATTAGTTGTGTGTAAACAGCTTTGGGTCAGCACAAGTTTGTTTATTGGGATTTATTTAAAGATTAATTTCGGTGATTCATTTCTCCTCGAGCATTTGGAGGAGATTATTTCAGCCACTCCCATTTGTGCTGCGTTCCTGGATCCCGACAAAATGGAGCTGGGAGCTCTCTCGTTCCCTTCTCCAAGAGCTGCTTTTCCAGGAGTTCGCGGGCAAGTTCCCAGGAATTTCCGCCCTGCTGTGCTGAGCGTGGGCAGTGCCCAGCCCGGTGTTTATCCCAGTAATTGTTGTGTTATAGAGGCTTTAGTAATTAACACACAGAGGCGTTATTGGGTCTGTACCCCTAATGAACTGGTTCATTATCATCGACTAATTACCTTCCTCAAAACTTCACGAACAGAGCAGCACGGAGGGGGGGAAGCTCCCAGGCTCGGGAATGTGAGGTTGGAGCAGCACTCAAGTTCAAGGCTTTCCTTTTCCCCGTCTAAATAATTGAAATATTTATCGATCTGCAGCCCTATTTATTGATCTGCAGCCCTATTTATTGATCTGCAGCCCCATTTATTGATCTGCAGCCCTGAGTTATTTAAAGGTATTTTGATGTCAACCTGCTCCAGTTCAAGGTGTCCCTTCCCACGGTGGGGGTTGGAATGAGATGATCCTTCCCATCCCAAACCGTTCCGGGATTGACTGGCGGTTTCGTGAGGGAATTTCTGCCGTCGCGTGTGGCCCAAGCTGCTGGAGCTGACAATCAGTTGGTGGATGCAGGAAGCTGTTCCCTTGAAAAATTTGCTGAAGTCATTCCCGAAAACGTTAATGGGCTCGCGTCTTGCAGCTCCAAAAGGGTTTGGTGCCATTTGGCTCCAGCCCACACCGAAGGATCTGGGCAGAAATCCTTCTGGAGCGATCTTACAGCCGTAAAGATGAGTATCCTGATGCATCATCTGACAAAAGGTGGATTTTACGGCACTTTCAGCGTTCTGATTGTTGGATCTGTGCCTGTAAGGGGGATAAGTTGAGTAAATTTTCAATGTGAGTGTGAACATTCCGAGCTGACAGAGAATTCCAGAGTGGTTTGGGTTGGAAGTGACCTTAAATCCCATCCCTGTCCACCCCCCGCCATGGGCACAGAGCCCACTTTATTCCATGATTCGTGGAATTGTGGAATGATTTGGGTTGGAAGGGACCTTAAATCCCACCCAGTGCCACCCCCTGCCATGGCCAGGGACACCTCCCACTGTCCCACCTTCCTCCAAACCCACCCAACCCGACTTTGGACACTTCCAGGGATCCAGGGGCAGCCACAGCTGCTCCGGACAAGAGAAAAATGGGACAGAAGAAGGTTCTGGATATGCAGGATTGGATATCCATGTGACAGGAGCAAAGGAGGCTCAGGGGAGACCTTGTGGCTCTGCACAAGTCCCTGACAGGAGGGGGCAGCCGGGGGGGGTCGGGCTCTGCTCCCGGGGAACAGGGACAGGAGGAGAGGGAACGGCCTCAGGCTGGGCCAGGGGAGGCTCAGGTGGGACAGCAGCAGGAATTTGCCCATGGAAAGGGTGCTCAGGCCTTGGCAGGGGCTGCCCAGGGAGGTTTGGAGTGCCCATCCCTGGAGGTGCCCAAGGAATTCCTGGAGGTGGCACTCGGTTGTGTCCATTCTCCCGGCCAGCACGGAGAGGGCTTGGATTGCCTCGGGATGGACTCATGGACCCTGTGAAGCTGCAGAGCCAACTCCAACAGCTCCTTGGATTGGGGTGGTTTCATCCTCTGAGCCTCCCAGGAATTGCTGGGAGGGTGGGGAGGACCTGGAATTGAATTCCCAGAGCAGCTATGGCTGCCCCTGGATCCCTGGCAGTGCCCAAGGCCAGGTTGGACATTGGGGCTTGGAGCAGCCTGGGACAGTGGGAGGTGTCCCTGCCATGGCAGGGGTGGGAATGGGCGGAGATTTAAGGTTCCTTCCAACCCAAACCATTCCAGGATTTTATTTTCAATGCATCCCATTCCCATACTCTGCATCCAGAAGCCATCCCAGCCCTTTCATCCGTAGAGGAATTCTTGGCGTCGCTCCAGAGGGAACAAAACCTGGAATAAACCCTGCCATGGTGCTAATTCTCCTCTGGGTGACTTCTCCCATGCAAGGAGCCACCCAGCCCATGGATGCTGCAATCCTGGGGTCCCTGGGCCCATTCCCACCTTTGGAGAATCCCAGAGTTTGGTTTGGGTGGGAAGAGACCTTAAACCCCATCCAGTCCCACCCCTTCCATGGGCAAGGACACCTCCCACTATCTCAGATTGCTCCAAGCCCCATCCAACCTCGGCCCAACCTGGAGGTGCAGCTGGAGCTGGGGGGGGTCCTGGGATGTCCCCAAGTGCCACCACTCTTTGGCAGCTCCCACGGAGGGGAATTAAAGCCGCCTTTGATGTCTGATTTTTGCCTGCAGTTTAATGTGGTTTGATCAAAGCTTTGAGCGAGAGCTTAAACCTTGATTTTTTTTCGCCCACATCCTGCTCGGAGTTGGATGGATTCTCCCATGGATGTGGAGAGAGATGTTAAACCTTTCGGATCTCGTTTTTAATATTTAACAGCCACTTCTGCAATCGGCTCTAATTTAAAGCTATCAAACACTTTGGGGCCCAGATAATGAGGAGGATATTAGGTAGCAATATTTTATTTTTTTTCCGAGCTGGCACGAAGGATTTATGCAATCATTATTTTGATTAAGGGCGTTTGAAAGCATATGCGAGTATTTTTCATTCTTCGGCGCTATCTTTAGCTCTCCCAATTAATTTCCAATTCCAGGAGCCCATGGAATCTGACAGAGTTTGCTGTGCTGAGGGATGTATTAAGGACAGCTTATGATCCATTAATTAGGAATGTGTTTAAAGCCATAATCTCGGCGTTTTGAAGGCATCTTCTTTCCACCCTTCCCATTTTCCTCTGCTTTTCCTCAAATATTTTGGTTGCCGGGATCGGGAGAAGGAGTCGCAGCTCCTGGAAATCAAAGTGCTGGGGAAGTTGGATGCTGCTGGATTCCTCCAGCTGAGGATCCCGTCCCAAAGCTCAGCATTAAACATTTCATCCTCTGGGGCTTCATATTCCTGGTGTGAAGTTCTTCCCTCACCTGGGCCTTAAAGTGGGGTCTCTACCAGGATTTTGTTGCTTCGCTTGGGGAAAAATGAAAAAAAAACTCGTTAAACTCATCAAGTCAAGGCCTTGTGCAGGTGGAAAACACTTTGGGATGGATTTAGGGAGGGAAATGGGGTTGGGAATACCCTGAGTGCCATCAGAATTTGCTTCCCAGGGAAATGACTCCATAAATGATTTCCTGGTGATGATACCTATGTGGATATGAAAATACGAAGGGATTCCTTTTGTATTTTGGTGGGAAAAATCAGTGATCAGAATGGAGATCTGGAAATGTCTGGAATCTCATTCTGGCGTCCTCAGAGGGGACTTGCTGTATCCCTGTTCCTCAGTGAAAATTCCAGGCAGGCAGATGCCACTTCCTCATTACTCATCCACTGGAAGTGTTTTCAAATCCAATTAAAACATGAAAAACATTTTTGAGATCATTCCCGAAGAGGTTTAAAACAAATCAGCAATCTGACAAATCTGAAGGTTAATCACCATGTTTGGGCTTTCAAATTAAGTTGAAAACTTGTGGTTTTTTCGAAGGGAACGGAGCTGGGAAGGGGCTGGAGTCCCGGGAGAGGCTGAGGGAACTGGGAAGGGNTACCTGGAGGGGCTGAGGGAGCTGGGAAAGGGGCTCAGCCTGGAGCAAAGGAGGCTCAGGGGGGACCTTGTGGCTCTGCACAAGTCCCTGACAGGAGGGGGCAGCCGGGGGGGGTCGGGCTCTGCTCCCAGGGAACAGGGACAGGAGGAGAGGGAACGGCCTCAGGCTGGGCCAGGGGAGGCTCAGGTGGGACAGCAGCAGGAATTTCCCCATGGAAAGGGTGCTCAGGCCTTGGCAGGGGCTGCCCAGGGAGGGTTGGAGTGCCCATCCCTGGAGGTGTCCAAGGAATTCCTGGAGGTGGCACCTGAGGACATGGATTGGTGGTGACCACGGTGGTGGTGCTGGACTGATGGACTTTTCTGGTCTTTTCCTGCTTTAATGGTTCTGTGATTTTATGATGAAAAAGAAAATTTTAGAAAGCCGTTTTTCGCATTTTTTCCTCCTTCTGCCCTTTTTTTCCCCCTGGTGTTGTTGAATGGATTTGCTCCCAGGAGGAAGGACGAGGGAAGTTTGGGGTCTGAAATGACCGAGTGACAGAAGCTCTGGAGAAGAGCTGAGCTGCTGGGAGGTCCTCAGGCGGTCAGACCCGATGGCAGCAGAATCCCCCTTTTTGCCTCCATCCCCTGCCTCGGCTCCTTGTTAGGAATTGAGGATGTGGAGCTCCTGGTTAGGAATTGAGGAGTTCCTTGTCGGGAATGGAGGATGTGGAATTCCTTGGTAGGAATGGAGGATATGGAGGTCTCTGTTAGGAATGGAGGATGTGGAGCTCCTTGTTGGGAATGGAGGATGTGGAATTCCTTGCTGGGAACCAAGGATGTGGAGATCCTTGTTGGGAATTGAGGCTATGGAATTCCTTGGTAGGAATGGAGGATATGGAGATGTCTGTTAGGAATCGAGGATGTGGAGACCCTTGTTGGAAATGGAGGATGTGGAATTCCTCGCTGGGAACTGAGGATGTGGAGATCCTTGTTGGGAACTGGAGATGTGGAGTTCCTTGTTGGAAATGGAGGATGTGGAGTTCCTTGTTAGAAATGAAGGATGTGGAATTCCTTGTTGGGAATGAAGGATGTGGTGATCCTTGGCAGGAATGGAGGATGTCGAGTTCCTTGCTGGGAATGGAGGATGTGGAATTCCTTGTTAGGAATTACGGATGTGGAGACCCTTGTTAGGAATGGAGATGGGAAAGATGGAAGGAATACACTTCGTTTTTCCTTTATCTCCCTCTTTTTATTCCTGAATCTCGGCCCTGATGCTTCATGAACACGCCGAGCTCGTGGTGATCCCAGCAGAGCAGAGATTTCCTCCGGAAAAGGTGGGATTTGGTGGACAGCATTTCCCTTGCATCCATGAGGGTATCCATGAGGAGCTGGCAGCTCCTCTCCGCTGATCCCAACCCTTGGGAAGCCACTGCCGCTGGACAGGGATCGGATGTGGAATTGCTGCTGCCGAACTTGGGGGTTGTGCAGAGTTGGGGGATGAATTTTGCCCGGGACGAGTGAGATCCATTTCCCACTCCCCCAGATTTTGCACGGAAGCAGCGACTCCCTAATGAAGTTAATGACTAATTACCCTCTCTTAACGGGCTTGGAGCTGTCCTCAGCCCCTGGAAAGGGGCTGGAAAATCCTGGCAACAAGAACTCCCGACCCGGCGGCATCTGAGTGCCCAGGTGGGAGTTTATTAATCCTCCTCATTAATTTTTATTGATTTGTTGATCACTCACCGATGCCTGCCCAAATAAATCACGGAATGCTGAGGGATAACTCCGCTCCGGAGGTGTTCCCATCAATACCGAGCTGTGTTTGGCTTCCGAAGGAATCAGATCCACGGGGAGGTGATTCCTGGTTCTGCCGGACTCTGTGCCAATCCAATTCCTAATTAACATTGAGAGTCTCTAATGAGGGAGGAGCCTCAGCAGCCAAATCTCACTGAATTGTTTCCATTTCCAATGGTTGGACACAATGGAGCGTCCTAACAGCGCTTCCAGGAGAAATATTGCCGTGGGAACAGGTATCCATCAAAAAACTGGGAAAGGGAGAGGGGGCAGGGATTGACTGAGGGGTGTCATAAATTCCCAGTGCCAGGAGAGCTTGGATCACCCACAGCAGCTCCCTGAAGGATGAGACGCTGGAAAAGGGGCTCCATAATTCCTGGTGGAATTCTTCCAAGCAGCCTGGAGGGGGTTGGTCCAACAATCCCCTGTTGGGTGTGTGGGGAAGTCGGCGCAGAAATCACGGAAAGCACCGAGGAGCCCTCAGGGTCTCGGTGCCCTCAGCTCCTCTGCAGCTCTTTCCTGTCCCAGCACAGCCTGGGATTTACTAAAATGAAGGGAAACTTCTGGTTCTCTCCCCTCACGGCCTCAGCTGGCCAAAATTTGGGAATGGGATGATTTATGCTGTGAGCTGGTGGAATTTTCCTGAAAAGGCTCCCGAGCATTCCAAGCTCAGTGCTCCAGAATTCCTCCGCAGGAGGGGAAGGTTCAGGGCTGACAGAGCCCCCAGCTCTTTTCCCAATGCCAGGGCCTGGAGGAAACGGGAGTTTTTAAGGCAAATCAGATTTTCCAGTGGTTGGAATATCTTGGAATGACGTTTCAAGCACCAGAGATGCGGCACTTACGGCCCTTTGTGGCTGCCCTGATTGAGCACATCTGGAGCTGAAGTGGTTGGAGAGGTGGAGGGCAGGGTTTGATGGGATTCTGGGAAGGAATTCCTGGCTGGGAGGATGGGGAAGCCCTGGGATGGAATTCCCAGAGAAGCTGTGGCTGCCCCTGGATCCCTGGAAGTGTCCAAAGCCAGATTTGGAGCAGCCTGGGACAGTGGGAAGTTTCCCTGCCCATGGAATGGGATGAGCTTTAAGGCCCTTTCCCACCCAAACCATTCCCTGATGCCAAAAGATCCCTTCCCATAAATAAATTTTGACGGAGCCTGGAACACCTAAAATCCATGTAACATATTCCCAGCTTTTGAAAGGGAACACATTCCAGTCATTCAGTTCCTTCTCCGCCCGGTGTTTGACAACAAAGATGTGAGAACGAGGTGTGAGACATTGAAGCGCAGGAAACGCAGCTTTAATTCAAGAAATCTTTCTTTTTTTTTTTTTTTTCCCCCTGAAAAGAGATTTGTTTTCCTTGTTTTTCTCGGGACAGATCTGTGCTACCTCCCAAGAACTGCAAATTGTTGTTTTAAAAAGCTGTTTATTTTCGCTCAGCATTCCAAAGCGGCATTTTCCTCTTTCATTTGCATTCGTGGAAGGTGCTGTATGTTAAATTTCCTCTTTAATATTAAACTGCACTTTTTCCAGGCGCCAAACGAAACCGGAATACATTCCTTAGCCAGTGGAATTTTTGTTCCAGAGCCAAACCGGGACAGGTTTTTTTCAGGACGATGTTATCCCTGCTGCTGGAATTGGCGTGGGGGTTTTGGAGCAGCCTGCAGCACTTCCTCCTGCTTTGGGACGCCCTCAGAAATTGGATTTTTAGGGTTTTTCCTGGGCTGATGAGGGTGAAACATGGGAGGATCGGCTGAGGGAGCTGGGAAGGGGCTGGAGAATTCCTGAGGGAGCTGGGAAAGGGGCTCAGCCTGGAGAAAAGGAGGCTCAGGGGGGACCTTGTGGCTCTGCACAAGTCCCTGACAGGAGGGGGCAGCCGGGGAGGGTCGGGCTCTGCTGGCAGGGAACAGGGACAGGAGGAGAGGGAACGGCCTCAGGCTGGGCCAGGGGAGGCTCAGGTGGGACAGCAGCAGGAATTTGCCCATGGAAAGGGTGCTCAGGCCTTGGCAGGGGCTGCCCAGGGAGGTTTGGAGTGCCCAT
>VZTA01027645.1:17720-34343 GCA_013398855.1 Mohoua ochrocephala
CTGAATTTATTTCCAGCCCTGGCACAGGTACAGGGTGGAGTCCCCATGCCTGGAGGGATTTCAAATCCATGTGGATTTGGCACTTGGGGACACGGGGCAGTGGTGGCCTGGGCAGTGCTGGGAATGGTTGGATGAACTGAGAGGTCTTTTCCAACCTTGATGATTCCATGATTCCACGAATTTCTGCCTTGAACTCACGCTAAGTGGGGAAATGGTTGGACTTAGAGGATAATCCCAGCTTGGAACTTTCCAAGCTTCCACTGTCCCAGGGTGCTCCAAGCCCCAATGTCCAACCTGGCCTTGGACACTTCCAGGGATCCAGGGGCAGCCACAGCTGCTCTGGCAATTCCATTCCAGCCCCTCCCCACCCTCCCAGCCAGGAATTCCTTCCCAATATTCCATCTAAATCTCCTCTGGCACATCCTGAGGCCATTTCCTCTCA
Source organism: Mohoua ochrocephala (assembly GCA_013398855.1). Taxonomy (NCBI): domain Eukaryota; kingdom Metazoa; phylum Chordata; class Aves; order Passeriformes; family Acanthizidae; genus Mohoua; species Mohoua ochrocephala. The sequence goes on from VZTA01027645.1 coordinate 18,163, forward strand.
TCCTCATTTTATCTACGTGCAGTTTCCTTTGGGATAAATCCGTGTCCTCACTGCTGCCTGTCAGGAACTGCTCCACCAGCACTTCCTGATAAGGAAAAAAAAAATTAAAAATATGGATTAAAACCACATTTCTAAAAGAAATTTTACCAAACGGTGCAAATTATTTTGAACTCAGGAGTCATTTTGACAAGGTGATTTTTAATGTGCTTGATTTTTTATCCCTCTCTGCCATTTCCCGTGGTGGGGGTGGGGGGGAAAATTCCACATTTTCTCGTGCGCTCCCAAATAAGTGAGATGTGTTTGCTGCCAGCCTGCGATGGTGCTGAAAAGGGTCTGGCACCGTCATCTGTTTTTGTGATGCCAGGAACAACAAAGTGTTGGTTTAATCGAGCCCTCCCCTGTCGACGATTCCTTGTCTTATTTTAGCAGATTCCTTGATCCCACTGCCGGCAATCTGTGGGATGCAAGCGGCTCCGGGAGCACTTCAGGGAGGGAGCGGAGTGTGGGAAGGATTCCCTCTGTGCTCGGCTCTGCAATTCCCACCGAATCGGTGGGGGGGAAAAAAAATGGAAAATGCCCTTTTTGGTTGGGTGTAAGGGATGGATCGACCTGGAATGTGGTGAATTAACCGAGTGTCATCCTCTAGAAATGCCGGAATAAGGGGTTGGGAAATTTGGAAATCAATTTCTCGGGTTGTTACTTAAGTCCAAAAAGCTCAAAAAAAAAATCTCATTTTCAGGGTTTCAGGCAAAAATAAGAATTCCAAGGCAGCGTCTCTCGGTGACTTCATTCTCACTTAAAACCCAAACCCAGCTTAAAAACAGCACAAAAAATCCTAAAATTCCTCAGAAACCCCGCCTGGAATTCCTGGAGCAGAGGGATATTTTCTTGGTTCTGATACCCAGGCAATTCACTTTTTTCATTCCAAATTTCCATGAGTTTCCCATGTGCGGTGCCGGCGGAAAGCAGAGAACCCACGTTATCCCTGGATTTCTTTTGGGAGAACGGCGCAGCAGCCAAAAATCCATAAATCCACTCACGGCCCCAGGCATGGAGAAGAGCAGCTCCTCTCCTGGAGCTGAACTCCGGATGAGGGAGAAAGAGCAGGAGTGAAGTCGGGAAATAAATTCCTGCGGGAGCACGGAGGGAATTATCCCTGATTGTTTGCCTGGGCAGGGACACACGGGCGCGACCCGGCGGTGGCGGATCTTTGGGAGACCTTTGCTCCCGCGGAACTGGCAGGAATTGGTCTTGCAGGGACGTGTCCCTGGCTCAGCTGAGGGAAAAAAGAGGCAGCATTCCCACAGGGAATGAGTGTGGAGCGGGAAAAGGGAGTTCCTGATGTTTTATTTACTCCCACAACTCCCTGAAATGGGATTGTATCCAGGGAGGGGGGATTGGTGGCTTCTTCCAAGGATAGGATGAGAGGAAAAGGCCTCAAGCTGTGCCAGGGGAGGCTAAATTTGGATATTTGTAGGAATTTCTTCATGGAAAGGATTCCCCAGCCCTGGCACAGCTGCCCAGGGCAGGGGTGGAGTCTCCATCCCTGGAGGGATTTCAAATCCACGTGGATGTGGCACTTGGGGACACAGGGCAGTGGTGGCCTGGGCAGTGCTGGGAATGGTTGGATTTGATGGGCTCAGAGGGTTTTTCCAACCTGGACAATTCCAGGGTACAAAGGGACTGGAATGTCAGCAGGGTTGCTTTGGGCTGCAGGATAAATGATTAAGGACAAATTAAAAAGTAAATAAGTTGTTGAATCATTGGAGCAAACTAGAAACCAAATTCCCATGTTTTTCTTAGGAAGTATTTCCCTCTCTGAATTTCCTTGAAAATTCCCATTAACTGAGTTTTTCCCAAAGGATTTTCTGTATTTGTGCTCCTGCAATGACCCAAAGGGTGAGACAGCCCCGGTCTGAATGGGAGACTCTTGATTTGCCAGGCGTGGAGGACTTCGGTATCCCAGTGCTTCCAAAGGAAATCAGCTGGAGAGGGACTTGGAAAAGGGACGGAGGGACAGGACACAGGGAATGGCTTTAAGCTGGAAAAAGGGGAGATTTAGATGGGATATTGGGAAGGAATTGCTGTGTGTGAGGGTGGGGAGGGGCTGGGATGGAATTGCCAGAGCAGCTGTGGCTGCCCCTGGATCCCTGGAAGTGTCCAAGGCCAGGTTGGACACTGGGGCTTGGAGCAGCCTGGGACAGTGGGAGGTGTCCCTGCCCATGGCAGGGGTTGGGATGGGATGATCTTCAACGTTCCTTCCAGAACCATTCCATGATTTTAGGATCTCAGCTCAAATTCATGCCTGAGGAGCTCTCCTGGCCTTTTCCCGATCCCTCCCGATCGAACTCCGGCAGTTTTTAGCACCTGCCCAGCAGCAGGAACAACACCCGGCAGTGCCAGGAGTCGTAAAGGGTGGAAAAAAGCCATAAATCCACGTGTTCCTGGAAAAACATCATTAGGCCAGCCCTAACTCGATAGATCCACCACGGATAAGCTTCACGGTGTCAAAATTAGGTCAGGCCTAAATTTGTGGCAGCAACTTTGGGAAGCGGCGGCGGGATTGGATTATCTGGGAACGTTGGGATGGCAGTGCCATCAATCACGGAGCCTTCCCGAGCTCCACCAACACCGGGGTGGGCGGGAGTATGGAGCAACGTGGAAAAATCAGGATAAAAGGTGATTTTGGCCCGTTTGATGGGAAAGTTTGGCTCGGGATCAGCTCAGAGGAAGGCGCACGATGAATATTCCCGTGGGTATCGAGTGAAATGTTTAGGTGGGGAATATTTAGGAATGATATGGATCGATCCAGGAACGGCACGACCGGTTTTAAATCAGGTCAGCATCGCACCGGGAAGTTTCCTCTCTCTCAGGCACTCGGAATTTTGTCTCAGGCAAAATGAAGGATTTCTCCAGAAACGGAATATTTGTTTAATAAAGGCTATTTGAGTAGCATTTGACTTTCCCCAAAGAAAAATCCACTTAGAGAAGAAATAAAAAAAAAAAGCTGTTTCAATAACGCATTTATTTGTGGACTGAGCCTCACCTCCAGCTGGAAAAAACGGCCCCAAAATCCCAAATTAGCTGCAGTAAAATGCTCTAAATTCTGCCTTGATGAGGGCAGTGCATTCCCATGGCAATCCCTCCGAGATTCCTGGTCATTCCATTTGCAGTTTAGGAGAATTAAGAGCTGGGATAATATGGGAAAAGCGAATTCTGAGAGTAGCAAACGTCTGCAATGACTTTAAATCTCCTCTTTCTTCCCAAAACCCCATTATTTCCTCCTTATTCTGCCGCAGAGCTGCACCAAATTCACCGGGGGCTTCACTCCTGCTAATTAATTTTCCATGGAAAAAGCTCCCAATGCAGAATATGGATCAGGGGGAAAGCCCATGGATGCAGGAGGGGAGAAGGATTGGATTCATGGCAAATCCATCCTGCATTTTCCAGCAGGTCTGTTATGGATCCTCTATATCCCAAAAATGCCTCCAAAAATTCCCCCTAAAAAATTCCCAAAAAAGTGTATTTTTAAATAAGTTTTAAGGAATCCTTCACGTTCCATGAATCAGGAAGGTCTTAGAACTGCTCAGATTTGGGATGGAATTGAATCCCAGAATGGTTTGGGATGGAATTGAATCCCAGAATGGTTTGGGATGGAATTGAATCAATGGTTTGGGATGGAATTGAATCAATGATTTGGGATGGAATTGAATCCCGGAATGGTTTGGGATGGAATTGAATCCCAGAATGGTTTGGGATGGAATTGAATCCCGGAATGGTTTGGGATGGAATTGAATCCCAGAATGGTTTGGGATGGAATTGAATCCCGGAATGGTTTGGGATGGAATTGAATCAATGGTTTGGGATGGAATTGAATCCCGGAATGGTTTGGGATGGAAGGAACCTTAAAGCCCATCCAGTTCCACCACTGGAATCTACACCTTCCCTATCTCAGGTTGCTCCAACCTGGCCTTGGACACTTCCTGGGATCCAGGGGCAGCCACAGCTTCTCTGGGAAGTCCATTCCAGGGCCTCCCTACCCTCCCAGCCAGGAATTCCTTCCCAAAATCCCATCCAAACCTAGGAACTGGTGAAAAGAGCAGCCAGAAGGGACGACCTTTGTAAAGAGACATGGAAAGGACAAAGTGGCACCATTTTTCCTGGAAAGAGGGAATCCCGGGAGGTCACACCACTCTTCCAGCAGAACCAGGGGGTTGTGCTTGGATTTGTCAGTTTGTCTTTTCCTCGGACAACCTTTCCTCGCTCCAGGTTGTGCCTTGCCGGGAATGGCGCCCAGATGGCTCCGCGCGGCGTTTTCCGCGTGTCATCACCAGCCCAACTCCCCTCAAATGTCACAAACAAAACCAACGCTAAGTTTATATTATTTTAATGGATGAGATCCCCGGAGGCGGCTTTCAGAAGGAGCTGGAATGAATATTCCTGCAGGAAAGAGGGAGGTGACATTTCGTAATTACGGGATGTCTTCTGAACCATGAGATTTTTCACTTAAAGGAAGAAGAGGATTTGTTATTTCCCTTGATTGGCTTGATCTCCTCTTCAAGCTGTGTTTTCCTTGGAGATAGTAACACCCAGGGGGGCGTTTTTCCTTCCCTGTTCCTTCCCAGATTTAACGGATACGGGAGAGCGGCACAGACGCTGAAATGAAGGACACTTCAGCTGCCATTTGGAGGGAGTTGGATGAATATAACATGAATAAAAATGTAATATTAATGGAATATGAATTCAAAAGGATGTTGGAATAATGTTGCTGACTCCTCTAATTTGATCCCGAGTTTGATGAGCCGTGCTGAACCCTCTCTTACCTTTCTGCTCCGTGGCTCTGCTTCGGCATTCCCGTGGTTCGGAATTTGCGGTGTGGGAGATGATGGGAGTCCCGGTGGTGGCTCAGAGCCCTGTCAGTGACCGGACATGGCAGAACAAGGAGCACATTCCATGTCCTTGGGATGTCGAACTCCTGAGGAGCGTGGAGGGGGAGCAGCATTCCCAGGAATTCCAGGGAAGAACCAGCACACCGAGCGTTAGTGCTGCTGTTCTACTCGGAAAAATAATCATAATTAGGAATTAATGGATTCTTTCCAGGTCAGAGGGGACACATGGCCCTGATTCCTAACCAAGGACATTCCAGGAGTGACAGGAGTTTCATGGAAAGAGCCTCTTGCATCTATGGGACAAGGAAATCACGGAATCATGGAATGGTTTGGGTTGGAAGGGATCTTAAACCCCATCCAGTTCCACCCCTGCCATGTGCAGGGACACCTCCCACTGTCCCAGGCTGCTCCAAGCTGCTTTATTCCAACATTGCGTTGGACTTGGAATAACTGAAACTTGGGAGCCCTTTTGGCTCACAAAACCACCTGGAGCAGGGACATGTTGGTCTTTGCTAAACCTTCTGGAAAAGAGGAGAGGGAAAGCTCTTGGGGCTTTGGAACTTGGGATGCGGTGGCCGGAAAAGCAGAGCTTGCTGGAGGCTCTGCTGGAATGATGGCTTCAAACTGAGCGTGGGATTAGGTGGGATATTGGGAAGGAATTCCTGGCTGGGAGAGGGGGGAGGTCCTGGAATAGAATTCCCAGAGAAGCTGTGGCTGCCTCTGGATCCCTGGAAGTGTCCAAGGCCAGGTTTGGATGGGACTTGGAGCAGCCTGGGACAACGGAAGGTGTTGGGTTGGAATGAGATGGGATTTAAGGTCCTTCCAACCCAAACCATTCCGTGTTTCCATGGAGGAAACATCCATTCCCTGCTCCTCCTCTGCCTCTTCTGCCTCCTCGGCTCCAGCCTAATCTTTTCCAGGCTGTGGAGAGCCAGGCTCAGAAATTGGAAGTATTTGCAAATCTGATCCCAATCCCAGGCATTTGGATCAGGATCCCACAAGGGGCTGTGTCAGCCGGGAGCTGTGTGTGGGTCGGACCGGGATTGCCATGGTGAGGCGGGGTCTGAAGAACCCTGCATCCAGGGAATTCCTTGTGGATCTCAACAGAGGAATTGCAGAATGATCAGAGGAGCAGGATTGGTTTGATGTGCAGCACGGAGACCTGGAAAAGCAGCCTTGGGAAGGGGATCCAGCTGTTGCAAGGGGCTTGGGGAGAAGCTTTGGGGCTCTTCCGTGGGGATGGGGCCAGGAGCTCGATGACAGCAGGTGGAAAAACAGAAATGATGGGATTCCAGGTGTTTAAATCCCACAGAATTCCATTTTATCCCTCGTGCTCTTTAGTTTCTGTGGTTTTATTTGGGGCTGTAAATCGGTTTCCTTCTCCTATCGATCCGCTCCCTGGAAATTGTCACAGCTGTGAATTTCACGGTTCAGAAGTGGAATCGTGGAGCCGGGAATGTGCTTTGGAGGCTTGCGGAAGCGGAGCTGGGATTTATGCAGGTGTAATAACAGGAATATGGTGGTGTCCTTCCCCTTACAACGTGTAAAGCTGAGTAATTCCTGTACTACAGGTTGTACCTACAAGGAAATTAAAGGAAGGTTCCGCCTGAACTTAACTCCTGCTCCAAATCCCGATCCCGCTGACAGCAACGGGATTTGGGAAGGAAGCAGCAGCATCAGTGCCACTGTTTCTCCCGCTTAATTTTCCTGCTTTAATTAAAGTCTTTTCATTTGCATAACGAGTGCGATAATGCATTTAGGAAGATATAGAATAAAAACAATAACGCCGAGTTCGTTTTGGAAATGGAAACAAAAAAAACTCAGAACGCAAGCGGGAGGTGCCGAAGGTTTCGTTCAGGGGATTGCCGGGGATTAATGAAAACTGTGGAAATCTCTTGTGGTGCTGAGCATGTGCTGAGTAAACGAAGAGGATCTGTGTGGGGGAGATACTCAGTGCTGGTTCCGGGGGTGAGGTGGCCTGGGATGGGCTCGGTCGGTTGGATCACGGAGCTGATAATGCCAAAGTCATGGGGTCAAATCCCTGAAGAGGTGGACTCGATCCTTGTGGGTTCCTTCCAACTCTGCTATGCTGTGATCCCATGATCCTGGTGGTTCTCATCCCATTTCTCTCCTGGCCTTGCAGCCTCCCCAGCTCATGGCCAGCCCCAGGGGTGGGGGGGTCTGGGATGGGCTCGGTTGGTTGGATCATGGAGCTGAAAACACCAAGGTTGCCTTCGATTCCCTTAAGAGTTGGACTTGATCCTTGTGGGTTTTTTCCAACTCAGAACGTCCTGTAATGCCATGATCCATGTGACTCTCATCCCGTTTCTCTCCTGGCTTTGCAGCCCTCCCCACTCAGGGCCAATCTCAGGAGAGGGGTTGTTTGGGATGGGCTCGATTGGTTGGATCATGGAGCTGAGAACACCAAGGTCGCGTTTGATTCCCTGAAGAGCTGGGCTTGATCCTCATTTTTTTCCAACTTGGAACATTCCATCATCCCGTGATCCATGTGATTCTCATCCTATTTCTCTCCTGGCCTTGCAGCCCCTTCACGTCATGGCCAGCCCCAGGGGTGGGGGGGTCTGGGATGGGCTCGGTTGGTTGGATCATGGAGCTGAGAACACCAAGCTCAAGTTCGATTCCCTTAAAACTTGATCCCTGTGGGTTTTTTTTCCAACTCCGACTATTCCGTAATCCCACGATCCCTGTGATTCTGACCCCATTTCTCTCCTGCCCTTGCAGCCCCCCCCACGGTGCGGATCGTGCACTCGGGCCTGGCCTGCAACATCGAGGAGGAGCGCTACTCCGAGAGGGTCTACACCATCCGCGAGGGAGAGACCCTGGAGCTCACCTGCCTGGTCACCGGCCACCCCCGGCCACAGGTGAGTCCCTGCCCACCCCACCTGTCCTCAGACCCTCTACGAGTTGGGTTCACCTTCATCTCAGAGTGTGGGGGGCTGGGCAAGGTCCAACGGGATCCAGGTGCAGGGATCCATCCCGGCTGTTGGGTGGATATTGGGGTGTTGCAGAGGAACATCGACAGCAGGAATGTTGAGGGTTTTTTGGAATATCTGGTGTTAAAATCAGCAATGTTGTGCTTTGAGGTCCTGGGGTATTTTGGATCTATTGAGGTTGGTAAAAGAGAAGGAAAACAAATCTGAGGATGCCGATGGTCGAGTAAAAAACCCGGAAGTTGTCTTGTTCTCTGGGATCTTCCCATCCCAGGGGTTTTAGTCCTCAGAAATCCAACTGGAGCTCTGGAAGAGTGAACAGCTGGAGCAGGGACACCCAGGAGCTCGGGAAGGTCTCCCCGTTCACCTGGATCTGGGATGTCATGGAACCCCCAGTGTTGGACAAGCCAAAATTAACCAGGAATAAATCAGCTTTTTCCAGGTCTGACCCCATTTTATCGAGTTCAGGAGTGTTGGCACCTCCCTGGTGTGTCCCCATCCCCTGGGCCAGGGCACCTCATTAATCAATTATTTTTAATTAGGATAATCACCAGGGATTTTCTTCCCAAGGTGATGAATTGAACCCTTTTGCTGTTGGAAGTGGAAGAGGCAGGCAGGAGCTGGGAGAAGGGAATTCTCTGGGATGGAGAGCTCCTCCAGGAAGGAGGGATCTGCTGCTTCTGTGCTGTTTATTCCATGATTGTTTCCAGTTTAAGGAGAAGATTTAAAGCTAAAGAAGTGGAATTTTATTCTGTGCTGGTTTAGGGCCAGTGTTTCCAGTATTCCAAATTTTTTCCTGATTTTTCCAAAGGATATTCTCAGATTTGGGTGGCGAATTGCACGGGAATTGTTTTCCAGGTTCTGTTTGATCAGATGCTGGGGAGTGAGGCCATAAAACCTGGAATTGTGCATTCCAAGAATGCTTTTACGCTTCCACGTTTCTCAAATTTTCCAGTTGTTCTTGGCGTGGAAACTCCTTTTGGTTTGAATGCTGGAAGGATTAAACAACCCCGGATTGGGAATTTGTAAAATTCAGGGACATTTTCCACTCCAAGCCTTGAACATTCCCAGGGATTCCTAATCTGTGAGATTTGAGGCTGCCCGTGGTTGGTCTGGGAGGAGAAACGAATTCCTATTTCCATTTGTTTTTCCCCCTCTCTCCTGTCACTCCTCCTCCCTGCTTTACCAAAGCACACATTTCTCCCTTTTTTTGCCTTTCCAACATTTATTCTTTTAACTTTGGGATCAATGGATGTCGTTTTTTTGGGATCTGATGACTCGGGGATGTCTCTGATCTGCTCCAAGTCATCCTTGCAGTGACTCCACTCTGGGGGGAGGGGCTCCCTTTAAACACAAATCCTCAGATTTATCAAATCTTCCCCATTTTTTCAGCTCCCTTTGCTGCCTTTCCCACCACGTGCCCCAAAATTTTTCCCTGGGATCATTTCCAGGCAGGGAAATTCCTTTTGTTCAGAGTGGTTGTTGCACTTTCCAACCGAAAAATGATCGAAATTTTCTGGAGTTTCTGCTCTGAATTTTCTTGGAGCCCTCTCAGCCTCAATGAGGTCTGTGGGAAGAACAACATAAGGATGTGGGAATTATTGGAAGGGAGGAAGAATTACAACTAATTACTCTGTTCATCCCCAAAATTTACCTCACTCCTAATTAAATATAAAGCTCTGAGCATCCCAAAAATCCCTTAAATGTCTGCTCCTCATCCATGGAATGATTTTGACGTGTTCCATGGGATTATTATGGGTCATTCCTGATTTCCAGCCTTTGGAATGCACCATTAGTTGCCGTAGAAATAATTTTCCTGGATGGAATTTTAAAAACATTTCATCCCTGCTCAGGTGAGGCGAATGCAGCCCCTTCTTTCCATAAATTGCATAAACCTCTCAGGAGAGGTTTTGGGATAAAATCCTGCAAACTTTGGAGCAGAATCACCTCGAGGACCTGTCCTTTTCCCAGATTTTATCCAGGATCCAGCAGTTGGGCTGTCCCTGCTCTCCAGCTCCACAAGGGATGTGCCGGGACATCCAAAGGCCGCTTATCCCTGGACACAAATGAGGGATTTGCTGGTTCAAGCAGCTAAGAGGTGACATTTTATCCCCACTTGGGACAATCTCCTGCCCAGCCCTGTAGGGATGTGGCTTTTCCTGGTTTTCCATGGGAATTCTCACCTCTGCTGGCAGGTCCAGCCATGGGAAGCAAAGGCTGTGACTTCCCAAAGCGAGGAATGACATTTGGATCACGGGGAGCAGAGGAAGAAGCACCTGACGAGCAGGGATTGGCTGGGATTTTGTATTCCTGATTTTCCACTGAAGGATGAATGAGGAATTCCTGACAGGAGGTTGTATCCAGGTGTTTTTTTTCCCAAGTAACAACGAGAAATGTCCTCAAGTTGTGCCACGGGAGGTTCAGGTTGGACATGAGGGAAAATTTCTTCATGGAAAAGGTTGCTCTGGGGCGGGGGTGGAGTCCCTATCCCTGAGGGATTTAAAATCCACGTGGATGTGGCACTTGGGGACCTTGGAAATGCTGGGAATGGTTGGACTCCATCTTGGATGGCTTTTCCAACCTCAATAATTCCACGAGGTTTACAAAGGTTTACAAAATCCTTGTTTGTCAATTCAACCTCCCCTTCCTTGGGGATTTCTTTCCTCTGGGTGTGACTTTTCCAGCGTTTCTCCTCGAAGCTCTGTCCCGCCTCGTGCGACGTTATCCTGGTGGGAATGGCGCATTCCAAACAGCAAAACGCGCGGAGTTGACGGAGGACGTCCCCCAAGTCCTCCCCCAGTCCCTCCCTGTGCTGCAGGGTGGCCTCAGTCCCTCCCATCGTGTCCCTCCCTCCGCCAGGTGCTGCCTCCCCACCCTCGTCCCCTGTCCCTTCCCCGAGGGTCGGGAAGCAGCAGCTGCCGGTGCCGCACGTCATTCCAACCATCTGGAAGCGGCACGCTCCGGGATTTTTGCCTATTTTGAGGTTGCAACACATCCCTAACGAGATTCCACCTCCTCCTCCTCACATCCTCCTGCCGCCCTTGCTCCCAGGCGCTGCTATCGGGCTGCATCCCTTCCCCTCGGAAAAATCTGGGCGTGCGCTCGGTGCCGGTGGGGTGTGAGGAGCATGGCAGATCCGTGGCTTTCCCGGGAAGCAAAGCAGGGGAGGATCTGCTTTTAGGAGCCCTGGAATTTCTCCCCTGCCTCTGTTTGGTTGTGTTTTCTTCCCACTTGTAGGAGTTGGGTGCTGTGCTGATGCCACTGAGGCGGCAGGAGCCGCTCCCCTCGGAGATTCCCGGGATCGGGAAAAGCAGAGCCGGGGAAATGCTGCTCCAAGGGGAATGTGGGCCTGGAAAAACACATCCTGCCTGCTGGGAATTGGGGTGGCCAAAGGGGGGTGACCCAAGGGATGCAGAGCAGGGAATGGTTGGGGCTGGAAGGGGGCTTGAAGTTCATATCGATATAAAAATAGATATAGAGATATAAATATGGAATTCATGGAATTCTGGAATGCTTTGGATGGGAAGGAACTTAAAGCCCACCCAGTGCCACCCCTTTTCCATGGGCAGGGACGCCTCCCACTGTCCCAGGCTGCTCCAAGCCCCAGTGTCCAACCTGGCCTTGGGCACTGCCAGGGATCCAGGGGCAGCCACAGCTGCTCTGGCAATTCCAGCCCAGCCCCTCCCCACCCTCCCAGACAGCAATTCCTTCCCAAGATCCCATCTAAATCCACCCTCCTTCACCTTAAAGCCATTCCCTGTGTCCTGTCCCTCCAGGCCTTGTCCCCAGTCCCTCTCCAGCTCTCCTGGAGCCCCTTTAGGCCCTGCAAGGGGCTCTGAGCTCTCCCTGGATCCTTCTCTCGGACTTGATAATCTTGGAGGGCTTTTCCAGCCTTAACCACTCCCCGATTTTAATGGGAAGGGTTGGGTGGGATGAGGAGGCCTCTGTCGAGACGTGAGCCAGACTTCCCCGTGGGGTGGGATGGGATGGGATATCCACATTCCCAAACCAAGGCAGAGCCTCTCCAGGAAAGCAGAAAGGAGCAAAGTTTTCACATTAGGGAGGATCCATAGGGAAAATCAACGGATTGGGGAAATACGAGCACCTTTGGATCAGGAACATCTGTCCTTGCCAGGGAAATGCTGAGGTTCTGAGGGGGACTGGGAATGTCGCTCCAGCCCAGTGGAGCCCAAAGCAGCAGCAGCTTTTCCTTGGACTTGGAAGATTTTCCTTTAGAAACAACAGTAGGAAAAGAAATTAAAAAAAACCTGGGAAAAATCAAGGCCTGGTTGGATGGGATTTGGACAACCTGGGATGGTGGAAGGTGTCCCTGCCCACGGCAGGGGGTGGAATGGGATGATCCTTAAGGTCCCTTCCAACCCAAACCATTCCAGGATTCTGATTCCATTCCCAATCAGGATTTTTCCCCTATTCCAAATGGATGGATGGAATGACCCGATCCTCTGGAATTAATTTTGGCGAGTCCCACTGCGTGTGTGGAGTTTTACTTCAGCTCCTCACACGAAGCGGTGCTGACGCCCAGGATTAGAGCTCAGGCTGCGCTCAGAGGCCCCCGTGGCTCATTCCCAAAGATCCTGGTGCAGCTCCAGGAGTCTCTCACTCCGTGCTGTCCCTCCCCGTGGATGCCGCGATTCCTTATCCCGGATTTTTTTTGGCACATTTCCTGCTCTGGGAGCGAGCCCTGCCTGGCTCTGCAGAGCTCTGCCGAGGTGTGAATTCAGGTGCTGCCCTAGAGGGAGAAAACATCGAATCAACTCCTCAGAGCAGCACGGACGTCATGTAAAGCTTAATCACGGATTTCTTTTCATGCTGGAGCGGGATGGAAACATTTTTCCTCGCTAAATGGGAGCTTTATCGAGTCAAACATTCAGGAAGGGTTTTTTTTTCTTTTTTTTTTTTTCCCCAGCATAAAATCCAGGCTAATTTAGTCATGAGTCAGGCTGGATTTTGTCAGGTGCTCAGTGAACATTTGTAAAGTCTTCCCGTGAACTGAGGAGTGTCAGATGGAATCAGCATCAATTTTCCTAACAAGGCTCCAATTACTGCTCCGAGGAGCCGCGGAGCGGGGTGGGAAAACAGCTGCTCCCGTGTGAGGGACCCCCCACTCCCCCCTTCCCCCTTCCCTCGGCTGCATCAGCACTTGATAAGGATTCTTATCAATTAAAATCAAAGCCGCGGCACCCACTTGGCCTCAAAGGAGCCTTTCATGTCTCGCTCGCGGAGGATCAAAGAGAGCAGAACGTGGGGATTTTTGTTGTGGGTTTTTTCGGGAGCGCTGCTTTTTTCTGTTTGAATGGATGGGTGGATGGATGGAGTGTCAGGGAATGGGAATTTTTTCCTTTCCAGGAATTAATAAGGGGAAAGGCAGGATGCTGTTCCGCAGCATCGGAGGAGGCTCCACTAATCACAGGGAGTAATTAGGGGGACGCATTTTAAATAACGAAGGGGTTTTTCTAACCTGGGTTATTCGTGGGGGTACCTCGGTGCTTTCCAAAGAGTTTGTGAGGGACAGGATATTGGGGAATGGCTTTAAACTGACAGGGAATAGGGTCAGGTGGGATATTGGGAAGGAATTCCTGTCTGGGAGGGTGGGGAGAGGCTGGGCTGGAATTGCCAGAGCAGCTGTGGCTGCCCCTGGATCCCTGGCAGTGCCCAAGGCCAGGTTGGAGAGCACTTGGGGCAACCTCAGATAGTGGGAAACATCCCTGCCTTTAGGATGATCTTTAATATCCCTTCCATCCCAAACCATTCCATGATTCCAAGCTGATAAAAGGAATTAAACCCCTCAGTTGTTTTATCCTGAATAATTTGAGCAGTTCCTGCCGGTTTTCCTGGTTCCAGGTGGCCGCGGTCTCCCCACGAGGAATGAGTTTGCAGGTTCCTAAAAAGGGCTGGGAAGTGCTGGGGGGAAGAGGTCGCGTTAAATCCAGAAAAAAGCAGCGTCAGGGAAAGGAAGTTTGGGATTCAATCCCACTCCCTCAGCTGGGAATATTGAGCCCAGACTTGTTAAAGCCTCAGCAATCATTGGGATGAGCCTGGAGGAGATCCCACGGAGCTGGGAATGACATCGGGGTTGGGGAGTGGCATCAGAGCAGTTTCACGGTGATGCTCGGGCAGCTTCAATCGGCCAGAAATCCCACAGGGAAAATTCCCAATGCCCATAGAGCAGGTCCCTCCTATTATTGTAAGGAAAACAGGAAAAAATTCCAGTTTTCCTGAAATACGGACTTGTCCTCTGAATATTTTCCATCTGTTTTCTCCCCTCCCAAAGCTCTGCAGTGTTTTGTTTTCCCTCTTTGCACCGTCAGCTTTTCTTTCCCTGTTTCTGACAGGCTCCGGGAGAGGCCGGAGCGGCGGCTCTGGGATAACGCACCGGGAGCTGTTTTTCCGTGAGCGCGGAACGCTCCGGTCTCCCGGCACGGGGATGGGGGTGGATTTGGAACAAGGGCTGGAGCTGGAAGGTCTCGCTGGGAAGGAATGGATTTGATGAGTAAATGGATAATTTGGTAACCAGGGAAACCAGCAGCTGATGCAGATCAGCCGGGGCTGGAGGAGAAGCGCCGGTGCCTTTGGAATGAGCTCTCCCAAGGAAACGCTCGGGAGGCTTTTTCTGGAGGATAATCGGGAATCGTTCCCATTGCTGTGGATGGAGTGGAGGGCGGGTTGTCCATGAAATCCCAGCTGCAGAGCTGATTCCAGCTCTGGGCCCAACAGCAGGAGGATGTGGAGCTGCTGGAGTGATCCAGAGGAATCCACGGAGCTGCTCCAAAGGCTGGAGCTCCTCTGCTTTGCAGCCAGGCTGGGAGAGCTGGGAATGTTCCCCTGGAGAAGGGAAGGATCCAGGGAGAGCTCAGAGCCCCTTGCAGGGCCTAAAGGGGCTCCAGGAGAGCTGGAGAGGGACTGGGGACAAGGCCTGGAGGGACAGGACACAGGGAATGGCTTCAAATGGGAAAAGGGGAGATTGGGGTGGGATCTTGGGAAGGAATTGCTGTCTGGGAGGGTGGGGAGGGGCTGGGCTGGAATTGCCAGAGCAGCTGTGGCTGCCCCTGGATCCCTGGCAGTGCCCAAGGCCAGGTTGGACATTGGGGCTGGGAGCATCCTGGGACAGTGGGAGGTGTCCCTGCCCATGGAATGGGATGATCCTTAAAGTCCCTCCGAACCCAAACCATTCCAAGATTCCACGAACTCCCAAGGCTCTGGAATTCATTGCTTTTAAATTTCGAGGGAAGAAATTCCACTCCCCAAAACCTCCTCCGCCCGAGGTGTCTGATGGGGAGGATTGGAACAAACTGGGATGTTCTCACTGGGATGGGAGAACGACCCCTCGGGATCCTCCTGGGACGTTTTGATCCCGGCGCTGCCGTTTCCATGGATAACATTTTCCCATGGATCGAGCTCTCCTTCCTCCTCTGGCACCTGGGAATGGCTCGGGAAGCTCCAGGTGGATTTTGCTGCCGCTCACCTGAGCACTTGGGGGTTTTTTCAGGCTGGAAAATCCATATCCAGGAGGATTTCCATTCCCAACTGAGATTTATTCCCAAACGTTGCTTTTCAAGGCTTCCCCTCCACTCCTCCAAAATGTTTTGGGACCCTTCAGCCAATCAATTTTTAATTCATTTTAATTTTTTGGGGGGATTTTTTTAATAAACCGAGAACGCTGAACTCGAAGAGCAGCAGTTGAGCTGGAAATAAATTCAAATATTTAATCAGGGGATAAATATTTGCCTTCCCTGACCAAAGCAATTTTTAAAAAAATCCCAATTTTTGCTGTCCCAATTAAATTCTGTTGTCCCAGGTGTTTGTCCTACAGCACAGGTGATGAAATAAAACAGAATAAAATTAAAATATTGACTTTTCTGCTAAACCTCGTTGTCCCAGAGGGGCTAAAAATTCGAAGTGTTTTAAAATCTCTTTTTAGGATGCGGCAGCATCCCAATTTCTCTTGGGTTTTTTTTTTTCTGTTTTCTCTTTTTCTGGGTTATTTTTCTTCCTAAAATCAAGTCAATATTAGACATGAAAAGATAATTATTTCCAGATAATTCATTGGTTTTTTTTACGGAAAAATCTTGCTGCGCTTGGGGACCTTTTCCTGAATTTTCATATTGGAAAATTGGACACAAAAAATCAAATATTTCCAGATAATTCTTAATTTTTTTTTAATGGAAAAATCTCGCTGCTGCTCTCTCTTTTCTCTTTTTCTATGTTATTTTTCTTCCCGAAATCAAGTGAATATTAGACATGAAAAAATAAATATTTCCAGATAATTCTTAAATTTTTTTAACTGAAAAAATCTTGCGGCGCTTGGTGCCTCTTTCCTGAA
>VZTA01027647.1:0-34091 GCA_013398855.1 Mohoua ochrocephala
TATCGTGCCCACCCCCAGCTCACAGATGCATGCTTGTAGTTGTCTTTGAAACTCACCTGCTGTGGCTGTGTGGGAGTTTGGAGGTGGGATGTGTAACTATTCAGTTTGGCCAATGCTACTGCCATGGAAGGTCGATATGTAAACAGGAACTCTTGGGTATCTTCCATACAGGAAAAGAAAATCACTTTCCTGTATAAACCTGTGTTATTTGATGGATTCTTTGCAGCGTTATTAGTAAAACACAGAACTGGAAAGGCCTTGAAAACTGTATAATTGTTCCAGATGAGTGAAATCTTTTGAAGACATAGTCCAGAAGAGACAATATGCAGGTGTGGTGCTTGGAGCCCTGTGGTGTTTGAGAGAAGCAAGGGAGGGAGAGCACCGAGTGCCTCAGTTGTATGAGTTGGGATGTGCAAACCAACAGAGCGTCCTGGCTTTTCTTGCTGCATTGTCAGGTTTAGCACGTGCTTGTTTCTTTCTGTCTGTTCTCTGAATATTTGATGGAGTTGTGTGCACATTGTTTCGTAAACTGTGGTGATGCACAGCAAATGGAGACGTTAAGGAGAATATTTATGTCGTATAAGTGAATGAATGCTGCTAAGAGTCTGATGACTAGACTACAGTTCTGCAGTTTCCTACCTGGAAAGTTTAGGGGTTTTTTTACCTTGACATGACGCATTTCTTTTCCTCTAGTTTGCAAGTCATGTGCTCTCCGAAGATTTTCCATCCAGCCTGCCCAGCAGAAGAAGATTCCAAACCGGTATTTGGGCCAGCCCAGCCCCTTCACACACCCACATCTGCTCAAACCAGGTGAGGTTTGGGCCCTGCCTGAGCCAGTTATCGATGTTTTCTTGTCTCCGTTTTTCTGAGTGTATTGATTTGCTGACAACCGTCTGTGGTTTCAGCTGTTTATGATTACCTTCATTAGCCAGTAATTATATTTAGTAGCTAATTTCCTTGTCTGAGATGATACTGATTCCAAAAATAGGCTTCACATGTGATGGCTTTCATAGCTTCTTAGTTTTTTCTCACGATGTTCTCAGGGTTGTTTTCTTGGGTGCTGCAGACTTTTTGTGGCAGTGGCATTTTGGGGGCTCGTTGTCCTGCAAATAAATATGTTTTTTATTAAGAGGGAGTCTTTCGTGCAAGCTGAACTGTCAGAATGGTTCATATCCTATGTCTTGTGAGTCACAAAATAAAGGTGCATTTCAGCAAAGGTGAATGGGGAGGGACACTGATAGATGGACACCACTTGTCTACAGAATGCGCCCTGTTCAGAGGAGTATTCAATATGAGGAAAAGGAGAAAAAGAAACTTGTGACCATCAAGTTAGACAGTAGTGATAAAAGAGAAGCTGAGGTTATGCATTTTTTTGAAATTCGTGAAAATGAGCATGTAGGCATAAGATGACCACAATTAAATCTAAAAAACAAACCAAAAAAAAATTGCAGCAAAAACATATTCAAGAATATGTTCAGGAAAACATTCTGTGTTCTTCCATAGGTGGGTATAAAGGGAGAACAGATGAGTGAGAGTGTGTGTGTGTATATACATCTATATACACACACTTCTGTATTTAATTGTGGAATAATTCAGGTCAGAAGGAACCTCACACAGTTAACAGGTTCCCCCTGTGCTCAAAGCTGGGCTAACTTCAGCATTAGATCAGGTTGCTTAGGGCACTCATTGACAGCTCACAATAAATGAGGCTGACTCCCTAAAGTGCAGCTGAAACGCCAGAAGTGAATTCTAGCTCTCTATAGTATTTTTCCATTTAATAAAGGAGAGGTGTTTTCCTTAAAACAATATGACATTGTTTTATTGCAATTATTGTTTTAAAAAGCAAATGCCTTTAATGCAAAGAGAATTTCCAAGCCTCACAGTTGAAAGACAGCTGGGATCCCCATGTTCCACCCCATTGCAGCTTCTGAAATTCACTGGACTGTGGCAGTTAGAAAGCTGACTGGAATGTGGTGGAACATAGGAAATTTGCAGTATAATATTGCAGAATTGTGAGGCCAGGTTGCATTAAAACAGTTTCTGTGTTCTCTGTCATTTCTACATTTACAGAGTGAAATCAATGTGGTGCGTTTGTTGGGTCTGTTTAGTTCTTTTCAAAGACTTTCACACCTAATAGGTATTGAGGATATAATTAAAAAGGTGTAAAATTTAATGCAAATACAACATATAAAATTTTCTTAAACTCCTTTGTCAAGGAAAAACATTCTGGATAGAACTTCACCCTCCCACTGTACTCGTGCAAGAATCCACTTGCAGTACAAGTCAAATGTCAATTTTTTCTTCTAGAATTGTCACTGTGTAATACATGAAAGAGGAAGAAAAGATTATGAAAGTGGAAAGTTAACAAACAGTATCAAAATGCAATCTATGTTAAAGTAGAGTCTTAGCCAAAGAACTGATTAAATCTCTTGTATTAATTTAGATCATAATTAGGGAGTCTCACAATTTTAAAAATACTTACTGCAGCTGTTGTTGGTTGTCGTTTCAACTTCAGTCTTGTTTTGGTGAGTATCTCGATTGCTGTACTTCGTGTCTTTCGGGACTGGAGCAGTTGAGTACTTTCATCTAAGAGATCATTTGTTTAGTTAGCGTTATTAGAAGTACAGTATTTAACTGTGGAAAAATCTGAATTGTTAAATATTGAGAAAAGCTACATATGCCCTGGAGAAGATCCCTTCCCTTAACAGGAGTCTGACGGCAGCATGCAGTCCGTGCTTTGTTTCTGCCTGGAATCTTGTGACTGGTTAGACTCTGCAACCTCTGTGCTTCTGCCTCATCTCCCAGAATCTCTGACACTCAGTCTGCTTGTGGTTTAGAAATAGTCTTTTTATGAGTTGACTCAGTGTGTATTTGAACAGACATTCTAGCTTTATCTGAGGAAATTAACGCTCAGCCTCAGGAGGCAAACTTCTGTTCAATGTCCAGATGCTGTAAAACCCATCAGTTTTTAGCAAAGTTCAGTTTGCCTTGCCTCTTCCCCTTTTTTTTTTAACATGTTCTCTGCTAACATTTGGATGTTTGTCTAAATCTACCAGGTTTTGTGGTTTCTACCTTTGCACAGAAATCTGTAACGCAGCATCCGATTGGTTAAAACCAATTTCTGTCTTTGCACGATGGAGAAGCAGGCTGCTTGGGGATGTTCTGTAGGGATGGAAGCTGAAGGGCATCAAGGGAGAGGCTTGTGGGGGATTACAAGGAAGCCATGCACACGTAAGGGATCAGGGAGTAGGCAGGAATCAGGCATGGGACTAGTAAAATATCCTGAGTGCCTTGAATTTCTCCATCTGATCTGTTTTGTATTCACAGGAGAGGTGACCCCAGGATTGTCACAGGTGGAATACGCTCTTCGCCGACACAAACTGATGGTGCTGATCCAGAAGGAAGCCCAAGGCTGCGATGGTTTGGACCACACAGTGATTCTGCTGTCCAACCCCACGTACTACATGAGCAATGACATCCCCTATATTTTCCACCAGGACACTAATTTCCTGTACCTCTGTGGATTTCAGGAGCCTGACAGCATCCTGGTGCTGCAGAGCATTCCTGGCAAAGCGCTGCCCTCTCACAAATCCATACTTTTTGTGCCCCGGAGAGATCCAAATCGAGAGCTGTGGGACGGGCCCAGATCAGGCCCAGATGGGGCAATTGCTCTCACAGGAGTAGATGAAGCTTACACCATTGAGGAGTTCAGGCACTTGGTGGCCAAGCTGAAAGGTAACAAAAACTAGAGGGGCAATGAGATGAGGTGTGGTCTGCAGAGTCGGAATGGTACGGGTTTGGCAGGTGGTCTGTGACATCACTTCAAGGCTAAAATGAACTTGGGGAGGGGCAGGGAGTATGGCTGTGACAAAGGCACTTGGAAGTTCATGTTGGCTTGTTGAGGGCCACCAATAGATATGCAGTTGTGAAAATTTCTGACTTTCTTGTGTATCCATGTGAATGCCATCTGCATTTCATCTGTGAAATATTGAGGAACAGGATAAGAAAGACCAGGTTACTGTTTTAGTCATATCTGTTTGCTGACAGAGCCAGAACCAAATGAAATACAGGAAACTTGAAGGCTTTTTATTCATAGTAGACTTGGAGAACAATCCACACAGGGAGCTTGTTAGTCCACTCACATTTAGCTAGATGATGACTTGGCCTTGAAATACAAACATTGCTGTCCTTTAGAAATATTCTTCTGCATCTGACATCACCATGTAACCTCAATACTTAAAATCCAGGGAGAACATAAGTGCATTATAAAATGAAGCTGAAGAAGGCTCACGACAATATAATAAGGGCAAGTGTGACCTTGGAGGGGTCACACAACTAGAGAGAGAGGATTCTTGAGGATTAAATACCATCTTGGAATCTAGTTACTTTGTTTCAAAAAAGGATGTCTTGAAAATAGGTAAGTCACAGGGCAAAGGATGATCAAAAAAAGCATGAAATGTGTGTGAGATACATGCTGAACAAACCCACTCAGCTTGAAAATGAGAAAACAAGGCAAGGTATGAGATGTGTGTAGTTGGGGAAAGCACAGAGAAGATGACTGTGAATGATTAATGGCTGGTTTTCTTAATTTAAAAACAAAAAACACTGAAGTTGTCACATGGCAGGGTTTGGCACCTTTTAAGTTGTAGGTCATTCATGGAAGATTTGGAATATCAAAATTAAAATGGAGTCAGAAGTTTGTAATTCTGTGGGGGAGAGGTCCGTGAAAATCAGTAAAGCAGCTAAGGGAAATACTCTTTAATAAATGCCCAGTTTCTCAGACACTTTTTGTAAGCACCTGCTAATGGTTACTGTCACCAAAGGAGGAGGGCCTGAGTGGACATCAGCAGTGCCTCACCATGGCTTTTCTACTCATTTGCATTTAAAATGTTCCCATGAGGCGAATGTTGGTGCTAACTGATGTTCTGAATAAATTTCCACTGTGGGTAAAATGTGTTTGTTCTCAGCTCATCTTCTTTGAATGGCTGAAATAAGCAATTGTTGATAATGATCCTGATTCCATGCAGAAAGGTAAATTGCCTTCCATCCTCAGTGTGGACAGGCTGAATGGGAGAACGATTCAGAAGGTGCCTGTGATGTGATGGCTACTTTGCTTACACAAGTGCAGCTTTGACACGTGAACTCTGAATGGATCAGATGCATATATTCAGTGATGGTCGTAAACCCCATTATTTGCCCAGAAGTGGGGATTCATCAAATCTACGTGCTATGAATTGGTAATCTTCCAAACTTAGAAGAGATTGCTGGTATTCTGTGACAGTGAAAGTGTGTATATAGTCTGTCAATATAGATTCAGGGAAAATGATTTTTCTCAAATACAGCAACAGATCTCGTTGAGGAGGAGTGAGTTAGTTTAGTATGGGGAGGACGCTTCTGCATTTAGTTTTGTCTGTGTCAACTTTTGTTTTGTATTCCAGGTGAGTCAAACGTGGTTTGGTATGACTTGAGAAAACCAGTGCATACAGAGCTGCACTCTGACTACATGCAGCCCCTGGCCGAGGTAAAAGCTCGGAGCAAGAACCGCATCCAGGGCGTTCGACATCTCGTGCAAAACCTGCGGCTGATCAAATCCCCTGCAGAGATTGAGAGGATGAAGATAGCTGGACGGGTGACAGCAGAGGTAATGGGGTTGTGTGCTCTCCAAATGAGCCGGTGCATTCCGTTGATGAGGTGACATGGGTTGGAAGGAGAGCTTTGATCTAATCTGTTACTGAACTGCTCTGTCTCAACCCCTGGCTGGGCTTGGCTCCCTCCGCAGGACAAGGAGAAATGGGAAGACTGCTTGGACTACCAGATTCTCTCAATTAGCATAACTCCAGTGAAGACAAGCCAGCAGCTGGTAGACTTTGTTTAGAAGCAATATCTGTTCAGGGCTAGCCTTTTCACTGTCTTCCCAGCTTCCTCTCTGTTTTCCAAAATCATTTTCTTTCCCATCTATTCTGTTTGTTTTGAGGAAACAGGATTTTTTCAAGATGTTTTCTATGTATATGTCTGCATTCCCCCTGCTCCCTCAAATACCTTTTGAATTCATTGGCCACTTATAAACAAATCTGACAGATACCTTAAATACAATTATGTTTTTGTAAATATTATTAAAATAGATAGCCAAGTGGAAAAGAGAGGCACAGGTTGTCCTTCTCTGAAGGAAAAGCTGGGTAAGGCAATCCTATTATACCTGAGGGAATCTGTGGGTGAGACAACTTCTAAAATGCCAAACCATGGGATCAGCCTCAATCATCTAATCCTTTTTTTTTTTTTTTTTCAAAAACTAGAGTCAATAATCCCCTAAATACAGTTTCATAGGGAACAGAGCTTAACTGGTTCTAGTCTTGACAGCACTTTCACCAAAGAAGTTGGTGAAACCCTCTGGTTCTGGGCCAGCTGATTTTGGGCCTTCCTCAAAAGCTAACAGGTGGAAAAAAGCACTTCCCTCAAGTTCAGGCTCTTTTGCTAACTGAAGTCCCTTCTTTTTCATAGGCTTTCACAGAGACAATGTTTGCCAGTAAATCCCCTGTGGATGAAGCCTTTCTGTATGCAAAGGTGAGTACTTTGCAGCTGGAAGTGAGATAGAAAGGCTGGATGTTGGTTATCCTTCCAGGAAACCAGAAATGTCAGCTCTCTTTATCATGTGTTTCCCGCTGTAGCACATTTCTTCACCCAACTCTTGTGGTTCCTTGGACACGCAGAAGAGTCGGTGTGAGGAATTCTTCAGCTGTACTTCCTGTACCCTTATTTAAGGAGTGTAGCAGTTACCTAAGTTTCTCTCTGTTGATATCTTTTTGTCCTATATTGAAATGGAAAACCTGCTAAACAATCAGAGATAAAGTTATTACATTACCGTATAATACAGGTCTGGTGTACAAAATGTAAGTAGTTATAATACCTGTTTGTAAAGCCTGCTTCTCTTGCCTCTAGCCTCTTACTACACCAGATTACCACAGCCATCTTGAAGCAGTTTAGATGCCTCTCAGTTACAAAATAAGGAGTAATTGGCCTGCACATTTGGTAAGGAATTGCAGTGAGATGCCTGTTCGAGAAACATCAGTAGGATTTGACCCTCTGTTACGACATGGATGGGCCTGTGCGGACATGGCACTGACTTGTAAAAACTACTTTAATTAAAGTGTATTTTACAGATCGGTTTTTCAGTCCAGACCAGGATCATAAAACCTTTGCTCCATGTAGGCATCCTGGAGTGTTCTGGCCCATGTGATTTTGGTAATCATAGAAAAGACATGCTATTAATATATTGAGGGTCTTTATAGATGTAAGTTTATTAATTTTCACACTTTCATCAGCTTCATCATTCAAGAAAGGTAAAGATCTTGAGGCTTATGGTGCCTCTTTCTTCTGTTCCCTCAGACATCAAGGTAGTGCATGCTTTCAAACCTCCTTAGTTCAACAGTCATGAAAATAGATACTGCTGTTAATATGCTGGTACTTTGCAATTTTAAAAGATAGCAACAAACCATGACTGTTGTCATGCTGACATATAGGATCTTCGAAAATTCACAAAGTCATATGGCAAATAAGAGCATTACTTTGTATAAGAACAAATCCTCACCTGGATGTCTGACAATGTTTGAGACAGTATTGAACAGCTTGTACCGGAAAGAGCTTCCCTGAGACCTGGTACAGGCTTGAAAAACTCTTGAAAAAGTGGATTGTTCTGTATTTTTTTTTTTCCAGAGTTCTTGGAACATTCAAGACTGCTTTCATTTAGTCAACTCATTTTCCAGTTTGACTTTATGTTGTACATATCAGGAAAACAGTTGTAGGACATGAATTATTATGGTTCTAGAGCAGTTAATCACCTGAATCAGCCCTAATGGTTTCCTCTTCTCTGAATTGTTACTCCAGTTCGAATTCGAGTGCCGGGCTCGTGGTGCTGACATCTTGGCATACCCCCCTGTTGTTGCTGGTGGCAACAGATCAAACACTTTGCACTATGTGAAGAATAATCAGCTCATCAAGGTAACCCGTGTGCTGTCCAGTAACTTGAAATGCAGTGCTGTGACACAAATACACGTTCCCTAGCTGCTGTTTATTTTGACTGAACAGATCAAAGCGCTTAAATACATATTTTTTATGTGAGCAAGGGAAAAGAATCCTGCCCTGGTTAATTTTACTGTCAGTGGCAGATTCAACTTGTCTTTCTTTCCTCTCAGTGCTTGCTGCAGTATTTTCTGAACAGTGCAAGGACTTGCAAACAAGGTTGCAGATAATTTAGTGAACATGTCTGCTCTCAGAGCAGCTTGCAGTGTTGGAGGCCTCACAAAAAAAAAAAAAGAGGAGCCACTGCTGCAGGCAGAGCAAAGGCACCGGAGGGGGATCTTCTGCTGTCGGTTGCATTGCCTGGCCTTGCTTTGCAACATAAGGGGCAAAGTGCATTCCTGCTCTGGTGAAGCTGAAAAGCATTTTGGTTCCATGTAGCCCAGCCAAGCAGGGAAGGGGAACAAATAGGGAAAGGATCAGTGTTAAATGTCAAGAGGTGGAAGAGTAACATGTTTTGTCTTATTTTGAAGATTCTCATTGAATCGAACCCTCTCCAGCTTTCCTGACAATAGGCCTTTAAATTCAGATAAGTGTTTTCAGGGGCAGTATTCCCTCGCTGCTCTGCTCACTATTTACTTTTCAGAGGAGCATATTTTTCCTCTGTCTTAATGCAGGATGAAACTTTCCCACTAGCATTGTCTTTTCTTGAAGCTGGCATGCTAGCAGACCTTGAAATGATCTGCAGAGACAAATGTACAAAAGATATGACAGGCTGCTTTTGGCAGAAAGAAGCCTCCTTTGTTGTTCTGTCATCCAAGGTCAGGCGTGCTGATGTAACTCCAGTTGCTTCTGTTAAAGTTGTTCGCTTAAATGACTGTCACTTGTTTTTTCCAAAACGATTAAGTAGGAGGTTAAACCCATAAACTTGACTCTTCCTTTGTGTGCTGCTTCCTACAGATCTTGTTTCCAAATAGGCTAACAAAGTGTCTAATTTGGGAGGTATCTGAATGTTTCATTCAGTCTTTTACTTAGAGGGCTTCGCTTTAAAGAAAGAAGACAAGCACAGCATAAGGCATTTACTGGACAATCAAACCACAGGCTGGATTCCCTTAGCCAATAAATTGCTACTTAGCTTGTTTAATTGCTTGGAAGATGGCAGGTATTGTAATTTCAGATTTGCCTTGAAGAATTGAAGCAGCTATTCTGAAAAAGTTAAAAAGTACAATTTAAATGGATAGTTGATGGCCTGTCTGTTCAGTGGGATAGTGAGATCTGCTCACTGCTGTTTTATCTGCTGTGTATCTGTTGGTGTTGTTTAACCGTACACAATGATAGCAGCTAGCACGGGAAGTAGTGCTAGCAGTGAAATTCTGCTGCTTTATTCTTTCCCTTGACATGCTGCAATTATGGCTTGTCATTCCACATCATGTCTGCTGGCACAGTCATGGACCTGTGGAATGAATCTCTACATGTAGGGTAAATCTGTAGAAAATTTAATCCAAACTTTTTGAACATCTTACTGCTCTATTTGTTGTTAGCCCCCTTAAGAAGGGAAAGCGAGGCAGTGGTTTTGTTCCTGGCCCTTTGTGTTTCTTCTGTGTGACTTTTTGGGGGAATGTGTAGTCAGTGATTTAATTGATATGGAACAGTTTTGCTGAAGTGAATTGGAGATTCACACCTCCAAAGTTTTTCCTTCATCACCAGATAGATTCAGAAAGATATGTTGGAGCAGTCAAGAAAGTCCAAGAAGAGCAAGGGAAAGTGGTACAAGCTATTCACCACGGCAATACACTGTGAGATGTTGTGGTACACAGTGATTTTCCTGGGTCCTCATATCCTATGACAAGGGTAAATTTGTAGCTGTTAGTGATCCTGTGGAGAACTCAGAAATCCTATGGTTTTGTTGCAAACCCCCTCTGTTTCAGTCGCTGTAGCTGAGAACTTCTAGTGAAAGGCCTCATAGGCATAATTTGCTGGAGTAAGCGACCCAGGTGTGAATTGGACTTGTGTCTCAGAGAGCAGAATTCGTTCAAGGCAAATGCCTTTTTTCAACTCCAAAATCTTCATCTTAAAAGTTCAAACACTAGATAAACATAACAGTCAGAGGCTACCTTGCAGAGAAACAATCCAACTGGAATAGCCTACTTATAAACAGTAGTACCTGGGGTATTAGTCTGCAAAAGGAATTCCCATTTCTGCAGCTGCATAGTGGAAACAGTTAGCATAACCTCCTTTCCTGCTCTCAGACAGAAAAATCAATTAACAGCTGGACTGACCCCCAGAGCATTCTTTCCTGTTCTTCTCCAGGATGGCGAACTGGTCTTGCTAGATGGTGGATGTGAATTTTCCTGCTATGTGAGTGACATCACACGTACCTGGCCTGTCAATGGAAGGTATGTGCAATAAGTTTTTTTGAAGAATTTTGATAAGTTCTTAAGTAATTGATGGATTGAGTGTGCATTTAATCATAGTTTTACCATGTCCCATTCTGTGGTGCTTCAGAGTAATCAAATTATATAAAGTAATCGTTCAGCTGTATTCCCCACTGCCTCATTAATTACTGCATGAATATGTGTGATTATTGCTATTTTCAGCTATTACAGCATGCTTAAAGTGCAGAGAGGGCTTTTGTACATTCAGCTGTGGCTGACTCCGGTTGTGTGTAAGAAAACAGGAGTTTCAGTTGATGTGTACATAGCTCTGCCAGTTGTGAATTTGCTGGTGTGATGTCGCTGTGTTTTTGTTTGATTCCTGTAGGTTTTGGCTCAGGTGCATTCTTTTTCCTGCAGTAGCTTTGCCTTGCTTTGCTTGGTGTTTAGGTTCTCAGCCGAGAAACCATACACAGTGCATCGAAGGGCACGTGTTGCAGTGATGCTTTGTCTAGCCTTTCATACAAGGAGACAGTTGCTTTGCTTTCTGATTTTCCCCTGCTCCATCCTTGAACTGAATCTGTCCCCAAAATAGGTTCTGGGGACTGAACCTCTTTTCTCCTGGAAATAGATTTAGTTGTGAGATACTCCTTTTCTCAATGCTCTTCAGGTTCACCAAACCTCAAGCAGAACTATATCAAGCTGTCCTGGATATCCAGAAGTCCTGCTTGAGCCTCTGCTCCCCTGGCATGAGTCTGGAAAATATCTACAGTCTCATGCTGAGCCTTATTGGACAGAAACTGAAAGACTTGGGTGTCCTGGAGAGCAGCATCACTGACAGCCATTTCTTCAAGGTACTTCAAGGTTTTTTACTCTAGTTTACCCCTATTTACTCTAGTTTACTCCTATTAATCCTGATTGTTTTATCCTTGGGTAGTGTCAGGGCTTTAGTTTGGGTCAGGAATGTGCTTTCAAGTTGTCTCTTCTAATTATCGGCACACGCTGCTTTAATTCATGTTGTGGGCTGGTCTCAGCACAGGAATGAATTCCTCTGAGGCGGGGCTAAACTCCAAGATGTGATTCAACCATTCGGTGCACAATTTGGTCTGAAGTAACCCCCAGTCTTATATGCACATAGTGTGAATATTTGTTCCTTGGCTCTTGCTGTTTCACCCTGCAGATCCATTCCCATTGCTCTGCACTACTTGCCAGTGCAGAAACAGCTTTAGAGCACAGTCTGAAGGGAACTATAGGGACATGGGCACTAGCACAAGACTCTGGGTCCACAGTTGGCTGCAGGCAGTTATTTGTAGTTTCGTGATCTGTTTCACATCGCATAAATCTGCAGTGCCACCAAAAGGTGCAGCCTATTCTCAGTCATTCCACCTGCTGCCTCTTCTGCACCATTTTGTGTCGGTACTGGGATTCACGGAGCTATCTGGTGAACAAGACTGCGAAACTGCTCTGCCATAGAGCTGAAGCTGCAGAGAAATAGGATTGGTGTGCAGTAAGGAGAAGTTTATCCGGTCGCTCTCGCTGCAAAGCTGCACGATCGCAGATGCCAGTGCTGCAAAGATGGCGGAACCAGGTGACGGCACTGCCGCTTTTGGCAGCCGGACAGGTTCCTGCCGGATTTAGTTGCGTGCGGTGCCGGTGCCATGGCAGCCCCGGCTGCCGCGGGCGGACGGAGGGTGTCGTGCCGGCTTCTCCCGGCAGGTGGCAGCACAGCCAGCCGGGAGCAGCGCCCGCAGCTCAGTCCCCTGGGAATGAGGAGCGTGGGGCAGGGAGGAGTTCTCGCCGATGCCTGCTGTGGAGGGAGGGAGATTAGGATGGTGCGGGGGGAGGCGGTGTCCGTGCCTTGTAGAGGTGGATTAAAATCGTGCCGTAGCTACTGAGTGAAATCGGCACAGCATTCGCTCTGCTGTGCATAGGAGACCACTTTCACAGCCCGGAGCAGCTGTATCCACTGCTGCCAGTTGTGAGGGTCCGCTGATGAGAGTCATGCAGGGCTTGGATGTTTAAGGGATGGAAAGGGTTGAGGCAGCAAAGCTCAGCGAGTTGCAAATTGACGTCTTGCCTGACATGCTGAGATGGTGATGGGTTTGGTCTGTTCTTTTCAGTGAGGGGGAAAGGCAATCTGCAATGTGCTCATAATAGGCACCTGGTGCTGGTGGGTTTTAAGGGCCATCCAGTTCTAGTAAATGGGAGGCAGCCCCTGGTGACCTAGTCGTGGCAGTAAGACCGCTAGTTAAGTACATAACTGTTCTGTCTCTTTTCTCTGTCTTTTGTATTGGAGCGAGTTGGGCTGTGTTTAACTGCCTCTGTGACACTTGTTGTGTCTTCTCTTAGGCTGTTCGAAAGTACTGCCCTCATCATGTGGGCCATTACTTGGGCATGGATGTTCACGATACCCCAGATATATCCCGATCGCTCCCGTTCCAGCCAGGCATGGTGATAACCATTGAACCAGGTAAAAGCATTCAGTGGCGGACAAGAACGTGCAGCACCGAGGGTAACAGTATTGCCTTTCAGTAGTTAGTTGGTCCTGCAGACCAAAGCATTCAGGTCCTTTCTGGTGAAACTGGAAATTATAGCAGTATTGGAAAGCCTTAAGTTATTCCCATCCCAAAGTCATTACAGTATTAGAAAACCCTATTTCCTTCCCAAACATAGCCAAGGTAACACATAGTGGGAGTAGACTCAAGAAAGAGAATAGTAGAGCTCAGGCTGTGCAGCACAGGTGAACTGCAATGCAGAAGAGCAGGGTCAATTCACTTGTGCTGCGTTCTGTGTTCCTGCCACCAGTCACTGGTAGTGTGTCTCAAGCATTGCAGTCTGCAGTTATGGGGATTCACAACTTAGCTTTGCAAATTAGGCATGCTGTGATGAATCTTCCTTTCTGCTTGTCACTAGATTTGGAGCTGTCAGCTGGAAACTTATATTTAATGCTTGCCTTTTCTCTGTCTCTGTTCAGAACGTTGTTAAAGTCATGATTGTGAATGTAACACTGAGAGCAAGAAGTGTGAAAAGGCCAGGTGTAACTATGGAAGTTTTTATTTATGTGCTAATATCTGTAGGCACGGAGGGACACTTTCCTTTCTTTGCCTACCAACAGCCATGAGTGAGGGGAAAGAGAGTAACTTGCCATATTAAAAATTCTCAGGATCAAGCTCACATTATGTTGCTGAAAATCCAACCCCTCTCTCCTGGTGGTGCAGTAAGGGAAAGGTGGTGTTCTGGAGAGTGTCGTGTGTTTTAATTCCCTTTCTCCTTTCAGGCATTTATATCCCCGAGGATGATGCGAGTGCTCCAGAGAGGTTTCGCGGCATTGGTGTGCGCATTGAGGATGATGTGGTGATAACAGAGGATGCACCCCTTGTCTTGTCTGCTGACTGTCCCAAGGATATCTACCACATTGAGCAGATCTGTGGCCACAGCTCATGATGCCCCTTCTCTGCCTCTTTCATCCTCCTTGGGAGACACAGCCCCGCAGGGTTGCAGATCCCTGTAGATGGCTGGAGTTGTCAAGTGATGGAACACATGGACAGTTGATGGCAGTTTCCAAGACTGGGGCTGGGCAGGGGAATGCAAAAGGCTTGGGTACCGAGGGATGAAAAAGCAAAGCAACCTTTTCTGTGTGCATTTTTTCTTCTGATTTGTGCTGATGTTGAACTGTTGTAGGACATGGGAGTGGATTCATCTGTCTGCTGTGTGGATCCATGTGTTCTGGGGCTCTTGGGGGGTTGAATTTTGTCCGTGCCACCAGATGCATAGGTACAACAGCTGAGACCAAGGCCCTGTTTTTTCCCCGTTAGTAGCAGTTTCACAACAGTCAGATTTTAAAAATGAAGCTTTGGTAAATGCTGATTTGGGATAAGAAAGTGTCAGCTTTAGTTTTTATAGAACCATGTAAGGAGAGGGTTTGGTAATCAGGAAGATGGGTTTGGTGGAGAGGTGGTTGTATCTGAAGCCGGTGGAGAATTCTTTTAGTATTTTAAGGATAAGGATATGTTTAGGCCTTGTTCAGGCATATGCAAAATAGGCCTGCAGCAGGGAAAAACACCTCATCTGGTCTTTCAGCTTATTGGAGTGTTTGGTAATTTCAAAAAGGACAAATAGGGCTCAGAAGGTTAGACATACCTATTCTCTTCCTTTTGTTCCAAAGGTCCGTTCCTTTTTCCTGCTCTGAGTCCCTCTTTTCTACCCTAGGAAGCAGGGCCATGTTGATTATGCTGGACTCCACTGGTGAGCTGTGGGTTGTCACCAACAGATGTGAGGTGTCCAGTTCTGGGACAGTCACGGCACCTTTCTGGCTTAGGCTTGCCGTGTGCTGTAAGTGCCAGCAACTTCAGCAGTGTTTTTGAAGAGTCTGCCCTGTGGCGAGTGTCAAGTCTTTACATGGCTTTTATATGGAATTGATTGGAATTTAAAGTAATTCTTCTTTTCTGAACTCTGAGGGCATGATAAGAGCTGACTTTTGGGTTTTTCCAAGTGCTCTGATAATATTTTTGAGGCAGCTGCAAATGCGATTGGGGCTAGGCTGGATGAGGAGTAAAGAGAAGAGTTTCCTACCCTGTACATCAGCCTACCACCCAGGCCATCGTATGCCGTAGTAAATACACCTACTAGAGGCAAGCACAGCATCTGCGTATTTACTGAAAATATTTTGACAATCAGCTATTTAACGTGTCTGAAAAATGCCTCTCATCAGAGCATCTCCTGTTATTTACACTTGCTGTTGCATCACCTTATTTCCTTTCTTATGGTAGCTTTCAGTGTTCTTCATCTGTTATTCTAAATTTTCTTTCTCTTCTCTTCCTAGATTGTCTATTTTTGACCCACTGTGTCACTGCTTCCTAATCCATTTTACTTTCTTATCAACGTCACTGCCTCTTCCCCAGTTTGGCCTAATTCCTCACAGTGAATGTAGCCAGGAGCATGTGGGGAAGGTGGTCAGAGTTCTGGAGTTTGACCTCTGGCTCTCTTGCTGTGTAATCTCTAGCAAAATCTGCACTTCTTTTCCCCTTGTTTTTCTTTTTGTTGTTTTCTGTGTTTCATTTCACTTAGCGAAGGCCAAGTGGGCAGTGTCGTACATCTCTCATTGCATTTAATGTGAGCTGGGTGCATGCGCTGGGGTTTGAATTTTGGCACCTGAAAGGCAATCAAGATGTGCCATAATTTTATTTTCTGAACATGACAAAAATAAATGCTTTTACAGGGTTTAGTGTATCAAGTTTCACCTGTTTAAGAGAATCTGCTAATCTCTGATGGCAGCACTTGTTAAATACTCTCGTGTTGCAGTGATAGCTACAGCCCAAAATGTTTGAAGGGAGGCTTCCTAAATGTGAACACAGACCTGATGAATACTTTTGATGTTGTTCTGATCTGTAATACATTTATTGTTCCAATTACACCTGTTAGAGCCATATCAACTGGGCCAAATCTTGGGGATTTTGGAACTATGTAAGCAGCTTAAAATAACATTAATCTGAGAGATACATGTGTGGGCTGATCTGCACATCTGCCCATGCATCTAACAGAGTTAATAATCGTACTTACTGTAAATAAGCCTTTAAAATGCATATATAAAAATTATTTTTAAAATAAAACAATTTGCAGAAAGTCATTTCTCAGGCCATCAAGTTGCATGCTGTTGAATAGATTATGCACCTCCAAAACCAGCATTATTTTTCAGAGGGATTTATAAATTGTGTGTGACCCGTCTTGGACTTGAAATAACATTGTCAAATGTAGGCACACACCAATTCCTACTCCTCTCAGGAAAATCCTGCAACTTGTAAACACCAACAGATCTTAGGAATGCTGCGGATGAATGTTTCTGTCAGTAAAAAAGTGTTTGTGACTCTGCTGAGTGGAAAGTAATGGATCTGCTGGGGCTGCTGAGTGTGTCTGATTTAGGCCATGGATATTCCGTAATTCTTCCTTCTGTTCTGTATTCTGTAATTCTTCCACTGTGTTCAGCCATTTTTTCAGCATAAAATGCTGCTGTTTTGAACCTCTTGTTCCATGTAAAGGGTGCATTTTGCAGAAGGTATTAAATCTGCATCCTGTGAACCTAAATTTTTGAAGGCTTTTTCTCACTTGTTGCAGAGATGAATAATCTGTGACCTACACACATGCTGCAGTGTCCCTTGCAAACAACCGAGTCCTTGAAGGTTTTACAGGACCTTCATCGAGAAGCTCTAAAGAGCTTGGTTCTCTGGCTGCAGGCACGGCCATACCTGAGGTGTACCTCCCCTGTCGCTGATCCCATCCTGCCAGACTGTCTGCCTCTGCCACAGAAGAGATTCCTCGCTCCAGCCACTTGGGTGCAGGAGCAGCTCTCAGTGGTGACACGAGTCGACAGCTGCTCGATGAGGGCATTGGTGGGATCACGGGGAGTGAAAGAGAAATTGAGGTATACACAATTTCACATGGGGAGAGATTTTATTTCATATGACACAGGTCTTAAGGGCATCAGAGTATGAGAGAAAACGAGAGCCAGCCATCCCTATGGAGAAGCTGCTTTGCTTCCAGAGGAACCCTGAGAGGCTTTTGGTTTTCTCATTTCACCTTCTACCAGGGGACTGCTTTGCCTTGCAGAGAACTGGTAAAGTCCTGTTGTTAAACAGAGCCTGAGCTCTGTTACCTCTGAGAGGTACCAATTTGCAGATTTGCTTCTGTCATCGAAGTGGAACGAAATTTGACATTTAACACAATTTGGCATTCTACCTCTATGTGGAAAAATACAGTGTGTCTTTCCTAAAATTGCATTCATTGTTTTGCAAAGGAACACGGTGTAGGAAGTAGCAAACTGAGGTAGCACAGTAAAGAGAATGGAGATGGAGGTTTTTGGGACTGTACAATGCAACAAGAGAAGAATCAGGAGAAGGATGTGATTTTGGAGCTGCGGGGATGTGTGCAGGGGGATGGGAGAGCAAGGAGAGAACAACAGGGCATAAACTGGCTGTTCAGTATGTTGTCAGAATGGTGCAATAGCTCCAGAAAACTGGTTATGCTGTTTCATAACCCTGATTGATTTGTCCTACTCGGTAGGGAGGAACAAAAGAGTCAGATTGTATTGATGAACTTGGTCTTAACAGTTAGTTTAATTATTTATTTTAAAAATCGATAGAATTATCATATGAGAAAGTTTTATGCAGTTTCATGCATTGATTATGTGTCATATTTTAAATAATGCGAAGGGAAAAAAGTATGTTTCTAGGCAAAATCTTCATTATGATGGAGGGAGCAAGGCTGAGGTTACATGCTCTTATGCTATCCAAATTACTGCCGTGGAAATTGAGTAATTACTCCCAGGAGAATTAGCATAAGGTGAAAAGAGTTAAGGTTAAACTTAGAAAAAAATCTGTATGGGCTAAATGACAAAAATGTTTTAATTATGATATTTAATACTTTATGTAATTGGATAACAAAACTCTGCACCGACATAAATTGATGGTTTTAAAGTTCTTTTAAACGGAGTTGTCCAGAAGCCTGTACAGGCATCTCTTTATTAGTATGCAGATCTAAAGTGCATTTAAGTTTATAATTCTGACATCATTACAGCACATCTGTTAAATATGCTCCCTACATGTGTGCACAGCCTCTGCTTGATTAAAAATCATCCTTTGGACGCTGTCACAGTGCCGGCTCTAGGAGTGGGTCTATAAAATTCACTGTATTTAAGAGATATAACAATTAATTACATTTTAAAGCAGAATTTATAATTGAAATGGACAGTGAGGCACCGTGGGCTCAATGACACTCAATTTCAGCTCCTTTCTCCTTCTCAGCTCCTTTCTCCTTCTTAGTTTGTCTTTCTGCCTTAACTGCCTGGCAGCTCTGAGCCTTCTTCCCTAGCAGCAAGTGGAGCAATGAATGCCTGTTTTCCTGGGACAGCTTATGCCTCAGCCTACTTGGTTGTTTCTCTGAAGCACCACCCAATATCTGGCTAACCAAAACCAGGCTTTTCAGAAGACAGGCAGAAAGGAACAAGGAAGAACTTCCAGCTCTTCCACGTGGGTGTTACCTTCACTTGCTGACTCACACCACATTTGCCTTTTTAACAACCATGACAGAGTTATCCATTAACAATGGCAAAGGAAAAAAAAAAAATTCCTGTCTGGGTAAGTCTGACTGAGATTTTTGAACAAAGCAAAAGTTAACAAGCAAGTTGGTTTTAGACCCAAAAGTGAGAATATCTACTATAGGCTTCAATATGTTTCTTCCATGGGGATGCTGGGGAAACAGGTAGCACTACAGGAGCAATCTGCAGTCTTCGTTTGGGAGCTTTTTGCAAGTGCTGGTCTCAGACGTGCTGTGGTGGGGCAGAACTGACAGTGGTTAAAGCTCCATATTGGGTTTTATCCTCCCAAGACCATAAAGAGCCTGTGGCTTTTTAAAGGAATCTCAGTTTTTTCATAATTCAGGCAGAAATACCATGGCAGCACAGGCTGAGAACTCCCAGCCTGTGGTTCAACTGGAAGTTGTGGGCATTCCAGTGAAAACTTTTAGAAATGCAGTTCTTTCCAGGGAAACAGCTCACTGCGTTTTTTCGTGAGTAAATCAGGCCAGTATGAACAATGTTGTTTGAGAGGGAGAGAGGCTCAGCTTCTTCTTATTCCCAGCAGAGCAAAGCTTCTGCCTCTGTGTGCCTTTGGGATATTAATGCAAAATGGGATTGGCCACTGATCCAAGTTAAGATTACGTGGTCTGACTCTTGTACCGGGAAATAGTTAGCAGATGTCAGGTAATCTCTTATCATGTGAATATTTTACTCAGGTAGTGCTTTAGGTTTGGGGATAATATACTTTGCTCTTTCAGTCTAATGTGCACAGAGTGTGTAACATACAACATCTGTTTTGCCTACGGGAGCTACAAGCAGCGCCTCTGTAATTAATAGTATTACATCTCCGTCGTGAACATGCAGCAAATCATTAGAGTCATTCTGAGAAAGCACAGCTATTAATGGCACAGCAGGGGGTTGGGTTTAAGCTTTCTCTGCAGGCCTTGTTCCAGGCTACAAAACCTGGTGTTCCTGGTACTACCTATAAACACCCTTCCTAACCACCTCGTGGCAGAATGACCATTTCTATTGGGTGGCCTCTGGGAAGTTTGTGTTGGCATTTCTGTGCTGTTGTCGTAATGTGTCATCAGGATCTGCTTAACAATTTTAACATTGCTTCTTGGATAGACAAGGTTTGATATGGCATCAGGGATTAGGAGAGTTCTGCTGGGGAGCCAGGTCTGGCTGGCTCCTTGCACACTGTGCCCTTGGTCCATTGCCTGTGAGGCTCCTGTCTTCCTGTCCTCAGTGGGACAGAGAGGCACGGCCCTACTGACAGCTCAGGAATCTCCAGTCCTCACATCCCCATGCAGCTGCTCCTGTCACAAAGGCCTTCATCTCCAACTGTCCTTCTAACTCTTCCCCCTCTGGGCTTGCAGAGGTACAAGTCTGGAGCCAAAAGCTGTAGCCTCTGGTGTGCTTGTTGCACTGACCGATTGTCAGATTCTGTATGGTGCCGCTGAGGCTCCTGTGATGCATTGCAGTATCTGGTATGTATATTGCTTTCTAATTTATGCTTTACCCTCTTCTTTTTTCCAGAAGATGAGCTATTTAACAGCTACATGGGTGTTACTGTGGTGACTGTAACCAGGCAAAACCATGCAGTTTGTACTGAGATAGTTCTACATTTGTGAACGTGGAGATTATTAAGAAATTTTTAAGGGCTTGTTGTATTTTTTTTGCTCTTCCCTGCATAACAGAGAGAGGTTTCTCATGAACTTTCAGTTACACACCATGAAGTGGAAAGGTATCATTTATCTTCAAAAGTGCAAGTGTATTAATATCTATACACAAACATCACATATTAGGCAAACAAACGTTGTGACTTCTAGCTAGTTAGAGATTTAAAAGATGTTTTCTCCAACTGTAATTAAGATTGTTTAGATATTTGACTCTTCATTTCTTTGTGTTTTGTTTGGATTTCTTGTTACATTTAATTTTACCCTAGGAGTTCCAGGGTTTATTATTTCTGGGGTTTGAATAATTGCATTATCTCTGTAATGTATTTTATTGTAAGTCGCTGCCACGTAGCCTTAACTCTGCCTCCATCTTCAGGGGTTTTTTTTCACTTTTATAATATAATTTCCCTGCAGCATGAGGCTTTTTCAGGAGACAGCATTCTGTGATTCTCACCTGAGGAGTGCCTTTGCAAAAAAAGGTGAGAATGTGCTGTCTGAAAGATGTGATTATTACTCTTGAAGCTTAAAACTGTAAACTGTGTGAGTTTTGAACCCAAATGTACCATTCTAACTTAGGTTTTAGAGATATAAAATTGAACAAGTAGAGCAATTAATGGAAAGAAGGATTGTAGAACAAACTTAAATTCCTAATAAACTGATAACTGTAAATTAATCTCAGCAATTAGATAAAAAAGCTATTTTCCTCAGGTGTGCAACTCTTTGAAATTTTAGTGAACTTTAATAATAAATTAGAAGACTGATAAACTGTTTCTCTAAGCTCGTTTGAGACAAGGATTGCACCAAATGCCACATTTCTGAAGGACTGCATTTTAAATGATTCACAAGCTAATAGAGGACTGAGTTGAAATCCTCCACAATATTGCCTATATTCTGTTAATAGAGTCACTGAATAAAAGGATCCCCTTTGATCAAGTAGTTTGAGCACCTTCCTATTACAGCCATTGCATTTCACCTCCTCAATTTAGTGCTGAGCCTGGTAGGTCGTGTGTGACAGCAACAGATCCCTCAGTAAGGCATCAAGCCTGGATCAGAAGGCTGGTGGAGGGAGAAAGATAAAGTGGAGAATGGCTTCTTTCAGTCATCTGCTCCAGCTGTTAGCCACCCCATCATCAAAAATCTATGCACTTTTTTTCCCCTACCCCTGAGCAGGCATTACAGGGAGGATAAGGAGCAGCTTTATATGTTTAATGAACCTGCTCTGGGTTCAGTGTAGCCTTGACAGTGGAACTGTGAATGTATTTCTGTAAAAATGCCTACAACTGTGAAATTCATTCACATTTCTCAGTCTCCAGAGCTGCACAACAGGGCCATTCACAGTTTAGCAAGAAGGACAAAGAACCAGAGAAGAAAGAAAGAAAATGAGCAATGAAGAGACATATGTGTTGTACGACTCTCCTCTGGTAGAAAAGATCTTGGATGTGTACAAACACAAAAGAGAAAATCAAGTCTTCTGGAAAATAGTGCCATCTCCTTTTTATTCTTTTTTCCCCTAGCACTTAACATAATCTTGGTGTGTTTAAAAAAATCAAATGTAATGATACAAAAGGGGCTGCAAAGTGACTCCTCTGGACCTGGATCCATACTACACTGGGACCTGCCCTGCCTGCCCTTCTTTTTGCCATCATGTTTGTTCCCTTAAAATAAGCAACTGTACAGGACACAAGCATTGTCCAGACATTATCTAAGTCTTCCCTTTATTCCCTGAATCATCTGGCTTTGATCGCAGACTACTCATGCCAACACAAAGTGAAAGAAAAATCCAAACCTGGAGAGTAAGTACAGAGGAGAGAACCAAGCAATCCTGTGAATCGGTGCTGCCTCTTGGGTGACATTCTGCATTCGGGGTCTGGTGTTTCAGGAAAGGCCCATCCTTGTCTGTGTTCTGTTACATTGGATCACTTTAACCACCTCAATAGCAAAGGTCTTTCCTTAAAATCCTCACTGTCTGTTTGTTGCTCTTGCTTTACACTTGAAATCTAACAGGCACAATATAAATTTCGTGTACCTCTAACTTTTTAACTTTTTCCCATCCCACTTGGTACACTTGCATTGATCTGGCTACAATGTGTTTAACAGGTAAGAAATACACTGTGGCAGAGATGTTTTCATCCTGTCCCCTGGTATTTTCAGAACATTTCCATTGGAAAGCTTGCTCCAGATTGTATGCTGGAAGGTACAAATGCCACTGAGCGTAGTTAAAAGGAGGGGTGACATTTTACAGGATCCATAACCTGGATTTGCCCTGGAAAACATTTTGAGGAAGGTCTGATGCAGGCAGCTTGTCCCAACCCCAAACAATGACCAGGAGGGTGTCTCTGTGAAACATTATTCCACACCTGGAGGAGAAGGGTTGTGAGCCTGTGTGCACACACCATGTGCTTTTCTGCACACTTCCCTTTTCAATTCAAACAAGGAGAAGCAGATACACTCTTACGTTCCTTTCTTCAGTAATTAATTCAAGAGAAGTGCCTAAATCACAGAGCAATTGCAAACTGAGCACACACTGATGGATAAACTCTAGTGCTTGTTTTGAATTCATTATTTCCTCTATCTTCTCAAGCCAGTCCTGTCATTATTTTGCTCTCTTTTCAGGCTCTTCCATTCAGTCTCTTGTAACCTGCTTGCACACAAATCATTATTTCATTTTATCTAGAGGTGGCTGGACTGATGATAATATTTAATCCGTTTCAGGAAGTTTTAGAGGTCACCGGCATCAAGGAACAACAATTTGCCTTAGCTTCTTTATTAAGTGTATTATTTTTTCAATAGAGTATTATTTTACGGCAAAATAGAAGCATTCTCGAAATTTATACTTGTTGCAGATATCATATCCTCTTCCACCAACTTTGAAATAGTTACATAAACCAGAAGATTAAAAACATTTTTTATGATAAAAATCTGGGCAAGGAAGAAGTTGATTCTCTGTTTCTAGCTTTTTTTTTATGCAATAAACACATTTTTAAAAAGAGTAACATTTTAGGCAGAAGATACATGCATTTTTAAAGCATCCTTTTCACTGCTCCCAGGTGTAAAATCTCCCATGTAAATAGTTGAGATTAGACTAATCTTGAACTGGCATGTTCCAGTCTCTGACTGGAAGTGTGATTTCTGTACAGGCTGCCATTACGTGTCATACCCAGTCTTCATAAAAAGGCCAGCTGAAGTATTGCTGACCCTGTGGAAACAGGAACAAGTGTTTCCAGTGTTATCCCAGCAATGATTTAGTTGTTAGTAAGGGACTTTTGCTCCCATGAATTCCAGTCTTGATGGAAGTGACTGATGTTCTCTGTCATACTCTAACAAGTATTTGAAACATTAAGTATTAATGATGCATTTAAATAATGGAAAAAATTTCTCCCAGCTGATCTGGCTGCCCCTTTACTGGAAGGATCACCCTTCATGTGAGACTGGCTGTGGCTGTGCTGGTTGGGTGTAACGAGGCAACAGGCTCCCTATGAGCTTTTTTGCCTGTGAGGCAGAAGGAAACATCCATTTTGTGAGAATGCAAGGTCTTTCTTGCACATCTCTATGAATGTGCTAGTGCTAATGGCAGAAGCCACAATTCCCTTTTCAATTAAAATGCACAATGTTACAATAAAAATATGCTTTCTTCATTTATTCTGCAATTGTAGTTAAAATTTACTAGTGCAATGGGTTTAGCCCAATGCGTGCAGTGTTCATGGAGAAACACTTCATCCCTTTGTTACATGAGCAGTTTGTATCTTCTTGGGAAAAAAAGGGAAGGTTTGACCCTGGACAGCTTTCCATCTGTTTTCTGTGCCTCATGGTAAATTAGGGGGGAAAAAAAAAAAGTTTTTCCTTTTTATACACTCTTTCCCTGACCATTCAGACGTTGAAATGTCCCCAGTGTAAATTCAAAGCCAGCACACAGATACATACCCTGCCTTGCACACCTACTCTTTTCCATGTAATATGAACAAAGCATGCAAAATACTGCTACAATCATCTGTTAAAAACTAATATCGTTCCCAGCCATTCTATAGAAGTCCTTCAGATGTGTGAGCTGTGCACTGCATAGCCACAATGTTTAGAGGATGGAATGACATTTGTACTACTCATGTTCAGGTTCCCTGAACTTAAACTCAGAGGTAGTTTTTATCAGGTGGGAAAGAGGACTCACTTCCATCTCAGAGAAACATATCCTTGAAAATTATATGTATATCTTGGTGGCATATGCCTGTGAATCACGAAGAGAGAAAAAAATTTAACTTGGCAAATTTGTATATATGTATTATTTCTTGTCCTGGAAATATTTTTTTTTTAATATACTTTTGAATTTGTGGAAGGATGGTTTCTACAGAGTTCCCTGGTGTTAGTTACATTAGTATTTTCTAGGTTGCTCATGTAAACTCTTAAGCTTTCATGGCTCTCAGTATTAGCTCTTTAGTATAGCACAGTTCATACTGGCTCTTTCTGCTGTCTAATTTTGGTTGGGTTTTTTATGTGGCTCCCCAGCTGCAATGAGCGTGGCCTACACTTGTTTGAAACTTTTCTTGTCTGTGTAAACCTGCTACTGATGTCCTTTTTTCCTTGCATATTGTAACACTCTAAGAGCTTAACTTGCTTGTATTTGTTATGAAGATCAATTATTCTAGATAGCAAACCAAGATCTCATATTACAGGTGGGAACCCAGAACTTTTAGATAACAAATGGAAGTCTCTTCTACCTTTGTACCGTTATTTTGGTTGTTCCACAGGTATAGAAATCCATAGCTGAATTGTCTAAATAAATTATTTTAGTAAATAATTCTCCTTATTCAAAGAACACATGCAAATAATTCCCAGCCAAATGTTAGTTATTGACTTCTAAGTTAATGCACTTTTTGAAGTGATCCCAGTATCACTCTTCTCTTTTGGGCATCTGAAATTGTTTAAAGCAACATGTGGTTTCTCACCTTTCTATAAGAAAAAGGCAATTTCTACATAGGGTGAAGAAAAATATTAATTAAATAAAAGTGTGTTTTATTTTGGATATTAATGTCTATAACGGCAACTTTCCTGAACAGAGAGAAAGCATTTTCTATCTAAAAAGACCTTCTTCTTAATAGTTATTCTAGATACATTTCTATGGACAATTCAGGTAGTTTTTTAAAAGTCTGTATAAGATGCTGAGAAGAGCAAAGTTTATGATTTCACAAGTCTTATGAGGAAAGGATGTTCTCTCTAGTGCATTAATGTGTTTCATCAGAATTCCTGGGAATCTGTCAAGCTATACATAGTAAATATTTCACATACCAATAAAGTGATTCCTCAGCAATTCAACCACTCAGCACAAATGAGGCTTAATTTATGATGGATATCTGCACCTGTTAAACAGTGAAATAGGCTCCTGACATACGTGATTCTTTCATGCTATTATTTCTCTAAATTTTTATAGGTCCCATCTTCCTAGATTCTAATCTTTTAAAGATCGTGATTTCAAAAACATTCCTGAATTTTGAAATTTCATATCAAAGAAGGAATATATATGATTTTGAGCTAAAGTGTATATATGTAGTGTTTAGATCAACACCATTAAAGGAAGGCATAAAATGTGCCTATTACTGAATTAGGCATTTGTTTTGTATATCTAATGATAAAATCAATATGAGGCTCCATCAGAGGAGAGATCCATCAGCCTCTGTCTTGCTAGCATTCAATCAAGAGATTGAATTTGCAAACTTCAAGGGGGAGAGATGTTTCTCTATTTTTTGACAATCCATATTACACTAATTCGGACAGCTTTTACACAGAGCTGCACCAGTTTACTCAAGCATTGCTTTTAATATCATTTCATTAAATCAATGCAAAAGGTTGTGTTGACCTTTTAAGTATATATTTAAATCTGATCAGTGGAGCTTAAATCGATTAGGAACTGATTTTAGACAACTCTTAAGGCAAATAAGTGTGTCCGCACGGGGTTCCTCAGCTGTTCAACAAATTGATGTGAAAT
This sequence comes from Mohoua ochrocephala, assembly GCA_013398855.1. NCBI lineage: Eukaryota > Metazoa > Chordata > Aves > Passeriformes > Acanthizidae > Mohoua > Mohoua ochrocephala. The sequence goes on from VZTA01027647.1 coordinate 26,107, forward strand.
CCAATTTAAATTAAGCCACTGCAAACAAACCACTGCTGTGTTGTACACGAGTCCCAAATGTGCCCTCCAAGTTCTTCGAGAACTTTCTTTCTAGCTTGAACAGAGAACCCAAGGGAGATACAGTTAATGGAGTGAAAGCTGTTCATCCCTGTCAGGAAAGGAGGAATGACTATAAAACACAGTAAAAAGCTTCCAAACAAACATCCAAGGTTCAGCCAAAAGCTGCGTTTATAAACCTGTTCACTGTCAAACGATGGTTGTTCTTTGCTCTTTTCTCTTGGCAGCTGTAACTGTAGTGAACAAGTGAGAAGTGCCACCACTCACCAGATTCTGGCAGGAGGAAGCCTCCTCCATATCTCACAGGTTTAAAAGATCCAAAGTGAGTTTAAAGGAAATCCCCTCTAGTTCACGTTTGCTAGGGATTAGGATACCCAAGGTTTTCAACCTTCAGTTTGCCTTCACGGGAGCTTTGGGGTTTTCATGGTGTAGATTGTTGCTCTCTCCTAAAACATCACTGAAGACCCTTGCAGGACTGCAGAGAAGCCCTTTGATCCTCACAGCCCTTAAGTCTACAGGGGAATTTCAAAGATTCTGCTCTCAGAGCAAAAAAATGGGAGATGCAAAATGAACTTCACTCCGTATTGATTGGTAATGCAAATAAGAAAGAATAAGATGAGTATTTGTAGAAGGGAAAGATTAGCTGATCATTTCTACATTTCAACAAACCTGTAACCTGGGTTTTAATGACTGAGTTTAAAAACACTGACAATCATAGAATCATGCAATAAAATAGGCTGTGAGAAAAAGCAGGGGTGAAAGCAATAAATAGAAGGAAATAGTACAGTAAACTGAGGGAAACTGGTTTAGTACAAGCAACTACTTTAATTATTAATCCAATACCATGGGAATGCAAGTTGCACTCCTGAACTTCCGGAGGCTATTGGTCCCCCAACCTCTCCCACCCACTCTTATCCAGATAAATTGTCATCTGCTTCACTTTCCCCTGTCCTAAAACTGAGGAAAGTAAGTGAAGAGTTTTCCTTATACTCTCCAAAATGTTTCAATTATTTGACAGTTTTGCTGTATGAAAGAAGAGTTTTAAGGGCTCTTCCTCAGTTTCACACCCCTTTCTAACCGAAGGTTGCTGTTTGATGGGCATTTTGGAGCTCTTTTTGCCAGTCCAAACCCCAGCAGGAGAGAAGTCTCTAAATGCAAAGGTAGATTCTTGTACGAACAAAGGGAGGTAAGAGAACGGGCCTTTGTTTTTTCTCCTCCAGAGATTCAAAAGGGTCTGGTGGTGACTGCTGATGATTTGGTTGTGTGTGGTGCTGGTAGATTTCTGGCCTCTTTCCAGCTTTCCTGGTCCCTCAAAATTACTTACAATATTCCCATTCGAACCTGTGCAAGTGATTATCTTGAATGATTGCAGACTCACAAAGGGTTACAGCATGTGAGTGAACTCAAACATAAGGATCTTCCATGTAAACTCATTTCTATATGTTGAGGTAAAGGAATTAACTCTTTGGAACCAAGTGGAGTAAACTCATAGAACTTTCTATGTGTCTTCCTGAAACCTCCCCCAAGCTGTTGCATCTCGTTCTATTCTTTTATTTTTTAAAGTCTTCTTGACTGCAGGTGAATGGGAGTGTATTCCTAGTGCTGGATATGGCTCTTTCCTCTTTCTCCTAGCACAGATCAGTGAATCCTTAAACTGGGTTGAGAAATAAAATTTATGACTGTGGTCAGCAGAAGGAGAAAGAAAAAACCACAAACCCCCCACCGTGACTGGAGGGGAGAGAAGAAAGGACTGTGTCACTTTGCAGTGGTAAATTACCAAAAGCAAAAATTGCCAAAAGTAAAAATTACCAAAGCAGTAGGCTCTGCACTTACACTTGCTTCTCTGCTTGCTCCTATTTTCTGCATTCCCTGCAGCTGTCAGAATTGGGGAGCTTCTGTGTTCTGATCAGTGAAAGCTCGCTGTCGCAAATTGCCCTTCTTTCCACTGATGTTCCGGAGATCCAGTTGTGCTGAGTTTGGAAATTAAAGGAAATGGTGTTTAACACAGCAAGATACATTCAAGGTATGTTCAGTATAGACCTGGCAGAGAGACCATCTCTTGCGGGATTTGCTGACCTAGATGCTGTAATGAACTTTCCAGTGAAGTCCAAAGGAAGACTAACCTCGGTTCATTGTCTTTATCTAGGCATTCATAACAGAGAGTGGTTAAATGCCAGAAATATTTTAAATCTTGCCTTCTGAAGACTATCTGAGTTAGGTACCACAACTTTTTGTTCCTGCTGGTATGGGAGGCAGAGGACTGATGGCTCCCTCACTCTTGGCTTTTTTGTAATAGCCATATAGTTTTTGTATCAGAAATTGCCATGTCTGTGGGCCAGTTATTTTTTTTCCCATTCCTTTGTGTCTTTCTAAGAAGAAATGGTATAAAATTAGTTCTTTTTTTTTTGCCCTGAAATCACATCTGAACTCCCTTCAACATCAGCCCACCTAAAACCAAATAAAACCAACAGTAACAACAAAACCCACCAAAAAAGTGACAGAAAAACTTGGATCTTTACAGTTTTCAATTGTCAAATGGTGCCTTTGCTACGACTACCAAGGACTACAACAAGATGCTTTTACCAACAGCAGCATCTTTCCTATTGTGACAAAGAAGGATGGCAAAGGCTAATGAATTGTGTCTTATTGAGCAGGGCCTGCAGTTAGGAACTTGATCTTTGGAGGAATTTTGGGATACTATATTTCTTGGAAAAAGAATAAAGAATTAATATGGTAAGTCAAATGCAAAGCTACCGCTCCATGGTTGTCACTTTCTTTTTAAAAATCATCAAAATCTTTGACTCAGTGGAAGTAACTCCCAGACCTCTCTTTTCTGAATTTTTTTTGGTCTGATTTTAGTGCTTATTCCCTCTGTATGACTCTCTCCCCACATTCAAGACTGTCAGGGAAAAACTGTAGATAAGAATATCTGTAAACAGTGTTTTAGTGTCTCCCACGCAGCAGTCTGGAACTGCCTCCCCTCATGTTTCTGAAGGTTCATGGATTTCCCAAATCAGTAGGAGTTTATTGATTTATATGCAGGCAAGCTTGTGTTACTACTTTGGTTACTCTTGTGGTTTTTCCTGGCTACTGCTAATTAGCCTGGCAGATCTTCCAGTGTTGCTTACATGCAGTAGTAAATGAATATAACCACTTGCATTGAGTTATCAAAACGCTCTCCTTTTTTTTTTCTTGTATCCTCCTTAAAAGGATAAAAGGGACTTTGAAAACTCTTGTCTGAGCAATGTAATTGGTCCAGACTGTGACCTGATACTCAGACGGTGCGGTCTCCTGCACTTGGACTATCCCATAGCCTCTTGTCACCTCATGCATTTCTTCTGGGATATTCAGGTTAGCAATCATCGCTCCTTTGCTACTGCTTTCCTGTTAGTTACCCTCTGAAAGGCTTGTCCTCTCTTTCAGTTACAATCCTAGCCTGTGCCTCACATCTCATTGGGATCCCAGCTCCGGTTAAAGATTCTTTCTCTCTTCCAAGCCATCACTCTTCCCTGTGTATGCATCGTTTTTCTCAGTTGCATCATTTTTCTCAGTCTCACCCTCCTGCTTCTTCAGCTTTGTGAGTAACAGAGGTGCCCAGGCTGCAGCTGTCCTGGAGGTGTGGCGACTCTTGGGCCCACGTCTTGCCTCCCCAGGCTGCAGGCGGCGCGGAGAGTCCTGGCTTCCCCGGGGCCCTCCGTGCAGGCTGGGAGCCCGGCGGTGGAACGTTTCCTTTCCTCCGAGCAGAAGCCGGGATGCTGCTTTCTCTCGGGAGGTGGCAGCACAGCCAGATGCGATCAGCGTATGCAGACTGACGCCCAGAACTGCAAAGGGGTGGCAGGGAGGAGGTGGGGTTGGTGTTGGATTCCTCCCGAGATGGAGCTCCTTAGCTGGGAGCAAGGATTAGGACGGGGAGCACAGGGGTGCTCATGCACAGGAGGGATAGCTTCAAGCCCTTTCTTGAAGCGGAATGAAATCAGCCCAACATCCTCACGGTAACACACTGGGATCCCTCAGTCCTGATCGTGTTTCTCTGTATCAGCTGCAGCTGATTGTCAGGCATGGTGGGGGCCCCGACACTGTGGGGACAGTGTCCTTTGCCGAGTCTACAGCCACAGCCCCAATTGCTTGTTCATTCATGTGTGGGGAAAGACTCTGCAGGAGATTGGGCAGAGTCAGTGTGTACCATGGGTTTTGCAAGCACCCACTGTCCTGCAGGCTGCCACAATGGTTGCATGTTATTTTGGCTATCAAGCAGCTTAAGGTAAAATGCCAGGAGAAAGAAAGGGCGACAATTAGTCACCGTCCCGTTAAATGATACAACCCGCTCCTCTCTCAGAACCTCATCCGTTCTTTTCAGCCAGTTTGGAGGCTCTCATTCTCTCCAGAGGTTTTAGCAATGGATTACAAAGACAGGGATTTTTTATATGGGGTTTAATGTGACCATCATCTGGAAAACATACACAGAGGCAGGGGGGTTGGGTTTCCGCAGAAAGCGAGCACAGTATGGTCCAAAAAATCTATGGGATATATTGCTTAATCTACCCCTCTGGTTCTGTCTCTGAATTCAATTTCTCTATGCCAAGCACACTGAATCAGCTGGAGATGCTACAGAGCCTTGGCAGGAGGTTGTTTGCCTACTTCATGAACTTTGAGAAAGTTTTGTGGCAACACGGAGTAACTGTAGATTCAGCTTTGCCCCAACAGTAATTTGTGAATGCTGTCTGTGGGCTTGTGCATCCAAAAGCAAAGGGTGCTAAAAATCCCAACTTAGCCAACCCAAATGGTTTTACTAGCATCAGCAACTGGAGGGCAGCCAGCCAGTCAGCCCTACCGTTCTTTAAAAAGTAATAAATAATGTGCACCTGATTTTTGCTCCTTGGATGGCAACCACTGACTAGCAACTAGTCCCATACACCAGGTAATTCCTGCTTGACGCTGCTTAGGGCACCATTGAAACCACGCCTTAAGCGGGCAGCACCAAGAGGGTGAAGCAGAGAAAGGCAAGAGAAAACTTGAGGTTTGCCAGCACTTAGAAAAGGGCCATCTCCCTTTTTTCCCCCCTCTTTGCTCCTGGCAGTCTTGGAAGGCCCATTCTCACTCTCATGACTTGCTCTGAAGAGTGTTTGAAAGTGCTGCAGTTCTCTTTCAGAACAGTTTCTTTCCTAAGTGACCCAAGCGGCCAAGAAAGACCCTGCCACACTGGAGGGTCAGTCACGATAACTGCTCATCTCCTCTGGGGCTGGGAAGCAGCACGCAAACAGCTCCGGCAGTGAGGACTAAGCAAATCCACCTTTCCTGTCTGCATTTTCCTTCTAACTCGTTTCTGGGGGATCCCCCCACTGCCACGTGGATCCCTCTGCTCCGGAGGGACAAGCTGTGTCAGTATGACCACCACCAGGCCTTCTGCAGGTGCAGAGCCGGGGCTGCCAGCAGCCACCCCTCCAGGAGCAGCTCTACAGCAGTCCAGTCAGGCACACTCATTCAAAGAGTGCACATACGGAGGAGGGAAGCATTTGAGGGATAAATCCCACATGGGATAATGTTGGTGGCTGCAGAAAAATAAACAACAAACCACCAACAGAATGAATGTAAAGGAGAAAGGCAGTGACCAAAATCCAAGACACTGGTTTGGAAAGGTTGTTGGTACCTTGCCTTTTGGAACAATCTTTGACGATTGGGAGAGAGAGTTTTTCTCATTTTAATTGGGACTAACCATATTCACAGCAGTTGTCACGTGTCACCTAGTCTGTCTGTCTCCCTGCCTTTTCAATTTGGCAGCCTTCTCTTCTTCCCCTGCACGTCCTAGAGATTTGAAAAATTATCCATTCTTCAAAGCATCCCTGGTAATTTGGACCACAGTGTTATACTTCTTTTGAGACTGATGCCTTTCAAAGCTGCAGCCTTTCTTCCTGCAGCAGCTTCAGACAACCCTCTATACTGTATAGCCTTAAGAGGGGAAAACGGGTCTGAGGAGATGCACTTTTCCTAGGAGGAAAGAGATTAGAGATGGCACTAAAATCAACAGAAAACAGATTATTTCATGTATAGAAAAGAAGGTAGCTTAGCCCTTTTTATGAAGTGCAGGACTATACTGTCACTAATTTCACTTTGCAAAGTGTACTGGAGATCTCTTAATGCACTTGTTGGTAAAATGTATCTGCATACACAGATCAGTAAATATTCATTAATTAAACATGCAGATATGTGTTCTCTCCTGCACCATGTTTGCTATGTTTTTTGTTTTCCTAAGAACACCATCACCACCTTTTTAGCAAGACTTAACTCGAGATCTGCGTTGCTACATTGTTTTTGCTGCCAGATACAGAAAGATAAACCCAGACCACATGATTGCTGGTTGCATGGCTTTTACCCATTGGCAACCACCTCCTCTGGTGACATCAGCTGAGGATGGGAGAGTATAATTTTATATTACAGTAGTCACTTAAAGTGAAAATGAATGTTAACATTTCTCTGGAATGTATATGCCCTAGTCTACATGTTTGTTCAATTGGTTTGGTTTGAAACCAAACCAATTGGTTTGGTTAAGAAATCTGGTTTCTTACTGAGGAATGTCCTACTGGGGACATTGCCATACACATTTAGGAATTAGGGTTAGAATTGATGCTTCTATTAATAAGAAATCTTGCAAATTCTGCTTTGAAAAGAGCTATTTTCTTGAAGGTGAAAAGTACATTTTCTCAAGCACCCACCTCCCATTTTCAAAATACTCCTTTGCAGTAGTCCTGAATACAGAGCAACAGGATGGAAACCTGAATTTGTTTCTGTTCAGTGAAATGGAAACTTTCCATATAGGTAATGAGAGGTGTTAAAGGGTGTTTACATGAGGGAGAGCATTTTTCTTCCTCAAACTTACCTTTATTGTCTGTGCCACTTTCAGGCTCAGCCTGACCCTGCAAATATTTAGGTATGTGCGTAAGTCAAGGCACAAGCGTTACATGTCTTTCATATATGAATCCCAATCCAAATATTAAAATTATTCCAACAATCCAATGGCAGCATCATCTTGTTCTTACTACAGGTCCCTACTTTAGGTTTAAGTTTATTTTGAGACTGCCAGACGCCCCACCCCAGCAAGCACTGGGTCTCAGGAAAAATCTGTATGCACACAGCAGGATGGGTACAATGGAACCAGACCAGAACAGTGCTGTTGGGCCCAAGTACTTATGAGAGGTAGAGTACAGATACTGGTTCCCTGTGTTATGCAAGAGAATGGCCTTTTAGTGCTTCCACAACCTCCTCTTTCCCACATCCACGGAGCAGCTCAGTGTATAAACGGATTTAGAAGGGCTGGCTCTGCAGAGAGATCGCATCTCCAGGGACCTGCAAAGCTGGGTGAAATTTCAAGACCTGCAGTTGTCCTGCTGGGGAGCGTGCTGCCCTCAGCTTCCGTATCATGGGGAATACTACCACTGACCTTCTCGGGAAGGTACTGAAGCTCCCAGAATCAGCTCTCGTGCCTGTTGTCTCCATCCTTGCAATAGAACAGGCAAGGCTTGGGCAGCTCTAGCAGCACCTTTAAATCCATGTTGACTGTAACTACTGTAAAACCAAATTGAACGCCGTAAGTGGAACCTGGACGCTGCGCGTCCTGTCTCCAGCAATTCCATGTTCCTTTTAAAAAAACCTGGACTGAGGGAGAACAAAAGGGCTACAGCAGCAACACCACGGGCCCCACCTCGTCCTGCATCAATTACGATGGGCGAAAACAAGCTAGAAACATATTGAGGGCTAAAGCCTCTCATGTGACGAGGGCAGGGAGGCAAGTCCCAAGGGATTTTAGCGAGGTGCTGCACCGAGAGCCCGAACACTGGTGGCGGAGCGATGAGGTAACTTCGTGCGGCCCCGCCCTGGCTGCCGCCCTCAGGAGCGCGCTCACGTGACCGCGCACCAGCCCCCCCCTCCCCCCC
>VZTA01027647.1:34637-73555 GCA_013398855.1 Mohoua ochrocephala
CGGGGGATGCCTTGGCCGGGGCTCCGCCGCTCGCTCCCCTCGGGCGCTGCGGCCCCGACGGGCCTCGGCTGCTCCGTACCCAGAGCCTCTGGGCAGCTCGGGCCGGGGAGCAGCGCAGGAGTGCTTCCTCCTCCCCATCACCCCCGGCCGCTGTGGCCCAGCCGCCCGGGCTGCTCCATGTGCTGCGTAAAACGCTTTTTACAAGTGTCTGTGGCTGACATTTTTTCTCCTTCTTATTTAAATCGAGCCATAACAAGGTGTTAGTCAGCAAATGTTCTCATGCCACCCTGGCTTGCCTCCTCACTCAGAGCAGCCATAATATCTCTCTCCTATCCAGTGCCACCAGTTTGTCACCTGGGTCATGGTGATGGTCCGAGGCTCTTCACGAGGGTGTAGAGAAGCAGGAATAGATTGTGTGGGCTTGTACTAAGGTATAATTTGAGGGAAAGTGACCCCTAGACTGGATATCAGTAAACATTTCCAGTTTGATTCCAGATTCCTGCTTGTAGGTGAGTTTGTTTGAAATGCAGCTGCCATCGGTGATGATGGAAACCCCCAGATCTGTGCAGAAGGAAGTGTTTGGATGACATAATTGCTTGTCCTTTGGAAATAGGGACAGATGTAATGAGAGGTGTAGGAAGTGGCACCGTTTACGTGTCAGTGGCATTCCTCCTCCCCAGCAAAGTACCAAGGCCTTTGTTGCATGTGTGGCTCAGTACAGGTCTGTGGGTCATCAGTGTAGACCATGATGGGACAAGAAATTAAGTACTGGAGCATGTGGGAGATAAAGGGTGCTGAGAACTTTTATCTCAGCTGCCTTGAGGTATGCATGAAGTCCATGAGAGATGAGTATCTCAGCCAGAAGGCCAGCTGGACTTGAAGTTGGAAGATGGGGAAAAAAAACGAGATCACTACTGGTGCATGTCCTAAAAGATCCAGTAGTATTGTGAATACTTTTTATATCGGTACTAATGAAAAATTGAAGAGCTTATCAAAGTCCAATACTGCTCATCAATACTTGGAAGTCTGCATTCCTCCTTCAGAGTCCCAAACTGAAGGAAAGCAATGAAAACATTGAGATGGAAATGGAACACAGTAGAGAAGATTTACTATAGAGAAGATTTACTATAGAGAAGATTTACTATAGTGCAGTAGGTACAATTATATACTGAAAAAAGGTAAGGGAGAAAAAAATCTATACTACTTAAGTAATAAATGAAGATTATCCCGATTACCAGTACAATATTTTGGATTGCTTTGGACGTTTAAGGCAGGCCCATTTATTTAATGAGTTTACAAAAGACCTGATTATGGGTTTTGTCAGGAGGAATAAAAAGGTACCGTGTTTTTCTGCATAGCTTGCCCTAAAGTCCTCAAAGCCTTCCCCTGAAGTAGCATGGGACAGTGCTATCACTTTTTCATATGTATAAAGGAAGTCTTTGAAAGGTTAATTTGGTAGTACTTTGAAATTTTTATATCCAGCCTTGCTGATGGGTTGTTGCTTATTAACCTTTTGTAGGGAAGATTATTCAGGAGTCAGTGGAGAGTAGCATTAGAGATTTAGTTCTTGACCCCAACTGCTCTGAAGGGTGATTACTAGAAGAACTGCTGCAAATAATGGGAATTCCTCTTAACAAAAGTGGCATCTGAATTGGCCTTTCTCCAAGGGACTGTCCTTTCCTTCAGAATTGGGGATTTGGCGTGAGTTGCATCCTTGCCATTGGATCTCAAATAGAAATCCAGATGTTTGCATTTGTTTCAGAAAATTAAAAAAAGGGGGACTTGTTTTTGAAGTGGGAAGGAGCCATTGGGTCTGGGAGGTTTGTGAGAGGAATGTACCACTGCTTCCCAGTTACCTGAACTCATGATGAAGAATTACTCCGGACTTCTAAGATTTGGGGTTTTTTAAATATCCCAGCTTTTCTATTTCAAAAAGTACGTGGGGTCTTGAAGGATAATGAGGATTTCTGTCCACTGTAAATTGAATCAAAAGTATGTGTTTCTTTTTTCTCCCTCTCTCTAGTGGAATGCCGTGGCTCTGTGGGCGTGGGACATTGTGGTTGATAACTGTGCCATTTGCAGAAACCACATTATGGATCTATGTAAGTAAATGGGGGGGACACAGTTGACACTTTGGACTTGTATGTGATGATGAGCAACTGAAATTACCTCAGCCGAGGATATAATTCAGCAAAGCTTTCAGTTAGTAACTCACTCTTCTGCTCATCTCTGTTTTATGTGATGCTGAAGTCTCATAATCTGTTTTTGAGACCTCTATCACCATACTGCTTTTCCCTCACCCTTTTCTTGTAAAGAGTAGGGTTACTTGATGCCATATCAACAGACATGATGCTGCTGAGTGTCTTTTGAATGCAACAAAGAGGAAAAGGAGTAATAATAAAGAGAAACTGAAATTATTCAGGGTTGACAGGCTTTGCTTACAAAGAGAGGTATTATATTTCAGAGTTGGGGAGGTTGCTATGAGTATCACCTTCTTGATGACACTCATTAAGATGAAGTCTTGTAACACTCTCTGTGTCTGTGTCTGGCATGGACCAGCAAATTAATTTGACTCCTCATTTTATAAAACCTACCTTGCCTAACTAACTTAGTACATGTTATTGTAGGGGGAATTTTGTAACCTAACCTAGAGAATTATTTGTTCACTTACAAAGGAGAGTAATCAAATGCCAAAATAAAAAGCAATACATTGTTAGTATTGGTTTGATTTTAATTTTTTTTAATGTATAATCTTGATGGTTCATTTCTATCATGAAATAGGTGTGTATGCATGAAGTCATTGATTTCAGTCCCTTAGAGTACTGGTAGTGAGTACAAACCCATTTTTTTTCTCCTCAAAAATGACAAAGTACTGTTGGCACCCTAATTGTCCATCTTGTTTCAATCATGAGGGACAGAAGACCTTTTAATATACCTCAGATAGAAATCTGCCTATGCTCCTAAAATGTGAGGCTGGTGGAACCCTCCAAAACAAGCCCAGGTCCAGTGACAGTGCCTGGGGATGGCCTGTCCTGATCCCACTGGAATAGTTTTGTTGCACTTTGTTTTTATGGGGTCGCCCTTGGAACCAACACTATTGGCAACTTCCTGTCAATAAGACTGTATGAAAATAAAACACTTCAGAAAAATGAGACTTCAAGTTTATAATAACAGCTACTGGAGGATGCACCTGATTTTGCTTCATATTTAATAATAATTATGAAATTACTTTCGGAAGCTTTGCATGGGTGGTTTTTTTTGCTTTTTTTCTAATAAAGAGAAAACACACCATAACACACTGGTCTGCAAATGGGTTAAGCAGGTTCACTTCTTGGGGACAGATACGTTTATATTTTGCACCAGCTACTGCCTATCCATGCTTCATTTTATTCTTGGTTATTAGACAGGGAATGATAACACTGAAAAGAACAGGGATTATGAAATAAGTTGAGGTCCTTTAACGTGAAGATTTCCTTTTTAAGTGTCTCTAACCTGTACCATCTTGGAAAGACGTTTCAAAAGAAGGTGGACACTGGACTACTACTTAGTCTTTCAGGTTTATGATATATTAGAGAGGAAAGCATGTTGCTGACAGGCAAATGGAATTTCAAAGATTTATTAGAACATAAGTTACATTTATAGAATTTACAAATGTATAGAATAAATATATAAAATCCTGTAATTCAAGATAAGTATTCATGATAAGAGGGATGTATTTTAAGATAGGAAACGCTGGTGTGTTTCATTCTATCAATCTGCTTCAAAATTAATTGTACCTTCCATGACAGGCCAAATACAGTCATATATTTGCAATTTTTTTTAATAAATAGCAAATAGGACATATGGGATGAAGGAGAGGTGTGGAGGAGCTGGAAGGAGAATGGACAGATGCTATTTTTCAGTAGTAAATTTTGTTTGTCAGTTCTTAAAAAAAAAATCTTTTAAGAAGTCCTACCAATATGTGGGTGGGGGTTGAGAATATATAGGTGGATTAGGAAAAACAGTAAAGGAAAAAGGCATAGGTAATTTTTTTTCATTTTTGAGTTGCTCGAGCATAGCATGTTATTAATTTGTATGAGCAATGTTATGAGGAGCCTGGACTGCAAATGACAGACTAAAATTGACAGCATACAGAGTAGAAGGGATATCTAAATTGGTATTCCGAGATCAGTGTTGGCTCTGGATTTGCTTACTTCCTTGTTACAGATCATTAATGTTGTTAAACAACCCCTTAATTAGATTTTCAAACATAAGATGTGAAGTGATGGCAAATTGAGAAAAAAATTAATAGAATGTGCAGGGAAGAAGAACACAAGATTGGATTTGATAAAATGCAGGATACAAATGTCCCCCACTCCTAGCGACGAAGAGAAACCTTGGATGGGAAAACATCAGATGAGTGATCAGTAATGCCAGTCGTGGTAATGAAAGTTTGTTAATGTTGTAAATCAGTGTTAAGGTGTCAGGCAGTTCTCCCCATGCACTTATGACTCAGTAATAATGTGATTCAAAGGATCTCCCCTGCCCTCAGTTTGGTTTGTATTCAGTGTACAGAAGGAACGAGTGGATTTTCAGTGTTTTGGTTTCATTCTTCTCTGGAAAGACCCAGGTTCTGTTTAGATTTTACTTTAGCCTTTCATCAAAGGCTTGCTCTCTGGTGCTGTTGCTGCAACATGGTAAGTTGGAGAGTGTTAACAGTGTGTTTAGTTTATTGGATTCTCTTCTGGTCTAAAATGTGTAATGTATTATTGTAGTAAGATGACCAGTATAGGTTTGAACTGTGTAAAATGTGCCATCAAAATCCTGTCCCCGTCCTTTGATGATAACATGCCAAGCACCATGAATCCAGCTTCACAAAGATAGATATGTTGCATAGAATCCAAAGAAGAATCTCAGGATGTTTATTAGATGGAATGGGTTTGGATTTATTTCTTGATGTGTAAATATACAGGTGATTTCTGCAATAGAAAATGTATAGGAAGTGGGCTGGTTCTTACGATGCCAAGATTCAGAAGCTGCCATTATATAAGATGCATTTCTGCAACTCCCTGAGTTGAAATGCTTCCATTGCATCTTTCACAATTATTTACAGGTATTTCAGGTTTTAGCTGTGTCTTTCTGCCCTCACCTGCAGATACTGTGTCAAAAGCAAGGCAACAGAAGAGTCATTCAGTATTCCTCTAGTACTTGTTACTGACTCTTACTGCTTCTTTTGGGTCAGCAGATGGTAAATAGCTTCTCTTTCTTTCAAGAGCCAGAACCATCAGCTTTCATTCTAGGATGGAGATTGTCCATGTGTTTTATTTATTATTTATTTATTATTTGTTGATACATTGTCCTTTTCTGAAATGAAACGAGTACAGACCAAAAAGTGCTTCAGCTTTTGGCAGCCAAAGGTAATAGTGCTAGCAGTAGTCTCCAGTGTGTTTGACGAGGGAGCTAAATCTGGGTGTCTTGTTGAAAGGGCTTTACGTCACCACCGGAGAGCTCCTCCTCAGCCACTTCCACAAAAGTTCGTCTGTCCTCTTAAGCTTTTGGGACTGTCATGCTTTAGACTGTCAGTGAAAGTTTAGGTTTGTCAGTGAAAGTTTGAGAAACACTGAAATGATTGTCAGTGCTGCTTCTTTTCCTTGCCTAAACCATCTTTCTTCCCTCTCACTCCCAGGCAAAATACAGAGTCCTTTAAATCCTGAAAAATTAAAAATTGTATTCATGCAGCTCTCAGGTTAGGGCCTCTTAGAGAGGAAAAAAAAAAAAAGACAAAATGACATAAAGTGGGCTAGATGGACTTCATGTCCAATATGCCCAGTATTTTGCTTCCAGCAGGGAAAGAGAAGAAACAAGATAAGTATATTGCATGCTGGAGTATTTTCCTTGCTTTCATCAGAGGCTTTCTGAGTTCAACTTTGCTTAATCTTTGACTTTTCTCCCTTCGGAAGAATTTCCTCATCTTTTCCTACCACTCATCTTCTCACCATTATCTGTTACTGTACAGACTCTGACCAGATATATAAAGTTAATATCTTATGCCCCGTGACCATGAGTCTATACTGCAGTAGCAGTAAAATTGTTGCAACAATCTCAGGTGTAGAATTTTATACAAGTATCCAAAGTAATTGAATTTCTTCAAGGGTCTTGAGCATCTTCCATATTCCTAATCAGATTTAGTTTTATTGCTGTATGTATTGAGAGATTCAGGAATTAAGACATCAGACCTTTCAGAAGAAGTACTGGATTTTGTTTTCATCTATAGGCAAGCAAGAGATTGAGCTTTGGACTTCCTGCTGTGGTATATCATATCTTTGATGTAAACCATATGATAAATACAGGTTCACTCAGATCTTGCAGAACAGCTGTTGCTACTGAGTTTCTTTAGACATCAGTCTTGTTTTGAGTAGCTCCTCGTGACCAAGGTTAACTGACATCTCTTGCATCTCAGAAAAAATGGCCATTTCTTTTATTTTGTGCACCTCCACACCTGAATAATGGAGAAAGGGATGAATAGGACAGAACAAATAGAGATTACATTTTTCAGCCAAACCTGTGGGATTTGAAAGTTTTTGAATCTTTACTTGATGAACCAAATTCCTTTTCCTCTGAGCATATTCAAGCACACAAAGAGTGAACAGAGAATTGGAGCTCATTCAGACATCAACTTTGCCAGAAAAAAAAAAATCTGCAAAACAAGAAAGCAGCAAGCCCATGTAGTGAGTTCTAAGCTGATCATCTATCAGCAGATCTTTTTTAATCATTTGGGCTTGACTCTTAAAGAAGGCATCCTTTGGCAAGAACTAAAATGTTAGTCTCGTAGGTTTGTGCTGCTGATGGTGGAGGAGTTGGAAATATCTTTTTTTCTTCTGAAGTTTCTTCTTGAGGTGGAGCAGAAGTGAATTGTTCAGGCTTTAGAATGGAGAACCAACTTGCAGGATTTATTTTCTCAGTGTTGTTCTTCCTTCTTTCCTCACTCTTTTTCATCTCCTTCATCCACACAATCTGACACAAAAACCCAAAACATAACCCAAACTCATAAATAGTTGGGGTGGGTGGGTGGGGAATCCTTCTGAGTACTTAGCTCCAAGGTATAAAAAGTCCAAACCATACTGTATTTCCTATTGTAGATTTTTGGGAGGTACTTAACTATCACAAGAGTATAAAATAAAGACAGGCAAACTCCAGCATTACATGAGCAAATTAATTTGCAAATCAAGTATATAATGTCTGACAAGAAGTTATAAGAATTTATATTGAGAAAAACCTGGGTAAGAAGTTTAAGTAAATGTACCATCAACTGATTGTCGAAAGACATCTCTTTGAACACGAGAGGAAAAAATGAAAATATTTATCCTTGAAATTTGGGAAGCAGACACATGTTGCCAGCAGATGAGCTATGTACTCCTGCCCTCTGGAACTGTGGAATACTAAAAAAGTAGAGGAAGGAGGAAATCAGGATTAAGTATATTTCGATATGATACTTTTGGAAAAACAGTACACATTAAACCATAGCTCTTGATACTTTCTGGTATGTTAAATACCACGAAAGAGCTCTTCCTCCCCTGCCCCCACTTGCTATTATGAAGAAATCTACTAGTTAGTGTTGCATGTACGTCTTCAACTCCTGTGTATATTTGTTCAATCTTTGTTTTCCTAGGCATAGAATGTCAAGCAAACCAAGCATCGGCTACCTCCGAGGAGTGCACAGTTGCATGGGGCGTCTGCAATGTAAGGAAAACTGTTTTGTTGTGGAGCTCGTGTGGGGTGATCCTCCTTTTTTGAAGACTTGGGACAGAATGAGTTCTGTAGCATGTTTCACATCACCCACCAGAAATAAGAACTTTGAAGTCCTTATGTTTACTAGAATGTAGAAAGGAGAGAGAGAAGAAAATAAAAGAAAGTGAAAGATGGAGAGATGTAGCTAGACACAGAAGCAAAGGGAGGAAGATAAGCCTTAATTACTTTTTTAAAGGAATAATAGATCTTTCATTCTGAGCATGATTTTCCTGATCATGGTTTGCCTAGGAGTTATACCTTTTTCTTTCCCCCTGGTAACAGGATCACTTAGATGTCAGCCTGCTTGATTTGTCTTTGTGCAGGCTGATTCAAAGAGTCAATCTGGGGTAACCAGGTAATTTGCTTCCAGTTTTGGGGGAAGATCAAATCAGTTGGTCTCACTAGCACATGAACTCCAAGCTTGAATACCTCTTAGCTAGCCTGGGCCTGAGTTGGAAGATGAACTATTCCATAGTGGAATAACTTCCTGATCCTCAGTCCCATCTTCACTGTGCTGTGGGATCGAGTTACAGTGTGATAATGCTGGAACAGGACTATAAATGTTGCAATTCCATTTGCAGAGGACAAGAGCAAAAATTTTAACCATGTCAGGATATTCTAGTGTCAAAATTATGTTGTTGTGTGTGGAAGGAACCAAGTGGAACCTTGGTTTTAAGTAGCTGTATGGGGTAAGGAAAAGGATGTCCTTACTAAACACATAAAAGAGATTTATTTTTTTTTTTCTTTCTATAAAAACAAATTCCTTTTTATTCAGGCTCTGGTATCTCCTGCAAACTGACAGAAAGCTTCCTTCAGCATGTATACATTCATATCATCCCAGCTACTCACTCTGAAATCCTCTCTTTTTCTTTTTGATTATGCTTCTTATCAGCATCTGCTCTGCCAATTTTAGCAGCTGCTAAACTCTGCACTCTCTCCTCCATCAGAAGTCAGTCAGTTGCCACTGCATGCACTGTGGAACAGGCTCCCTGCTGTCATTTCACCAATGTTTCCTCCTCTCTGAAAATGTGGATCAATTCCTTGGTGTTTGCCAGCTAATTGACTGATCGGTTGTCCTCACCTTTACCTGCAAACTCTTGCTACTCTCTTTTTACTGTGATGCTTTCAGTGGTGGTTTTCACACTGAGATGCATTTGTACATTCTGAAATGATGTGATCTGAACTTTGTCTTCCAGCACGCTTTCCACTTCCACTGCATCTCTCGCTGGCTCAAAACTCGTCAAGTATGTCCGCTGGACAACAGGGAATGGGAGTTCCAAAAGTACGTATCCTGCACAGGTTTCAAGATGAAAAGTCCAGTTGTCCTGTAAATATAAATGATCAGTGTCAGATTGATGTGTCTGAGGGCATAGTTGCTGTTCAGAGAGGTTTTTTCCTCCACCTTGCTGTATATGGACTTTTCCTTAGTCACCTGGCTCTAAGTGAGCTCTGAAGGAAGTCCAAACAGCTGTGGGGTATGTGGGAGCTGTTGAAAAGTAGTGATTTCTATTGACATTCTCTCTGAAGAGTGGAGAGCAGGAGAGAAATGGAATTAGCTAGAAGTGGAGTCTCAGGTGAATACTGTGCCACTGCATGAGCAATTTGGGTTTAGAGAATTACCTGAATTTGGCTTCTTGGGTCCCAAAGTGTTTCTGTTGAGGTGCCAGACATCTTATTGGGTCCTTCTGTTATCTTGATGATTTGTTTTATAGCTCTGATAGCCTCAGAGATTAATACAGCTGATTTCCTAGCATCTGGAAATGAAGTGTCCATGTAGCCATTCCTGTGGCTTTGGCCCATTTATTCATAATTTCTGTATTGTTTGTTTTGTTTAATGTTTTTTAAAGGTCTCATGTTAAGAATAGCAGTAGGAGATCCAGGAATGGGCTTTTGAGGGGTAATTGTATTTTGAGAGGTAACTGTACATTGAGAATAGTTAGGAAGTTTGCTTATCACTTTCTTCATTCTGCACCATCTATCCATTAACCTTTTCTTAACTTTTTTAAAAAAATAAATTAGTTCTAATCAGAGTCCAGTCTGAAACAAAGCAAAACAGGTATAATAACTGTTGAGGATTGTCTTTGGGCTGTGGCACATGGTCAGTTGTGCAAATCATCGTTGATGTGACAACTGAAGTACCATAGTTTTGATATGAAGACATTTTCCTGAACACACAATGAGAACTGAGTCCATGCTGCCTGGCTAATCACTTCATATTGCACGGGCAGCATGATGAGAAACAGAGACATGAATTAATATCTTCTGATGCGTGCTCAGTGTTACTTCCAGGGCTGTGACAAACTTTGGCCTTGTTTCATGCCAGATACATTTGAAGTGGGATACAGGGCAAAAGATAACTGGTACTGAGATCTCTTGCACATGGTGGTGTGGGTTGCTCAGGCTCTCTTCTGACTGGTGTGTCTGGGTAGACTTTTAGAGGAGGTGAAATGTGGAGAACTTCCTAAGATTTCCGTAACAGCATTTCACCTTCATCCCATTTACATCTTAATTATGCTGTGGTAGAATGAAAATAAATCCACCCAAACCAGCACTACTATGAACTGTAATTTTTAAAAAAGCATTAACATATTATCTCTTTGCAGGTATGGACACTAGAGAGATGGTCACACGCTTCTTGTTATGTCATCGAACTCAGTTGTTCTTGTCACTATGGGTTTGTTTTAGTGACTTGGAAAGTCAGTAATGTACACGATTCTTCTTTCATGCTAATTTCTTCCTATTGTATACCATTGAATAAAGTCTTGCTGGAGCTTCCTGTCGAAGTTTTTTGTCTTGTGTTCAGGAGCGGGCAGTCGGAGCATGAGGGAGGAGAATTATCTGCAGACCAGGACTTAAGCTAAGCTTAATTCTTTAGCTGGGCAGTGCTTCTTTTTTGCTGTGCCAGGCTTTTGACTGTGAGTTTGGTCCTACTCCCACACAACTGAGAACCACACCTTTGGCTCACTGAGGTCAGTATTAAGCTCCATTGTGTAGTGCAGTGGGTGCAGGACTTGGCCTGGCTGAGAGTAGTTTATGCAAATAGCTTGTTGTGTGGACATGCTTTATTACAGCTGAGTTGAAATGATGATCTATACAATTAGGGGTTGTGTCATCATTAGAAACTATTCTGTCACTTCTGCTCTTGAGTTTGACTAGACCAGCTTCCCTGCAGAGGAGATTTTCACTAACTTCCCAGTTCCAGCTGTTTAGCTCTGGGAAACAGAAATGGGATGTCACTTTTTGTCAGTGTTCATAAAGCACTTCCATGTGTTGAGTGAAAGTAAATTCAGGAAATTCGTGTGCTAGATTGGCTGGAAAGCTAAAAGTAAGCAGTATATAAGCAAACCAATTCTTGGTTGACTTTCTAGTGTTTTTCCCAGTTCAAGTCCAACTGGCCAAAAATCATTCCTTTGAAAACTACGTAATGTTCTGTTTGGTGTCTCCTCTGCCAAATGGCCTGCTGTCCTGCTCACTGCATCACATTTTGCCCTCTGTGTCAACAGCCTCAGCAGATGCTGGGAACTGAAACAGTGTCCAAGAAATTCTTCCTGCTACAAAAGGCTGCCTCTTTATGTCAGTGATGGTAGACATGGTAGATTTCTGTCCTTGGCTGTTCATGATGCCATCTTTGGATGTGTTTTTTTTTTTTTTTTTGGCTAGTTACTGAGGATGGGAAATTTGATAGCTGATGTTAAACATTAGTGTACTGTAGCGATAGGGGATAAAGATGGCCATTGACAGAACCAAAACTTGCAGGTTTTTCAGTAATTGCTGGGGCTTTCTCTAATCTGCAGCAAGCAAATGTCAGGATTATTTTATCAATTGGTGTCATTGCTCTGAAATGTTATGGTTCGCTGTTTTCCACCCTTAAGAAGAGAACAGGAACAAGTAGGACTAGGAGAGTTTATAGCTAGACAGTTTATTTACCATGTTTCTTGGTAGAAAGCTCATCCTGAATTTGCCAGGTAGTTTTGGTGATGGAGGCAGGAATGGAATAGGAGAGGAGGGGGAAGATGATCTCAACCATGGTCAAAGTATTCATCCAGGCAACAGAGTATCCAGGTTAAATGCCATTCCCTGAAATTTGAACTCCTATTTAGCGTCCTGCCCAGATCAGTGAAATGTCAGATGTCCCTGGTTTTGATTGTCCATTTTGTTTGCAGCGTTTGGTTTTTCAGGACCTGGTACCCAGATGCTCACCAATTTATGTCCTTGAGAACTTTGTTTTGGGTCCAGCTACATTGTTCTGATTCATCCCCCTTTTGACTGTGCATATTGCCCTGAGCATATTTTTTTTAGCTGGGGACAGACATATTTCCCTCTCCTTTGTGGCTTCGTGTGCGTTTGCTCGAGGCTGTGCCTGCAGAAAGACAAGGGGGGGTTGGTACTTTTTATTGCCTTTTTTTTATAATGTATCACTCCAAACGGCTGGCTACAGGCACTCTCCCCTAAACACCCTTTGAAACCCTGCTCTGCTGCAGTGCGTAAAACTCTGTTAAATATGATTTCAGATTGCTTTTGTAGTGTCTGTCCCAAACCTGGTTTTCCCAAATGGAAAAATACAGAGTGCAAAGCACCAATTGCTTACAGGCCCAGGAAAGAAAATCCTTTTTCAGCTGCTGCCCGTTGCAGTGGCCCTGCTGCCACTTCCCCTGCTGCAAAGGTGACGGCCCATGGCTGCTGCAGCACAGGCCTGCCGGCAGCCCTGCTTTCTGTAGTTCATTTAGGGTTGTGTTTGAGGAGACAAGGAAAAGCTTCAGCGAGTGAGCTCAGAGAGAAGATGTGTGGCACAGGCAGCACCAAGTGAAGGTACAAGGGATCTCTTTTATCCAAGGGCACAAAGTGCCCCATTTCCCCAGGGAATGCTTGCTTGCACAGGCTGGTATCGCTCTGTCCTAACTTTTACTGTTCAGCTCTCCACCTCTGCTAGATGTGGGAGAAAGCCCATTTATTTCTGCTGCCTTTTTTCCTGAAGCAACAATCTTTTTTGACTACAGCTTCCCCTTTTTGCAAAATACAGAGAGCTTCTTGGGGAGGAAGGAGGAATAGGGCACAGTTCTAAGTATCCTGTGAGGAAGATAGGTGCACAGGGGAGAAAAGACCATGTCAGTGCCGCTTGCCCATCCTATAAATGGAGAATGCATTTGAACTGTGGATTTGAAAATAAAATCAGGAGAGAATGACAGTTAAAACTGCAGAGAGCAGTGTATCCTGCAGCTGCCCGCCTCAGAGAAAAACAAATCGCTGGTAGACCTGCTGTGGAGCAGAAGGTAATTTTGACATTTCTGATTCTTTCTACAAGTCTGTCAGCCGAAGCAGGCTGCATCACTGAGCAGGCCGTGGCAGAGAGCAGCCAAAATGACCAGACAATGACTTCCTTCTCTGCCTTTTGCAAAGGAGACAATGAGCTCCAGGTGCTGCGTGGCGTCGGCTGTGCTTCATGCACCAAATCCCTCAGTGGTCTTGCATTAAAATGCCAGAATCAGGACAATGTGACACCAAGATGACACTGCACATTGGGCTGCGTGGAAGTAGGAAGGGACGGACGGGAATTTTCCTGTCAAAATCACTACAGACCATACATTAAAAAAATGCCAGGCTGGCAGCAGTCTGCTGGTTGGAAAATGGCTGATGCCTGAGAAAAATGGCTGAAGCCTCAACCAGCTTGCCAGGCTTGTAGCGATACACTATGGAGTGAACTTCATGATCATGTCCTCCTGCCTCAGTCAGATAGGGAGGGAGCATCTGTGGAGAAGCAGCTGTTTGGGCTGGGGTGAGGAAGCTTTGCAATTGCTTTGGGTAGCCCTGTGCAAATACCCCTTGCAGGGGAGCCCCATGTGTCGCTCCCACTTTTGTGTGGTCAAGTGTGATGGTGAAACCCCAGCCGCACATGAGAAAATACGCTTTTGAGCGTGGAGTTGTCTGTGTGCAGGCAAGAAGGGGGCCTGCAGCTGCCAGCCCTCTCCCACCATCTCTTAATAAAGAAGCTAATGGCATCCCCAAGTGGTCTGGGACCACATCAGCAGAGCTGAAGCAGCACTGGTGGTGTGTGAGCTGCAGCAAAGCCTGTGCAGGCAGAGAGCTGAGCTTCCAGGAAGGGAGCACCCACTTGGGTTTCTGGAAAACTGCCTCCTCCAAAGGCATCAGGGCAGAGAATGGCAGTAACATCACTTCCCTGACTGACTCTGCCATGAGTTTCGTTCCTTGAGCTAAAAAGGAGCAGCCAAGAATGCGGGGGAAGATAACTCAGAGATTGGCAGAAGCAGAGACCAAGACTAAGTCTCTGTGCTTGCTCCCATTGTCAGGCAGGCAAAGAGATGTTCTGAAGAATGGGGCCTACCCTTGATGAAGAACACAAGCTCTTCCCTTTGTCAGTGTGGGAGTGATCCCCTGTTGTACCTGGGCAGCAGGAATGTGGTGCTGTCATGGGATGGCAGAGAGGCGCTTGCAAGGTGCAGAGCGGATGCCTGTGAAGCGTTGCTTGGCCAGCACGCTGCCAGCCCTTTCCTGGAGCACCATGAACTGCCATGCTTCTGCCCTGTGGCAGCTGCTTTGCCATCCAACAAAGGGATGAACCCCTCGGCGGTGCAAGAGGAGGCTTTGGGTGGGCTAAGTGGGCACTGGCACCCCAGGTTGCTCATCCCAGCCTAGGTGACAGCCATCACTGCCTGGAGACCGCCAGGCCACGGCTGGAGAAAAAGAGGAGGAGGTGACACTGCTGAGGGTATTTTCCTAATGCAGGTTCCTCTGGGGGCTGGAGGGGAAGACGAGGATGGGTGTAGAGAAGCATCCTCTGTCTCCCTGCTTTGCTCACCATGTTCTCCCACAAGACCTGTGGGAAGAGCAAGCTCTTCTTGCCTGCTTCTGCTTTTCCTCACAAGCTCCCTCTGCCAATATCGCTGCCAGTTTAATCTGCTGTGAGGAAACACACCATTCCCCTACCACAGGCTCCACACATTGCTTAGTTTTCCTCCCCAGTGCAGCAGGCTTTGCAGTAAGCCTGTTATTGCTCACCTCAGGGCACCTTGGTGCATGGATGGCTTCCACGTGCCCCTCACCCCACTACCACCCTCTCCCCACTCCCCGCTGCTCGCTCTGGTCCGTTCTCTGCTCTCCTCTTTCGTCTCCCCTCTCTCTGATATGGTTCCCATGGAGATCCAAGGTACCAGTGGTGCCCTTCCTCCACAGCCTGAGGGAGGGTTTAGTAGGATGATTTTGGGCTCACCTGGGCTGACGTTGCATTCAATCCCAGAAGTCAAGCTACAAGGTGCTGGAAGTTCTGTTTTGTCTCTCTACTACTTGACTCCTTCACAACAACAGGACATTGGCCTGGTTCTTTCCCTTTTTTAGCAGCTTTCCAGCCTCTCTCCATTGGACACAGAAGGGGTAGCTCGCCAGGTCTTTGCATCCTGCCTTACCCAGCAATGGTCTTGGCTGTAAAAGGAAAAAAAAAAAAGGGCATTTGAGGTTTGATTTGAAAATCCGTTGGAAATTAGCACCAACTGATTTTGGAGAGGCCAGATCTGAGTGTGGGGATGCACCACCGCCTGCCTCCGTGATGAATTTAACCTCCCCACTGCAGCAGCCTGGAGTTTGCCTGTTTGCTGCCTTTTCTTCACATATGACTCTGAATATGGCTCAGTCACCTGATTTCTTGGTCCGTGCATGAACGGTGAGTCCTGATCTCACTGCTCCAACACATAAACCAGGAACACAGCAGAGCAGATTCCTCTGGAAAGGAACCAGAGGTACCAGCATGATAGGTATCAAAACTCAAGATGGGAATGCAAAGTGCCAATGTTCTGATGGTGCCCTTGAGAACGTCCTTTTCTTCTGGTTGTGCTGTTCTTACTCTCATGTCCTCTTCATCTTCCTGTGCTGGGTCTCAAATGGATGCTTATGACCTGGGAAGGCGATTAAAGGGGGTTTTCTTCTCTCGAGATGCAGCCTGCTTAATATCCTTTCATCCCCCTTCCTCTCCCATGTCCTAGAAGACACCATTTTCAATGCAGATCATAAAGGGCATTCATCTCCTGTCCACTCACAGAGGGAAGTGGTGTGCTGTTGGAGCAGTCTCTTTGTCGCAGTTGTATTAGATGCATTGAGATGATTCATTTTGATATTTCAGACATGAAACATTATGATTTTTTAATGAAAACCATGGACTTGGATGTTTTGTGCACTCCTCCCCCTCCCACCCTTCACCAAATGTCAGTATTGTGGATTTTTGAAGGGCATGTGTTTGCCAAAATTCATCCCAGAGCTGCAGCCTTTTCTGTTAAACATGAGTTCAGTTTTGCATGGTTTCAGTGTGCAAGTCATTATGCTTGTCACAAAACCCTTTTACTCACATTCAGTTTTGGGAATGAGAGGTGGCTCCAGGTGCCGAGGCTCTCACGTCCTGCTGCTCCACGCAAAGTGAGTGGCCATCCATCTCCCTGCTTAGCTAAGTGGAGACCAAACATTTAAATACTCATAAATCACTGATCTATGTAATGTTCGGGGCTGAAAGTCTACAAAGAAAGACAACAGCTCTGTGAGGATTGTCCTGAGCCTCTGGTTCCTACAGAAACCTTCCAAGACTCCCTAAAGGGACTTGTGTGAGAAGCAACACAAACTTGTCTTCACAGTGGATATTTTGGGTGTCTCTTGGTGCCACTGTGTGCCTTTCCAGTGGGGCAGTAAGATGGCAAAGAAGTGCTGCTCCCAAGAAGGAGGCAAAATGAGATACCCCTTCCTTTTTGAGCCATTTTAGGACAGATTTCATTTTATCCATGTGGAATCTTCTTAAGATGTTTCAGGTAAACATGAATCCCAGTGAGTCTATTGGAACCACCTTCCAGGAGGGTAAAATTCAGAAAGCAGAAAGGTCCATGCTGGATTTGCTTCAGTGGATTTTTACCTCTTTCCCATACCTTGTTCCCGTGCCCCCTGATGCCATCTGTGAGCCTCATCTTCGTTTCAGACAGTAGTCAGCTGATGATAAACCCAAACCGCAATCTCTTTTTGGTCCAGGCACTACCCACCTTTAAAATCTGAGACCGGCACCCAGAGGCGCTCCTTTTGCTCCCATATTACATATGACAGCTCTCTCAAAAATTGTTTTTACTGTTTCTACAACCACTGTGCACACACAATATTTCTGTCCCGGGTAGTGACCGCCTCCACCACCTCACTGACATGGCTCATCCTGCTTACAGCTGGAGACCTCCAAGGGACAGGATGGTATCCGTGGGAGAGGGACACAACAAATCCTCAGAATCACAAGCCGCTGCAGCATTTGTGCCACAAATCACTGTTAGAACCCCGGCTGTTGCTTGTTTTGTGGACGTTTCCTCACCTATGCTGTAGGTTGCACTGGCAGAATGGAGCTACAGGTGATGACAGTGGCCCTGGATTTGAGGCCACTGTTGATCAACCATCTACTGAAGCACTAAAAGCAGCTCCTGGAAGATGAGGCAGCCTCATTTACTTTCTCCTTTCTCCTTTCTCTTCTGGGATCAGAATACCAGTTTGGGCTCTTTCCCTTGAGCGCGTTGTCAAGCTCTTTGAGCTGTCTGTAACTGTAGTATATTCATGAGTGTTTAATAATCCCTGGTCATCTCTGAGCAGCAGCCCATGATGCCGTGTTTCTGACAGGAGGCACCTGTGGACGGTTGTATCTTTCATGGCAGCACGTGCTCATCAGAGCTTTGCACACAGAGCAGATGTGCCTGAGGTGAGGACGATGAGCTCAACCCAGCTCCTTTCTGCTGCCCATAAATCACATTAGAGTATATCAAAGCACTGAACTGTCTGCACTACCTAGATGTAAATACCGTAATTATCCTAAGTAAAATTAACAGTTTATCAGACTTCCTGTGTTGGATCTTTTTATTACAGGATTTTTTTTTTTTCATCACAGATTTGATTTGCCATAGAGTTTATAAATCTCTGGCTTTCAAACACTACCTGACATCATGAGCTGTTACAGCAGCTAATTGGCAGCCGCTCAGAGGCTTATTTTGCTGAGGAGAAGGCTCTTCTCCTGACTGCCCTGAAATTTTCTGGTCCCTTTCAAAAAAAAGGTTTTCCCATGCAATGAGTGATGTTGGATCCGTACCAAGGTCCTATGGGATCCAGGCATGGATGCAACCCTACAAAATAAAGCAGTGAGCCTGTGCCAAGGAGCACATGGGGTGACGAGCGTGGGGAGAGGAAAAGGCTCGAGCCTTCCTCATGCTCAGCAAAGCAGAAGGCGGCAGCGTCACACAGCGAGCACGAGGATGGTCTCTTCAGCCCACCATCCCCACCAGTGACTGCCATCACTGGCTGCCTCCACGTTAGGGGAGCCTGCTGACAGCGGCTGCCAAGGTAGGAGCTTCAGAGCGGCACCTGCACAAAGCTGTGCTAGCATCACAAGTTATTTATAACGCAGTCAAAGCTTCCTAATGATTGTATCAGGCTGCACAGTTCAAGTCATATGAAATAACCTTTTTTCACCCTAGCAGAACAGCCACTGCGCAAAATGACTCCAGTAACAGGGAAGCACTTGACAAAGCCCGGTGCTGCGTTTTCCACTGCCCACGTCCCTGCAGCAGAAGCCAGAGGACAGTCAGCACAGGCATTTCACCGTGAGTTACAAGTGGCAAAGAAAAAGGGGGCTGTATTTCCAACACATAAAAAAGGAGCCTTTTTCCACGCACACCTTTGCACTGCATTAGGAGACAAGGAACGTTATTGCTTTTGTCCCAGTGGATCCTGGCTGTGAGAGGTTCATCTTGGTGTTTTTCCTGCCTGTTCAGTGCCTTTCCACCAGATCCACACCTCCTGAAGATGATTCAGAACATGAAACATGACAAAACAAAACTCATTTTAATAGCTTGTCTTGGCCAAGGCCAACTAGGAATATAGCTGTGTTATTATCGTGAGCTGGAACGCAGAGCTATTTACTTCATTCACAGGAACAACAAAATAGCAGCCCGTGGTGTTGGCATGGGTAGAGCCATAACTAAAATATTGCATGCAAAATAGAAAAAGACCTGGAATAAACACCTTATTATGGATCTAAATTTTTTTTTCTTGGACAAAACAGGCTCAGAAAGCTCCAACAGCTTGTGAGAGTCTCCTTGAAAAGCTGAGTTTTATCCAACATCTGACTGCAAACCTCTGACACCCTGAGGATGAAACACTGACACTCCTGCCTCCAGATGAAAGCCAGGGTCTGAACACTGGCACTACACTGATGAGTGAAAGCTTAAAGGCTGGAGACTGAAGAAGGACAGAGTATTTAACCAAAGTGATTTTACATTTTGGACTGAATACAATTCTGGAACCAGGGCAAGCATTGAATATGTATTTCCATTCCCAGCCATTGAAAAAGGAGAGCTGCAAGTAGAGTACAGTAAGAGTAGGCTGAATTCCTCATCATAAGACTAACGTAATCAGGTTGGGTTTTGATTTGCTTTGCTTTACTTTTTTTTTTTTTTAAATTAAAAGGCTCTCTGTACGATTTTGACAAGTACTTTCACTGATTATGGATAACTTCTTTCCAGGGACAGGTTTCATTCCCCAGCTGGACCTGAGCAGCTCCCCTAAGCCCTGTGGATACGGAGGGGTTTCATTCTCTGGAGACAGCACTTCATCTGAAGTACAAAACAGGAGGATATAACATAGAAATAACTATAGTAAAATCTGCTTAACTTTGAAAGCGGAACAGACTGTTTATCTGGCTGTAACAACACAATGTCCTTCAGTTTTGTTCCAAATTTTCAGTCTATCTTGGACTGTCTTTTGCATCTTAAGTAGATCAAGCTGTCCCTAAATGCCCCATGAACATACCTGAAAGCAACATGTGCTCGTACCTCGAGCATGTCTTCTTCTTCCTCAGTCGACTGGAGAAATCTTTTAAAACAGCCCTTCAAAGTGCCTTCCAAGAGAAGGAATGGTTACCTCTGTGGGATTTCAGTTTTCTCTCTCTGTTCTGGACGCTTGGTCCATCCACCCTTTTGTGCACCTCCCTGTTTCCCCAGCCGTGCCTCCGCCTGCCTCCTGTACACTTGCAGGCACTGCTGGAGGAGACCCTGTGCCACCAGCTCTGCTGAGCCAGGAGGCGGCTGTGGGAGGCGGCACCAAAGATCTCCAACAGCTCATCCAGGAAAATGGTTTGGGTTTGGGGTGATAGGTCCTCTTACCCCCATTCCAAAGTGCTGTGAGCGAGAGACGTGGCTACATGTACTTCCTCCAGTCCGTGTTTGTTCATGCCAGCTTTAGGAGGAGACATAAAAGCTGTCAGAGCTGCTCTGGCTTCCTTCTTTCCTTGAATTTCCACCACCGTTTTTCCCCTCACTCGTGCTTTGGGATCAGCTGCAGCATAAGCCATACAGAGGCTTGAAGAAGACAAGGGAATGTACATCTCCTGGAAAGTATGAGCGTCAAGGTACTTAGTCCATGGGCACGCTTGTGTGCAGAATGGTGCTCAGAAGGACAGCAGGAAGAGAAATACAGCCGAGTCCCGGCTCTGCCTTTGTGAAAAGGCTGTGTGCAGCAAGAGGAGCTGAAAAGCTCTGCCACACCCGTGCTCTCTCAGTCTGACTCTGCAGCTTTTCCAGGACATCAGGCTCATCCTCCACCTCAGCTTTCTTGTTGGCAGGCCCGGGAAAGCAACACAAACATCTGTAACACAGGTTTAGAAGTGATTACTCAGAGTCTACAGCGCTTTGGATCATAAAAGCGCAGGGCAAGCACTTTTATTTATTTAGGTGCTAGACATGTATGGTAATTACTCAGTGCTTGTGTGTTTGGGTGGCTTTCTAAGTTGGGTTTAAAAAAAACCAGACTGCTACGGATCAGTCACCAGTGAAGATGTCTCAAGAAGAGGAGCTGAGGTAGGGAAGTTTCTGTAGTGAGTCACGGCAAGATCACAAGTAATTTGTCAGTGACTTCCCGTCCTCATCCTTGGCTGTTCAAGCCATTTCCCATCCCGCTGGGTGGCCTCCAGGCAGTCATGTGCTGCTGGTGCCAGCATCCAACATCCCTGCACGTGGCCCCAGACCTCACCTGCCTTCTGTGAGCAGCAGTGCACAGGTCCTCCTGCATGCCTCTGCGTGGGCACCTTTTTTCCTCCCCAAAATGGACTCTTTGGGGTATCTTTCAAGGATTATCCAGAATGCAAGAGAGATATATGTTGGGGCTGAAATGTAAGCTCTTCCTTTAGCAAGCTATACTGTTTTGGTACAAGGAAAACCAAAAATCAATTTGCTCCCCCTCCTTCTGCACACACACTGTTAGAAACATAGACTAAATTAATTGCAGGAACATCAGGCACCAGAGGGGTAGAGAAAAAAAAAATCCAAAGCCTTGTAGTACAACTCTAACAGCATTTCATGTTCTCTGGGGTTTTCACTCGCAGCGACTCTGAATCAAGGTTTCAGTCACACAGAATTTAATGCCAATTTTTATTCTGCTCATTCCATGCTGGGGACATGCACTTGACCTCTGCAAAAATACACTTTAAGGCCTCCATGCATCAGTGCTTTTTGAGTCTCGAGTATGAGCAGGCCTCCAAAATTATTTCCCTCTTTTGTCCGCTATGAAACAACAAGCTTTCTCTTCCTCTCTTCTCTCTGGGTCTGGGTTAACAGATAGACACTATCCATCTGTGCCAAAGTCCCAGCTCCTGGGCAAGGTGATGAAATTGAAATCTCAGCTTCAGGAGCTAAGATTATTTCTTTTAATAAATTAAACCTTCGGTCTTTCATCATACTGAGAGGAAATTTGAAAACATCACCTAGAAGATGTTGGCTGAAGTCTGTGGAGATGCTGGAGCTGTAGCTCAAACAAGAGATGCACTGCACGGTGTATCTCAGCCAGGACTTAATGAGAAGGGTCGTTTCTACAAGGGTTTCTCCCCGGTTTATGGCTGGGGTGGCCTTTCACTGGCCTATAAATCTGGCTGCTGGGGTGGAAGATTTGGCAGGGGTCTCTATTACTGCCAGAGGTGTGGGAGTCTCACGGCTCGAGGGCATCCTACCAAAGATAAGGGACATTTGACATCATACTGAGGATGGGAAACTCCCCACCCCTGAATTGCCAGCAGGGGGTATTTTGGATCACCTTTAGAGGTGATTTGAAGGCTACAGAAGATTACAGAATACAGGGAGCAGTGAGCCCCGCAAATGTGCCATATTGTGCTTGGGGGTCTCCTGCTGCAGCCTCTTTTGTGGGGCTGGTTACAGCATAGAAGGACCCGACAATCCTCGAGAGCACCTGCTTCATGCCTCCCATCAGGAGTGCTACGATCACTGCAATCTCTCCCTGGTTGTTTCTGGGGGTGAGTTTTTCCAGTTCAGTGACTGAGGTGATGGTGCAGGGAGCAAAACGCTCCGATAAAACTCTCCAGGTGCCTGTGAGCAAAATGCCTGTCTTGGAAAATGGATCCACCAACATTTTATGCAACCAAACATCTTAAAACACACGATGCTGAATGTTCTCAGTAGACCTTCTCTATAGGATTATCTTCCTCTCAGAGCATGTTGGAGCCAGGATGTGTCGGTCCTCTGGCCTATGGAGCTTTGCTGAGGGGACACTTATTTTCTCAGCTCTGAGTGAGGAGCCTTGTCAGATAAAACTGCATCAAGCAGTTAGCAAAATTCTGATCACTTGCTTTGCCATCAGTGTGTGCGCCTTCTTGCAGAGAATGATTTCCCAGCCATCACTCAGGTACTTTCAACTCCCATACCATGCCAGTAGATTGTTCTGGCTTTTCTATAATAAAGGAGCTCACTTTGGATCCTGCTGATTTAAAGTATTCACTTCCTCTTACTATCTTCTCTTTTTGTTTGCTTGTTTGGGGTTTTTCCCTTGAGAAAACGAAAGTAATTTGCCTGTTCTTGCAAGATCTGTTTTGCCCGCTCCCTTTCCCAGGACTGACGCATGGCTGCTGAGACCAGGAGGTGACTAAGGGCTTTGCTGCAGCCACGCACCGAGCACGGAGCCCTTTGCGAAGCTGCGTGTTATATAGCGGGAAATGCGAAACATGACGAAACAGTTTCAGGGCTCGGCATTTCAGCAGCCGATTACTCCCAGTCCAGGATGAATCATCCTGGAGCTGCTGCAACCTCAGGCAGGTGCCACCACCAAAGCCTTCCCACCACCTTTCCCATGGCCTTTCCCATCTCCTCACAATGTTTTATCCAGCAGTAGCAGCAGCAGCAGCACAAACAGTCAGAAGCACTCTGCTCTCCCTTCAGCTCCAGCACGATGGCTGGAGCCTGTCTGTCATGGTGGGACATCGCCATGGACTTACTAGACAGCACCAGCAAAACAGGAGAGGGAACCTCTAGACTGGAAGTTTCAGAGTCTCTCAACCAGCTCTGGGTTGTCCTGAACCTGTGCAATTTCCTGAGAGCAGAATCTGCTGCTGTTGGATACTTCATTCTCTGGAGGGCAGAGGGATTCAACAACCTGAACAGCAATAAACTCCCAGCTGAAGTAGAAGGGGCTGTAGGGTCAGCCTCACTCAGAAAAGCACAGAAACCATGATCACAGGGTAGGGGTGAGCTTGAGAGGGAGCTGAAAATCCCTGCGAGCTCTGCAATCTCTTCATTTGCTGCCCACAGCGCTGGCTGCTGTCCGGTCCTGGGGTTTAAGATGTCCATGGGGTGTTTCTGAGGAACTCAGAATCCCAGCTCATCTCTGCTCTGTCCTGACTGCATAAATGGCCCCAAAACAACACACCTCTTGGGATAGTAAGGGGCTGAATATGTTCATTGTCGGGTCTCCCACTGGCAGTATTCTGAAGATGACTTCCTGCTTGGCATAGGTGCTGCCAAACAGTGTGGATGGGAGATGTGTCCTCCTCTGCTCTGCACAGCAGCTTCTGGATCCCCAGGGCTCTTCCTTGTCCCATTTTGCCATGAAAACTGGGATTAGTATCAGCTGCAGAGCCTGTCCCACCCAGAGCCATCACCATTCACTCCTGGACATCCTGCTCGCAGCACTCTGGGACCTACTTGTAGCTCCAGAAAGCAGCCATTTGAGGGGCTGCTGCAGGGTAAGCTTGTGACTCAGTCCAATTAAATGGTGGTTTGTGATTGAGCTGGAAACAGTCTGAAACTGGGTCCTTCAGCAGAGTTGGTTGGTTTTATAGTTGGAGACAGGTTATTTAGAAGAAGGAAGAAAAGCCCTCAGTGATGTGATAATTGATTGTTCTGTCCTGAATTCAACTGCTGTTCTTTCAATTCCCTAAGATGAAATACAGTAAAATAGGGTTTTTTCAGCCTCCTTTTCTTTATAGCAAAATATAAGCTCGATACCGGCCAATGTACTGAGCTCTGCCATGAGATCCTGAGCAGGGAGATAATTCTGGTATGGGACCCTGGACTGCAAAGAGTTCAACACTTTTCATACTTACACCGCTTCAGATAGCCCAAATCTTTGGGAGCTCAAAAAATGCTGCATCCACTTAAAACTTTTGCTATAAGTATATATATACACATGGAAATGGTGCTCCAAGCTCAAGTAAAAGGGAGCAGGGGCTGCCTTTGGGGAGAGGTGACACCTAAGCCTGTATACAGACATTTTCCATGTGGATTTCTGTATATAAACTTATGCTTTATCCTTGCTGTTTGTCCCTAAACAGCCTTCAGGCCCTTTGCTCGGGAGCAGGACAACACTGAGGAGGCCAGCCATGCAGCAACAGCCTGAGAAGGGGTTTTTTCCCCAGTTTTTTCTTTTCTTTCCTGGATGCTGAATGAAGCATCTCTTTTGTGAACAGCAGTTGTTTACATTCTTCCTAAAAAAAGCTGGGATTTCTTCTGATGCTAATAACCTTGTCACTAATGCTTACAGCCAGCCTGAGCTCTTGGAATGGCTTATTAATAATGTCTGGGCCAAATTGAGTGTGCTCATTGAGCAGCCTCCTGAAAGTCAACACACTGCTACCAGAACAGGGAGGCAGCTTTTCATCACCACCTTGTTCAGACAGGGAAAATTCCACGCACTGCTCCCTGAAAACCTTGGGCCAAGCACTGGACTGAGCTTGCAGGTTTTCAAAGCACCCACCACCCCCCTTTGGTTTGCTGATGCACATTGGGGTGCAAGCACTGATGCAGAGGAGGTGATCAGCCAAAGTGCCTCAGACCATTCGCAGTTATCCCGGGCATTCAGACAAGTTTTCCACATTTGTAACACTTGAAAAAATGTTTTCTCTCTGTCTGAGCATTTCCACACCATCTCAGCATTTAAGTTTTCTCTCCGAAGGGCAGCGCTTAGCCTTGGTCTCAAATGTGCAGCATTTTTCCATGTTCCCATTTGCAGGTGGGGGTTATCCTGAGGAGGACCATACTGGTCTGCGGGTATCTGTCGGTGTAAATAGGGAAAAGTCTTCCTTCAAGGAGCCAGTCTTGGCAGCCACCAGCTCTCCATTGAGTATCACCCTAGAGGATCACAATTTGCACTTGAAGCATAAGGTGGGCTTGAAGCAGGCTGTAATCCCAGCAAGCTCAGCAGTGTGGAGGGAAGCTGCCTGCAAAGGGTTGGCTGTGACCAAAAATGGTGAACAACACACACTCCTTTCTTGTCCCCAGTGCATCCTTCAGGAAAAGCTACTTGGGAGCATGACCTGCTGCAACCCTCTGCTCCCGTCATGGCTTTTTCCCACACCCAGGGAGGACAGGAGCATCCCAGTGAGCTCCCCAGCTCCTGGAGTGCTGGGTGAAAACCTAGTCCTCCATTCCTTGCCCTAGGCCTCTTCCCATTGCCACACCAAGGGCTAGATAAAAAAGAAAGTTACTTTCCAAAGGGACTCAACCAAACAGATTCCCCATGTTTTGGTTCTGTACATAAAATTGCAAGGTTTATCAAAACTTGCTGTTGAGGTACCCTGTGCCATTTAAGCACATTTGTGTAGGAATGCTGCTGTGTTTTAGAATACCAAACCCAAGAGCATCCTGTCATGCTCTATAAGTAAAAATATTAGAAGGTAGTTTATTTTGACTATCCAGAATGAATGAACACTAGTAACCAAACTACATGAAAACACAACTAAACCATAGTCCTTATTTTCTCTATTTGAAAGCATTCAATTTTTCTCTCCAATAATCTCGTGATTTCATGTCTATATATTTTTTTTATTAGTCACCTGGTAGCTCTTTTTAAACTACATGTTGAGAAATAAGATTTCCTCCCTGATAATCTCAAACCTTCAGAGCAAACCACGAGTTCCCAACCAAAGAGCTCTTCCCATGTCAGCACAAGAGGCGAAATTTTGAAATGCAACAAAGGTAAAGAGAGGTATTTAAATTCCTTTGAAAGAAAATAACTCCCTAAAATATTACTATCAAATGCAGAAATGCTAACATTTGTCAAAGCTGAACAGATCTTCACCTCCTAGGACTGCTGTGGCAGAGGGGTCAGAGCAGGTGGAAGAAACATCTCTCTGACAAACAGAGGCAGAAGCCCTGGAGAGGGATGGGCCAAGAAGGATACAAATGCAAGTTGTGATCCTTCGTTAAAGTAATCATCAAATCAGAAGTGGTGTGACCTGGCAGGTAAAAGCTTAGCTTGTAAGCTGGGAGGAGTGACCACCAGGGTTTGAAATGTCCCTTGGTGATGAATAAGCAGGTGAGCAAAGGTGGGTGCATTTACCACCTGCACGCTCTGAGGTTTCGCCATCATTTCTCCTCCTTTTCATTCACCTCCTAGTTGAGTTGGGAGCACTAAGAAGGAGATCTCCCCGGGCTAACCACAGGTCTGCTCCAGGGCAAAATTGCCTTTAGGCCCTAAGGGTTCTGGTCCATCCTGCCTGGCTCCTGCTGGTCCCCCGAGAATCGGGGCAGGGGAGCATGTGGGCAGCTCTGCTGCTCCTCCCAGTGCCACTCTGGGGAGCAATTTGGTGAGTTTTGCATCCAAAACAGGGGGTGAAGTAAAAAATTTTCTCTTTCTCTCTGATGTGCTCAGAGCAGTGTGACAATAACACAAAATTAATATAAAATCGAGAAAAAGTCTCTTTTAATCATTAAAAAAATAAAAGAGTGCAACAGTGGACCACAAAGGTTTCTGGAGGTTCTTCCTCACAGTGTATCACTTCCCTCTTGAATTCAAAACCACCCACTAGTGATCTGAATGAAAATCACTGAAAATATAAAAGTTCCAGAAGCGTTTCTGATTGAGAGAGGTGGACAACAAACAGATCATAAAGCTGCACACAGTCGCCATAGCGACGGGGCTTCCAAAAGGACACAGGGGAGCCTCAGCCTTCGGGAGCATCAGCAACATCCACTAGACCAGGAGAAGCAGGAGCATCCCAAAAGGGACGTTGGGAGTTGTCCTTCATAGGGAGGATGTCCCTTCAGGGAGACAGGTGGGAGGCTGTGCAGACAGAGTCCTTCCTGCTGGCCCCCTTGCCAAAAGAATCACTGAGCAGATGTGGAGATTTTGGGATCTTGAGAAGAGACCTTCAGAAACACGGCCTTAGGACAGCTACTGAGTTGTCCGGGCTTACCTCAAGCAGTGGGGATGGGAGGTGATCTCAGTGTCTTTGGCAGCCCAAATTTCAATTTGAGACTGAGACCTGAAGAACTCAAAATAAATAAATAAATTAAAAACCGAGAGAGGCCAGAAATCAACCAGCTTGGCTCAAAAAAAAACTTCACTGTCATGCACTGATTAAAAAAAGAGCACTGAAGGCTCCCGACTATAGCATGGGGCACAGTTCACAGAGGACTTCATCTCATATGGTAAAAACAAGATGAGTGAGGAAAAGGGTTGCTCTGCTACCCAATAAATAGCAAAAGGTATTGATAAATACTTTCAATACAGTCAAAGTCCTTAATACTTTTTTTATTATCAGTCTACAGTGAATATATTGCTGCTGAACAGGCAGCCAAGAAAGGGAATGAGGTGCAAGCCTGAAGGAAAGCAGTGATTAGAGAGCACACAGATGAGGTAAATGTTTTCGATTTCATTGTGCAGGAGCAATTTCACCCAGCGCTAACTGGCAGTAGTGGTTAATTTGGGGAATTTGTGATGGATATGCCAGGACCCCCCAAGTTTAAAAAGGCCAGAGGAGTTCCTATGAACAGAAAAAGGAAGACAAGAGAAGCCAAGGGACTCACAGACCAGTCAGCCTAGCTGTAACTCTTTAGAACAAATAATTAATTTATTTGTAAACATCCAGGAGATGACAATGAGATGAGAAGCAGCCAACTTGGATTAGTCAAGACCAAACCATACCACACCAACCAGCTTTCCTCCCAAAGCAGACTAACAGCAGAAGCTCCAGAGGTGCAGCAACTTGGCTCCAGACAGGCTGTGGCCCGGTCTCATGCAACGTCCTGCTAAACCAGGCAGAGAAACACACTTGATAAAATTAGTAGAGGGCTAGTGGCAAAGCCCTGTGCTATTCTGGTCTTTAAATGCGATTTATTTTCCAAATGAAAGGCTGTACCAAGTGAGGGTGAGCCAGGATCTCTCCTGGCACAGGCCTGTACATGGCTTTCATGTAAATTATTTGCCTGAAAGAAGAAAGATTAGGTTGGTTAAACCCGTAGATGACCCAAAGCTGTGTCATGTTGCAAGTAACACAGATAACTCTCCCTAAAAATAATACAGAGGAGGCTTTATAAAATAAAATAAGATATTCAAATTTCAGCTATGCTTACTAATAGCATCTCGGAGAGACTGAATATACATATAGATGAGATCAGTCAAAATCCTTAGCTACATATCACCCTAAATCAGGAAATTGCTTTCTACCAGAGCACTGTGCAGAGCTCACCCCCTGATTTGTGCTGTGTCTGCAGAAGGAGAACCAGAGCATCTTTTCTTTTACATTTTAATTTTATATTTTTAAGGCCCACATATTGCTTCAGGCACACTATAATTCACATCGGTGACAAAGAAATGTGAAAAGCCTTCCACTTTGCCAGCAAGCCTGGGGCCTCCATGAACTGAGAATTCAAATACATTTTGACCCTTGCTTGGACTGGACATTGTGGCATGAGAATGGACCCAAAGTAGAGTCAATACTGAGAAAACTTTAATGGTCAAAAAGGGATTAATGTAACAGTGTTTTGTAGGTTTAGATCAGAAAGCCATGAGAGTAAGGGAAAAATTTCCCCCAAGTTAGCATCCCAATTCTTTTCCATTAAGAAATTCACAATATTTTAACTGTAGGAGGAACTAGCACAAGGAAGCTGCACCAAGGAGAAAGTGTACTGAGCAGGATACCAGGTATTTTTCTGAAAGTTGGGAGATTTCCACCGGCAGCGTGGTATACTCCCTTCACCTCTGCTGCAAGACAAACCTCTGCCTTACTGGCAAGGCTTCCTCCTACACATCTGTATTTTATATTACAGACGAAGGTATGATCAAAACCGATCAGGCAAAATCAAAGGTCACTTGTTGATGGGACTTCCCGACACAGCTTGTGAGGAACCTGGATGACAGATACCATCCAAACCAGCAGGGTTCACAACTGGCCTGACAGCCCTACAGTGTGAACCCGAGACTGATTTCAGCAGCAGTTATACCTGTACAAATGATAATGACGAGGGAAACATGGTTCTTTTGTATCATCCGCTACCCAAAATAAAAACACCAACATCACCTCTCTGCCTTGTTCTGGATAACGTACCCAGAGGAAGATGAGCTAGACTTAAGTGAAGGCTCTCACTGGCTGGGCAGGCTGCAGCCTGCTCTGGGGCCACGTCAGACTCCAGGCTGTGTGCCCAGAAGAAGCCTTCAGTGCTGTGCTTGGCACAATGAAGAAATACGGACGTGAATTAAACCCTCCAAGGAATGATGAAATTACATTGTTTGTTTTTACCTTTGTTTTAATGAATCGATTCCATCTCTTCTTGATTTTTTTGTAGGTATGAATGGGTGACCAGGCGTGCTTGTGTGAAAAATACCCTTGGAGGACTACTAAAATTAACTAGTAAATTAGTTAAGGTGGCAGTCTTTGGAGCTGAAAACAAGATCATTCAGAAGTAGCGAGGCTTACCTAACCACCCCTTCTGCTTTGGCAGTGGAGAAAAACTGGGCCACTTGTGAAACAGGGCATCTACAGACAATAAATGTTAATACATTTAAAAGTAAAATTAAGGTTTAAGAAAGACGTGTTAAAGGAAAGTTACCGTGGTGATGCCTGTCACATTACATCCCCAAACACAGTGTAAACAAGATCACCATTTGACCTGGGTCATACAGCTTGGCAAAAAATCCAAAGAAGACTGGACATCCCCCTTCGAAGCAAGAGAGGTATCTCCTTCAATATCCTTATATCTTTCAAAGGCCTAAGTTCTTCACCCAGGGGGTCACTGCATCTGCTGGAAAGCTCGCTGGAGTTTTAGCCTGAAAAGACTCTGCCTCCTCCTTGAAATCTTCCTAGACAAGATTAAAATCTAAGTAATTCCTTCAGTGGCAACCTCACAAGTCACTTTGATAGATATACAACCCGTTGATCTACCATTTGAATCTACTGATTTATTGATTTGATCTTAATCACGATCTCGGTGTGATCACTTAATTGATCTGCCTTTAATTAGCTTAGTAGAAATAATAAATTAATCTAGTGATATCCTTGCTCAGGTGTTCCTTCATGTGTTCATCCTTTTTAATCACCTCTGCAGGGAATATACAAGGTAGGTTTACACTATTAAGTAGTCACTGAGGTCACAAACCTGAGGGCAGGAGTAAATTTGAGTAGGGCATATGCCAGCAGCTCAGCTCTGCATCTCTGCAGCCAACACCTCATACACCCTGTGAATAAACTCATCTCCAGCCACGTTTGGCCTCCCAAAAATCTTGCTGCATTGCTGAATGAGGGGCACGGAGGGCTTCATCTCAGAAGCAGTCAAACATTTCAAGGATGTCTTTCTCCATGGTGCACTACCAAAGAGGAGTGGACAGGGCATCCTGGGCCCCACACTGGATGATTTATCCTCCCTTAGGCTTCACTCACGAGCACAGAAAGCTCTGATTCTGAAAGTCCTTTGGGAAAATGTTGTTACTGAATTAAATTGAAAGAGAAGGTGAGATTTTGAACCCTAAGAGTTTGAATAATACAGTACCGGGATGACAAGCATCCCATTCTGTTCTTTATTTTTTGCATTGTCATAGTTCTCGGATACCGGGAGAGATCACACACTCCTGTGGGATAGGTACCACACAAAAAACAAGTCTCGATGGACTTTTTTGTGAGGTGGATGGGTGGTGGAAGGAAATGAACAGCTGAAATCATACAAAATCACTGGGTATTTGCACCTAGATGGTTAAAATTTGAGCAGAAGAGCTGAGATTTCATGCTTGTCACATGATGTGAGTGAACAGAGAAGGAACTGGGCTGGTGCCCACGGAGTAACCCACCATGAGAGCATGAGCTCCCACTGCTCCCTGTGCCCAGGCAACTCTTCTTTCAGGATTGATGCTTTCAAATTCAGGTCAAATGCATAACCACAACAGAATGAGCAGCAAAAAAAAAAAAAAAANATTGCCAACTCTGAGTGGGTAAGGGATGCAGCTTTCCTGACCACTCAGTTAGCTAATTTTGTTCTTTATGGATGTTGCTGTTAGCTTCGTGAGAAAGTCAGAAGACATCATCTGAACTGGCTTAAAAATTATAAACAAGCATTTTAATTTTTGTTTAAACTGGAGAAGCTGTTAGAGGCCTGTTTTGAAGCCAGTTTAAGTCAATGGAAGGATTTAATCGGGCTTTGTTTGCAGGCGTGGCGGCAGCCTCTTTTAAAGTCATTCCTCTGCTTCTAATCAAGCCTTGCCCCCGCCAGATTTTAATCACTTCTTCCTAGGTTAGGAACCGGGATGGGCTGGTGACAGTCCCTGCTGCAGTCACATACCACTCGTGTGGTGCTGGCATTCGAAGCCAGGCTGCTTCACTGTTTCCACTGCCGACTGTTTGCAAACGCAGGAGAGGAGCTGGGAATGAACAGAGCAATGCAGAGTCGGGGAGGGAGGGGTTTGGTGGCTGGGCTGGAGTTAGTCACCGCAGACTTCCATTTCCAGATCGTGAGGAAGGACTCAAGCCATTTTAGGCATTTTCTTGGACTTCCTTCTCAGCTTTTAATTGAAATACCCAGGAGGGATGGAGGAATCCACAGGCCCATTTTGCACTGATGTGGGATACTTCTGTGCAAGCACAGACGCGCTCACCCTTCTTATTGTAGAGTCAGACCACTGTTGTTAGTCCTTGGCTCAGTTCCTTTGCATGGAAACAGGGAATCTTTCACACGTCTCACCTTCTGGAAGCCGATGCACTCCTCTGTGAAAGATGCTCACTGTGGTGAAAATAATTTTTAAAGAATTTTCTTGCAGGAGCTAACTATGCTGGGATGGCTTGAATATTCAAAACAAAACACATTTCATTCCGATACCTCTGAGATATATAAATATACATATACATTTAGACATATATATATCTGTAAGTGCCACAGATAGAAAGACATATGAACCAGCAAATTGCAAAATCACAAGAGGCTTTGAACACCCCTGTTTCTTTTCAGCAGGAATTCAGATGCCTACATCTAGCAGAGCAAACAAGAAAAAACTCTGCATTGCTGCCAAGACAACTGACACATCCAGCTGCCAGACTTTTCACTACGCTTCTCACTCTGGTGTTCTAAGTTTTGCATCTCTCCTTGTCCGGCAGCACTGTCCTTTTTGCCAGAGCAGCCGGTTGGGACATCACCCCCAGGATGTCCCGGGGGAGGCAGGCAGCAGCCATGCTAGGAGCACATCCAGCGTGGCCAGGCAAAGTCCCTTCTGTCCGTTCCCAAACATGGGGCCAACGCTCACCGTGCAGGACATCAGCAGCGGCAAATGGGATTTTTTGGGTGGTTGATGTTATAACTCTCTTTCCTCCTGCTGAGACGAAGGAATTTTCTCTGTCTGGGGGACTCCAGTGTCCTGGTCATCCAGAGAAGCTTCTCTTGGGCTTGGTGCTTGGCCTGGCAGCACCAGGCAGAATGCCACGGCCAAGCCCCTTCACACAGGGCCCAAACATCTGCACAAAATACTTACTTATCACACGGTGAAAGAACCAATGTTGCCGTCCTTTTGTGACGCTGATTGTGCACCTCGTGCTTTGTGTTTTGCTTTCTTGAAGCTGATTCTTAATTAGCAACAAAGTTGCAGTCACAGAAACACTGAGGACAGAGGAGTAACATCAACCTTGAAATTGTTACTTTTCTGACCACTAGAAAAGCTCTCTACCTTCCCCTGAAAGCTACTTAAATGTTTCTTCACTTCTAAAGAATGATAAACAAGTCCTTGCTGACTAAGTATCATGCCAACCACGACTTTCCTTTCTCTTTGGGGCCTGCTGGTGTGTGAAAGTTTTTTAATGAACCTGTCCAGCCATCTCAAAAGGTTTTAGTTTTACTCCCAGGTGGTTGCACCTTCATTATGGTGCCTGTGCTGGACTGGGCGACCGGCCTTTCCCTGACACCCCACCGATGTGGTTTGTGACCACCTCCATGCACTGAATCTGGAGCACGCTGTGGCACCCCTCTCCATGTCTGTCCTGCCACCAAAGGGAAGGCATCTGAGATGGCAAAAGAGGTTGGAGTAAGTATCACAAATCGGCCCATAAACCAAGTCTGCTCTGCTAAAATGATCTTTCCAGGGCTTGATGCAATGCAGGAGCACGAAGAGAAAAAGAGTTGCTGGGGGGCTGCCAGAGCTTCTGCATTCTGGCTGCTCCCTTGGTGCCTTTCAGCAGTGCTGCACCGTCAGGGACCGATGCTCCCTTCTCCAAGGCTCCCAGGCCTAGCACACGGGACAGGCAGGGAATGAGAACACAATGCCTGGTGTCACCTGATGTCAGCATCCCTTGCTACAAGAGACCAAAAGAAAAAAACCTGACAGGCAATGAAATGTGAGGGTTTGCAGGCAAACTTCTGGGAAGAGAAGCGATAAGTTCATATAAATTAGGAAGGTAGGGAACTGAGGATTAACCCTATTGTTTTACACAGAGTGGTTGCATTAGAATCAATTGTATTTTGGTGTTTGTGGTTAATTATTGACTTCTATTTGTGCGTAGAAGGAAAGAACTCATGCCAAAAAGCCAAGAAAGTACAAGATCTTTTAAGAGAAAAGCAGAAAAAGAAAAAGAACAAAATCAAAACAACCAGACCTATATTTCCTGTGGAATTTTTTCTTTCATGGCAGCTATAAAACCAGCTCAGATTGTGTTAACTAAGTGTATTATCCCGTGAACAACAGGGTCCCATTAGCTCCGTCAGAAGGCCAATACCCTCTGTACTGAAAACCTCTTGATTCACTAAATTTCCCTGCCACAGAGTAAATTCCTGCTTGACCCCATGGAAGGAATCACTTTAAATCTTGAAACATAAAAACTATTAAAGCAGAAAAAAAAGGTTACTTTTTCCCTCTCTTTGCATTTTGATTGCAGACCTCAAACATCACGTTGCAGTTCAGCATACAGAAGAATGCTGTAGCAAGTAAAAAAATATAAATTAAGAAATACTGAGGAAAAAAAACCAACAAGAAAGGAAGGGATTGTACGACAGTAATAAATGTCTTCTGTTCTTTATAAACACATGTGAGGTGTGGATTTGTGTCTGTGGGACAATTCAGGAAACAAATGAAAAGATAAGTTTTGGGTTTAAGCTCAGCAGATTTCAAAGTGCATTGTTTATACCCTCTGCAGTGCAATAAAGCTTATCAAGAACTTTTCCATTGGATACAAGAGTCAAAAGAAATAAGAGGAATGTGAACAGTATGCTTCCTTTGGGTCGCTACAATATCTGTAATTCTTTCAGCACAGATTTCCCATGTTAGCTTAAGCTCTGCCTCACAACGATCATTTTTAGCAGATAATCGTAAATATTTTGCTGAGCTGACTGAGTTGTTCAGAAATTTGCCATCATTTCACTCTCCACGAGCTCAAAGCACGTGGC
This sequence comes from Mohoua ochrocephala, assembly GCA_013398855.1. Classification (NCBI taxonomy): domain Eukaryota; kingdom Metazoa; phylum Chordata; class Aves; order Passeriformes; family Acanthizidae; genus Mohoua; species Mohoua ochrocephala. The sequence goes on from VZTA01027647.1 coordinate 69,323, forward strand.
AAGTTCAAGGGCCCTTAATTAAAAATATAATACTTTCACTCTAGAAGCTCTTGCTTGCATCCTGGTACTACTCTGGGATAAATCAACTGCTGATGTAAATGCCTTAATTTCAGTGTAATTTCATTTAGAAGCTACAAGAGTACTACATTTTTATTTAATGATTTGAACGTGCTTTACGGACAGGGGAGTGGGATCACCTCCCTCTTACAGAGGGGAGAGCTGAACCTGGGAAGCGAGAGGCAGAGATTTGGTAAAAGCCCTTGGTGAAAGCTGGGAGAGCACGCAAGCCTCTCGCTCCCATTCTACGTTTGTGCTTTCAGCACGAACCAGGACATGGAAACGACGCACGAAGATGTATACATTTCAAGCACGAGATTTGGCTCTAGATCACCAGACCTCAAAGCTGCAATATTTCCTAGGCAGAGTGTACTTCTGCCCCGCTCCTAAATTGAGAGGTCAATTTTTGTCTTCTTTTCCTATTTTGCTCTTGTAAGGGAAGACAGCATGGCATGTTTGTTAGAACTATAATGTTGCATTTGCTAATTAAATAAAGTGGGGTTTTTGGGAGAACTTCTTTTAAGCAAAACCATGTGTTCCAGGGAGGAAACATTCTTCTGGTAAACAGCTGAGCCCTTAACATTTAGCAACATAACTCTGTGTTTGCAGCTATTGAAAACTGTGTGACCGAGGAAGCCTGCGTTTCTGAGGCTGAGGACTGAAAGTATTTTACTTCCTGTCAGAACGCCAGCCCTTTCTTTTATGTATATGCTAAAAGCAAGAAAGAACCAACTATTGGCTGGTTGCTTCTTATGGTTTTAATAAAATTTGTCTCATATCAAAACGCTGCTGGGTTTTAATGTTGACGCCGCGCTGAGCGATGTTCTCTGCTCCGGCACAGCTGGCTCTTGCTTTCCAGAAATATAGCTGCACCCTGGCATTACTTGCAAAAATTGCAGCCTTAAATCATTTCCTCATCCCTCTGACCTGTGCCAGGAAGGACCCTCCATGCACAGATCTCCTCGCTGGCACAGAGAAGGGAGTCATTCCTCCTTCCCTCCCCAGCTGCTGTGTGAGCAGAGTGCTGCGATGGCAGGAGGTAGCTGGGGAACAGCGGAAGTTACCTGCCAGACATGAACGGCAGCCCTGGAAAGCTCGGGAAAAAAAGATAATAGAGCTGGAACTGCAAGCAGAAACAGGACTGAGAGAATGGGAGCGCCCTGTCCCTGGCTCCTGCTTCCCATTCCACAAGTCCACATCTTTTGGAGACACTCAAAGGGCCACAGGGCCGTGGGGCAAATCCTGCTGAAGGGGAGCAGGGAAGTTTTATTTGGTGTAAGTGATTTCCTGAGCAGCATTAGGGAGGGGGGGGAGGCTGGTTGGGTGACTGAGATCTTACACCGCTTCTCCATCCAGCAGCTGGAAAGGGAAGGCCAGAGTCCCAGCTCCCTCTGGGCCGAGGGAAATGACAATTCCTCTGCCTGCTCATCTCACTGAAGCTGGGCTGCTGAGCTCTGGGCATCACGTTGACCTTTGCAGTACAAAGGGATCTTATCTTGTTCTTTGTAGCCCTCAAAGCAGCTGGGCATGCTTACAAATTTCAGTAACTACCAGTTAAGGCCAAACAAGATCCCACGATAAAAGTTCAAGGCTCTGCATTCCTCTCTTATTGCTTTCCTGAGCAGATTCTCATTTGAACCCGGACTTACAGTACTTTCTTCCAGTTATCTTAAAGTACATAATGACTACTATAATTACTGACAATGATGAGCTAATCGATTCTTCTAGGTATTATTTTCAAGGGATAAATATTACTATCCTTGCTGTAAGAATGGGGGAAACTGAAGCAAAGAGGAGAAGTTGTTGGATAAATAGGTGTGTTTTACTTTTAACAGTATAATAACCTCCTGGTTTTATTTGTATAGGTTTATGTACTCACTTCTTAGTATGCTTTGTGTTCTATTATTGCTTTCCAGTAACGTTATCTGTCATGGGTTGTGCGCATGCACTAAGGTTCATTTAAGAGAATGGCAGTGATTTCAGAAAACTTAACAGATATTGAAGGGGTTTTTGTCATTGTTTATATATATATTTGATTTATCGTAACCCTATTTTCCCAACTTTTCATTTTCTTCCTCCTTCTCTTATTTTTGCCTTCTTTTCGAGAAAAAACCACAAATACCATTCTTTTCCATTTATTTTCCATACACTTCAGCTTGCATTTAAATCTCTAATATGGAAAGCCAACAGAATACAACTTTCTAGTGTCTAAAGAACTAAGATATTCTACTGGGCAGGAAGCTTGCAAGGCAGACCTATGGCTTTACTAAAATATCAGCTAATCACTTATATCTATAATTAATATTCAGAAGATACATGCTGGTTTGGTAGCAGTTACCTAAGAGTTTAAGTTTCCCACAGTTCAGGTATGCTTCCCTGAATCCTTTCCAAGGGTAGATAGACAGGTAGCCAGATCAGGGGCTAACCTGCACCAAAAAAAAAGGACTTTATTTTGTTTGTCAGCACAATTTTGGTTGAACTGTGTGGTAGGATCTAGTCTCTAGATAGGAACAAGTGTCACAAAACTCTTATTTGAAACACTTTCTTGGCTCTAAACTTGTTGTTTAGTAAGGACCTGACTTGAAAAGCATTTAGGTGTTTATGTGCACCTCAGTGCCTTTATAAAGCCAGCACTAATTCCTTATTGAACTGTGGACTAAGGGCCTCCAGATAGTCTGAAAACCTTATATAGACTTATTTCAGTCAACTTTGAATTCTAAGGAGACAAAAAAAAAAAAAAGTTTAAATTACTCTCAGCTATGTTAAAAAAAAAGTGCTTCACAAAAAAAAGAAACAGTCAATCTGAAAAAAAAAAAGAGATAATATAAAACTTCTTTAACTGGAATATTATGGGAAATTTAGAAACAATAAAAGGCAAAAAACCTGTGAGAACCACTAACATAGTTTCTAAGGTGTCACTGTTAGGTTTAATGCTGTTAGCCCTCACAGTTTTAGTTCTGAGGCTTTCTGATCTACTGCTTATTTTCCTGAGGCTTATTTGTCCTTGCAAGGCTCCCTCCACCTCTCTTAGTGCACTGCCTATGGCTTCAAGACTTTTCAGGAAGGCTAATCCAATCTTCAAGCATTTTTGGAGAGGTTTGTGTTTTCCCTTTTGTGCTGGGGAAGACAACAACAATCTTGCTTGAAATAAAGCCCAAACAAGGGAAGCTGAAGAGTGGGAGTATGTGAGGGAGCTGATGGATAACTTACAGGGCTGCAAATCTCCTCCTGCCTGTAGGCTCCTCTTGTAGGCTGCAGCATTGAATCTGTATTTAGTCTAGGCTCTTCCCAAATACCTGCTTCGGCTCTTACGTGGGTTGCAGAGAGCTCAGCCCTGAGGGCGAGTGGCAAGGGAAGTCCTCCTCGCAAATGTCCGGTTTTGGATCAACACCCCCCGATTTTCCATTAAAAACGTGCACGTGCCTGCATTTCCCTTCCACTCCTATCCTGTAATGGTGTGCGGCCCGACGGAGTCCAAGCGCACCGAAGGGAAATGCCGGATGGGGCATTTCCTCACGGACGAGCCCTCTGAGATCCGAGGAAAAGCCGTGGCGGGTCCGTAACCTCTGGGACGGCTCAGGGGCCGAGAGGGCCAGCGAAGGTCCGCGCCAGTGTCACCTGTGCCTGCGACAGCCCCTCAGAGGGGCGGGCGCGCTGTCAGGACACCGCAATCCCTCGTACCGTGCCCTGCGCCATCCCCGGCACTCGCGGGGGTCTGGCGGAGAGCGCGGGGCTTGTGGGCTTATTTACCCTTTGGCGTAAAAGCGTGGGGGGGTTGGGGTTTTTGTTTACGTTTTGTAACGCCGACGGGAGCCTGAGGCAGCTCTGGGCAACCCCGGGGTGGGCAGTACAGAGCACCCCCAGATGAGGAGGAATTTCTTCACAGAAAGGGCAATTAGGCATTGGGAGCTGCCCGGGGAGGTGGTGGAGTTTCCGTCCCTGGAGGTGTTTAAGGGAAGACTGAACGTGGCGCTCAGTGCCATGGTCTGTTTGACATGGTGGCGTTCGGTNGGTCATAGGTTGGACTCGATGATCTCAGAGGTCTTTTCTAATCTAATTTATTCTGTGATTCTGTGACCTCGCACATCAACCCACCCGGCTCGGGGGCCTCGGGGTGCGAGTCCCGCTCCCCAGCCCCTCTGCTCGCAGGCCGGGAGCTGGCGGCCCGGGCTGCCA